>CP139505.1:250486703-251056046 GCA_021014915.2 Artemisia tridentata subsp. tridentata
AGTGGTTTTTGAGTTGAGGTTCGTTCACAGCAGATGGAGTGAAGAGTGTGTTTGAAAAGTGGGGTGTTTGGTAAAGATTTTTGGAAGAAAAACGTTTTTGGTGGCAACAGTAGGCCGGTCCCCTTAATTATTAAGGGGGCCGCCCCCGTTTACTAGCCGGTCCCCTTAAACATTAAGGGGGCCGCCTGCCAAAAGGAATTTTTGTCGAATTTTGTTTCTGATTTCAAAATATTTTTATGTATATAGATAGATTAATTATATATATATCAAAAATACGTTGCGTTTTATTGGCACGAGGAAGGAATACTTGACATTTTGTTAACATTTCGTTAAGAAAATATTTCTTGAGAATTTTGGATAAAATAATCAAGACGTCAAGTCGACAAAGGTTTTGAGAAATGAGAGTGAATGTGCATATTTATACATATATATATAGATTTTTTTTGTGTGAAAGTGGAGTGTTGAATGGTGTAGGGAAATGATGAGGTAATAACGGAGATAGGTGCTGACGGCGACGGGAGTTTGTTTCATCCATAGTTTTCTTGACTCGACGGTCGAAGAGCTACTTCTACGTTAATCCACTTAACTCACTTCTCTTCATCACCATGAGTTATGTGATAGTGGATACGGAAGATTTTCGTGTTGAACGTTAAAGTTCAAAAGAGGCAAAGGGGGAAGAAAAGGTTCGAGGACGAACAATTTCTTTTAGTTCTAGATAGTCAACAAATGACGTATCTAGGTTATGTGCGGATATATTTATATATGTATATAGTATATATAATAATATGGATATATATATATGTATATATTTATATTATGTATATGTATAAGGGGTTATCTACTAACTACCATACAAGTACTAACTAAACTAGGCATTAAAAACTTATGGGGGCATGAAATTGGCTATTTCATTAATCTACGCGCATAATGATGAGCATGAAAGAGTGGCGTACCTTTTAATCTTCAACATGTGGTCTTCAAGCGCTTCAAAGCGTTTATGTTTGACTTGTAGAAGTCAATCAAGGAAGAGATGCCAATAATCCAATGAGATAGCAATTTAGCCACTTGGTCCCCATTGTCTCATTGATCCAAAGTTGTTCGAACCAAAAATGGGTTGTAGTTGACTAGGATGCATGTATGGTGGAAGTATTCCCCAAGGATTGAAGCTTGGTGGATTCGGGTAATTCCACATTGGGTAACTATTATTATGACGGTTTGGTCTATTTTGGTTTCTTTTAGGTTGAGGAGTTTTAGGCCGAGGGTGAGGACTAGGTGGTCTTCTAGGAGGAGGTGTTTTTGACCTAAGCTTTGGTTTAGAGTTTTCTACTTCGGTTTTTAAAGATGGTTTGTAGAAAGCTTTTATTTCCTCATTATTGGCTATGGGTATTTTTCTATCTTTTATAAGTATATATTTAGGCTTTGACTCTAATATTTTTTGATTACTAGTTTCACTTTCAAACTTTACATTTTTAGTTTCACTAGTTGTAGCCTTAGTTGAGTTAAATCCTAATCCGGTTTTATCTCCTGACATTCTTTGAATGCTTATTATATCTCTAAGAGAATTACTACTATTTTCAAATTTGTTAAGTCTACAAATTTCTTCCTTAAGTATTTCGTTTTCATTTTTAGTTTCTTGACATGTTTTACATTCAAAGACTTCTTTGCCTTTTTCTAAGTTATGTAGTTTAATTTTTAATTCTAGTATTTCTTTTTCTAATTGGTTATTTATGTGTTTTAGTGATTTATTTTTAGTCATTACTTTTTGACCTAATATACATAACCTATTATATTCGTTATCTAGGTCTTTTTCATCTAATGATAAATTTTCATCACTAAAGTATTCGGTTTCGGAACGTACCTCACTTGATGTCTTAGCCATAAGACACTTCTCCTCTTTTGTGGTTTCTTTCTCGTCTTCGTCACTGTCACTCCATGCTCCTCCAATGAACGCCTTTTGGTTTTGCTCCTTTGACATCATAGGACATCTTCCAATGAGATGATTTGGATCACCGCATTTGAAGCACTTCCTCTCGCTCTTGCTACCTTTGTCGTCTTTGTTTCTTTGGAGTGTTTTCCTTTCGTCATGTGGTTGTCTAACGAATCTTCCTCGTCTTTTGAAAAACTTCTTGAAGTCTCTTACGGCCATGGCATATTCTTCATCATCACTTTCGGAGGTTGAGCTATCCTCTTCACTTGATGCCTTCCTAGCTTTCAACGCGATTGACTTGCTTTGCTCTTTCTTTCCTTTGACCATCTTTAAGTCTTTCTTGATTATTGCTTCGTAGACTTTCAAGTTGTCAATCAACTCGTCAAGTTGAAGAGTTGACAAGTTCTTCGATTCTTCAATCGCCGTAACTTTAGCTCGCCATTTTGGATGAGGAGCCCTAAGAAATTTCCTCACAAAATTCTTACTAGAAAAACTCTCATCAAGTGCCTTTAAACTTGTGATGATTGTGTTAAACCTAGCAAATGCATTATCAATTGATTCCTCTTCCGGAATCGTGAATTGTTCATATTGTTGAACAAGAAGATCTATTTTATTATCTTTGACTTGACTATTACCTTGGTGAGTTATTAGTAAAGAATTCCAAATTTCTTTTGCGGTTTCGTACATAAAGATTCTTTCGTATTCTTTACGTGGTAACGCATTATAAATAACCATTTTAGCCTCATTATTTTTAGAAAGTTTTCTTTTTAAATCATCACTTTGTTTTTCAAAAGGTACTATTTCATCCTTTTTAGTTTCAAGATTATGTTGAATAGGTAAAAAATCACCATTAGTAATAACATGCCAAAGATCTAGATCTTTTGATTTCACATAAGTTTCGAATCGATTTTTCCAATATAAAAATCCATCACTTTCAAATAGTGGTGGTCTTTGCATAGATTGCCCTTCTAAATATTTTTTAGATTCCATAGATCGTTTCAAGTTTTAAAATACAGTTTATTTTAAAAATCTTGTTTAACCTGGCTTTGATACCAATTGTGGAAAACTAGAAGGGGGGTTGAATAGTTTTACGTCTTTTTAATTTATGAAAACTTTTGTTTACTTTTTAAAACATCGATTCTATCTTATGTGAATTCAACTCTTGATCAATATGAACAAATATAAACAAGTATAGATAATCAATGCAAGTAAAGTAAATATAATGAAATGAAAGATAGAGATGGAAAGATCAAACCACAACAAGGAGATTTATAGTGGTTCGGCTACAAGGACACCTTCCTTGCCCTACTCCACTCCTCGAGTCACCTACTCGAGAGTTTTCTTCACTATGTCAACAAACTCCCTTATGGCGGAGAAACCTTACACAACTTTAGCTTACACCGGCTTAACGACACAAAGCTAGATGTTGAGTTCTAATCGTAGCTAGAACCAATCTCACAACTTATACACAACTTCTACACGACTTAATCACGACTTCTTCACGACGGCTTCACAACGGCTTCACGACTTCTTCACGACTACTTTTCCACAACTACTTCACAACTACTTCTACACTACTTCTTTACAACACAACTAGTTACTTACACTAGGATCTACTTATCACAACTATACAACACTTTACACAACAACACAATTGAATGAGGTAAGTAATAACACTTCTTCACTAGTTGAAGTAGAGTTCTTCTTTTGCACTTTTGGTGGTGGAAGCTTGGATCACTTAGAAACCAATGCTTAAGAAAATATGATCAAAGGATTTACAATGTTTAGAAAGGTTTTAAAACAGAAAGTTTTAGTGTGCAAAAGGTGAGTAAAAATCCAGGAGAAGGCTGGTATTTATAGGAGAAAAACTGGACAGCTGGAGACCTACTGGAGCGTGGCCGGCCCCCTTAAATAGGGGGGCGGTCCCCTTAATTTTAAGGGGGCCGCCTAGTAAAATTAAGGGGGGCGCCCAAGGTGTCCGTTGCCCAGATTTGTCGTTTTGTGGGGAAGGTTTTTCTGGAACATTTTAACTAATTTTGGTTAAAAATTTGAATTCATATTTTTATAAAAGATTAAACATTTTTATTTAATACCAAAAATGTTTTTCAAAAATATATAAAATGTTTTTGATGTTTTATAAAAAATATAGTTATTAAGAAAATGTTCATTTGATCATATAATGCATTAAGCATTAGTTCATTCATACCTTAAGTGATTTGAGTTGTAGAAATAGATATTTACAACTAAATACTTGTTTACGTCATAATTTTCCGATTAATGATTTTACATTTTGTGATTATCAAAACGTAGAGATATCAAAAAATATTAATAACGTGTTTAGGCATTATTTATATCAACAAATTATACATACACATTCTACTGAATGTGTATGTAGCATAGGTGATATAACACATAAGCTAAATGTTAAATCAAGTACGCCACATACATTCACGCTTTTATCACAGTTAATTCTTCTAAAGGAGACATGCTTATATGTTACAATATACCTTTACTTTTATCAATCTCTGGAGATGGAGTCAAAAATTTGCTTGACGACACAACTGCATTTATAATTTTGTTTAGATAGTAACACAATGTCTGCAATTTTTATGTGTAAAGCTTTATTAACATAAACTAATTGTTTAAAGCTTCTATCGTGTCCAGATGCTCATAAATATCATCTTCTACATTTTTTTCAAAAGAAAAAACTTAATCTCAGATGTATTTTTTTCAAAAGCAAAATAAAAATACACTAAAAATCACATCAAATATACTAGCAATATAATTATTATCACTACAAGTGCTCATTATCACAGTTGATATACTACCAAAAATCGAAGAAAACCACTTCAACTGTTCATCATCACAGATGTTATGTTAATACAAATAAGCCGTAAAACGTTTATTTATATTTTACGATCTTTCAATGTTTTGTCGATAACAAACGTAAAATCATTTTAACAGAATAAATAAAATACGTAAAGTTTTGAGCCAATAGTTTACTAACTCATTTCACTAAAAAAATAAATCATCAAACAAGTTTAGTTAATTAGTTTGCCAAAACCATTTTTATGAAACACTTATAAGTAAATATCTTACTTGCATTTTTCATAAAATACATACTTTGAAAACAACTATTTAAAAAATAATATACTAGTTAATAGAGTTGGACTATCCGAACCCAAAACCCAAGTCCAAGACCCATGAACCATGGAGCACAACCCATAACCTATAACCCATGTGCTTGACATCATGCATGACATCACAAATGGGTAATATCCATGACCCATGATCCAAAGTCCATAACTTATGACCCAAGATGTCTTTGACATCAAGCATGATGTAATACCTGAAATTCAGATAACCTATAAAAAGACCAAATTACCCCTGAAGCCATAAAACTTAATAAAATCACTTATAACAATTCTGAAACAATTCCAAACTTCTGAAAACGAACTACATATCAAGTAATTAAATTTCTGGACAACATTATATTACTTTGAATGTACAAAAATTACAAATTCATATATACACTTATATATGGTCCGAAATTTATTTAATAAACTTAATATGTAATTTACAAAATCATTTTGTTTAAGATAATTACAAAATAAATATGGGAATTGTACACCAAATCAAAGTGTGATTTTAAACAAACTATTTGGGCCGAAAATACTGAGTATATCCCCCCTCCTAGTCGGTTTCATAAAGCACAAAACACAAACCATTTTATTTTTCACAAAACCCTAATTTCTGAAAAAACCCTAAATCGCTACACACTAAATTCGACCAAAACATCCTTGCGACTTCTGGACCTGAGCAAGCAATTTTTTGGAGTTGATCAAGGTGTAAGCAAGCTAGGAAAAATAAGATTTTGGTCGTGGAAGCTTTCGTTCGATTGTGGTGTTTTGTTTTGTTCGATCTATTGCGCTCGATAGGTATAAAATCCACACGACAAATCTTTACGTTCTATAATCGATCTACCATTTTTCTAATGATCTATATGTTGTATATAACTCAGTAAAAATGTCGAACATGGATCATGCAAGCTAAACAAGGCATACGAATTTATAAGAGTTAAAACACACATAATTTCCAAATAATGTCATTCGATTTTTCTGAGGTGTAACTATAATTTTTACATGTCCTATACTAATAATATAAGCCTATAAAAATAACCACATGAATTATAGAAGCTCAAAATAATTAATGCGAATTATTGTTTATAATCGGTTTATACAAAAAAGAAAGAAAAATAATAATAAACCCTAGAATGCATTAGGGTTAGGGTTCATGTGTATAGATCTGATGTAATTAATGTTTTAATAATGATTTCATGATGGTTTAATGATTGGATAAAACTAGGGCTTGTTTTGGTACAATAAAAGGCTATACGATTTGCAATTAAAAGTGTAAGGGCTTGTTTTGTCAACTTTGAAACTTCTGGGATATTTTTGTAATGTCATATAAGTCAGTAGGAATGTGAGAAAAATATATCTTGAGGGTCTTAAGTGTAAATGTGCAAGAAAATGAATTAATTATGTTTATAAGTGTCGATTTGTAAATAATTAAAATAGAAGGACTAAAAGTGTAAATTTGGGAAACTTGAAGTTATTCTGAGTAAATAATATCACTAAGGGTGTAATGAGTAAATTTGAGTATTTATGGGATTGATATGTAATTATAAATAAATTATGATTTAAATTGTAAGTTTTGTAAAGTTAAGGGACCAATTGTGTAATTACTAAATTTTGAGGGTCAAATTCGTACTTCATATAATTCTGAGGTGAAGTTCTGTAAATTTGTAAAATAAAGTACTTGTTTGGTAAATATATGTATCATAGGGATTAAATCAGTAATTTATAGTATTTTCATTTTTAAACCTTTGAATCTAATGAATTACAATTAAAACCCTAAACTTTTGTGACTTGTTAAAAAGTACCTTAATTCCATAATGATCTTGAAATAAGGACTTAACCTAATCTGGAATATTAACGTCGTACTAAAACTGGGAAGTTACAAAATGGAAAAGTAAAACTAAAAGTAATAATCTGAGTTTGAATAATTCGTAATTCCGTCTTCTACTTCTTTAGGTGTGAAGAAGGAGAAGCCTTGATTTCTGCTTCGCATTTGCTTTCTTGTCTTTTGCTTTGCTAATAAGGTACAGATATTCCGTCCTTTCAGTAAGGGCTTTTCAGTTCTTTTTCTTCAGAATTCATTTCCTTATTAGGATTCCCTATACCATTGCTATGTTCCCTTTTGTTTGTGAACTTTCGATGTGATCTTTGATTTGAATCTTTTGCCATGTACCCTTAAGATATAATTTGATGATTTGATAGTACGCCCGACCTTTGATCTACAGTTTGATATTACGAGCCAATCACTAGACATGAGGGTTTCATGTCCATGTCATTGACGCACCTCTGACATGACTCTAGGGCAGGAGAGTGATGACCTGTTCCGTCCCTTATTTATTATTTGCTATGGCCATTATAATTATGATTATTGATTTGTCTGTGGGGCGTATGGGTGCACTCTAGATTTGACCTGTTATCTGTATATGTTATATGTTATAGTATTATATCTGGTGACTGATTGTGTGTGCGATACACGTCTTTCACTTAGTCTGAGAGCTGATCACTCTACACAGGTATGTTTTATTATATTAGTATGCTATGGTATCGTAAGTCGTCTGGGCTCGTGATGAATTGCTGTGTTTGTTTTCTTAAATCTTATTTCACTTCGTTCTTTTCTTTTATTCATGATTCATTTCTCATTCCTTTCATTTGACTTCGTATGGGTATGACTTTGTATTCCTGATTTGCTTTTGTATTTGCTACCTGCTATTTGTTCCCGTTATCTATATATCTGTTCACTGGGCTTTTGAAGCTCAGCCGCATTTCTTTTCCTGCGGCAGGTACTTAAGCTAGGAGCTGGGTTTAGCTTTGGGATGAGAGCGATCTATTTTGGAGTTGACCTTAGTTATTTAGCTTTACCATTTGAACTTCTATTTATTTTGATATGCCATTGTTTAGGCATTTGAATATTGGATTTTGTACTTATGTCATTTTGTCTTGCATTTTGATTTAAGTCATGTTGACTTATTTTGGATTTAATGTTAAGACTTATGATGTTTTATTTATTGAATGTTTGTAACTTCTGATATGCCACCATTGTTGTGATATCTTTACCCTTGTCGGGTTGGGGTGTTACAATTTATGGTATCAGAGCACAGGCTTTCATGAAACCTTAGAGCTTAGGTTATCTACCTGTGAGGATTTGGGTAGACATTAGGTTTTCTTTCGCGCACTCTTTTCCTGTCCTGCTCTGCCATGTTCTTCTTTTACTCTATCATTTCCTGTTTGATCTTTCTAATCGTTTGAAAATCCTGTAGATGGTTGTTACTCGTCGTGGTGACTATTCTGAAGGGGAGGAGGAGATCCCTAATTTGGAGGAGTTGGTGGCTAATGCTATAGCCAATCTACTACCTGGGCTTAATGCTAACGAGGTGATCACTCGGATGATCAATGATTTTCGTAATGGAGCTGGTCCCTCTGGTGGCTCGGGTGGTGCTGGTCCCTCTAGTGGTGCTGGTGGTTCTGGTGGTACTGGTGGTGGGGGCCGACCCACTACCATTAATGGTTGGCTTGAGAGTTTCAATAAACTTAAGCCGTTGTCGTTCAGTTCTGTTGCTACTCCTCATGCTGCAGAGGACTGGATAACGCACATGGAGAAGCTGTTTGAGGTACTGGGTTGTGAAGACGGGTTTAAGACTCGTCTGGCTGCGTTTAAGCTTGAGGGAGATGCGCTTAACTGGTGGAAGGCGTACAAGGAAGCTAAGGGAGGTGATGCTTATGTTCTTGGTTGTACTTGGGCTAATTTTCGTGCTACGTTCTATAATCGGTACTTCCCTGTGTCCGAGCAACAGAGATTTATTCGGGAGTACAACACTATCTCTCAGCTTGAGTCTGAGAATGCATGGGAATTTCTGGAGCGATTCCAGAGATTGGTTAGCTTTGTGGGCCCGGTTGCTGGGGATGCTGAGCATCAAGCTAAGCATTATAAGTGGGCACTGAAGAGTTGGGTTTTAGATCGTCTTCTTAATCAGGAGTTCGCTGATCCGTCAGCATGTTGCGATGCAGCTCGCAACATTGAGATATTTCATGAGAAGGTGGGTTACAAGCGAAACCGTGATGGCGACAGGATTCAGCCGCAGAGTCAGAATCGGGACAACAAGGGGTTTTCTGGTAAGGGCTTTGAACAGCGGGGTCAACAGCGGGGTCAGTCAGATCGTGGTCGTGATTATCAGGGTCAGTCAGTTAGGAGCTATGATCAGCGGAGACCAGATTCTAGGGGTCAGGATGCTGGTTCAATTTCTAAGCAGGGTGATAATGGTCAGAAGCAGTGGAAGGATCAGCCTTCTAAGGGTTTTCAGCAGCAGTCTCGTGGTTCTGGATCGAGTTCTCAGAAGGGTTCATCTGGGAACTTACCTACATCTCCTATCTGTACTACTTATGGGAAAAATCATCCAGGAGAGTGTCGTAGAGCAACTGGTGCGTGTTTCCGATGTGGATCTGCTGAGCATCGGGTGAAGGACTGCCCAAAGCAGAATCCTGCATCTGCTAAGAACTATCTTCTTCCTCCGCCTCCTCCACCTCCAAATACTGGGCGTGTGTTTTCTACTACGCGAGATCAGGCGGCTAAGGCTACAGGTACCATTACCGGCTTTTTGTATATTGGTGATTTCACTGTTTTCGCATTATTTGACACTGGAGCAACGCATTCTATCATATCTATGAAATTGGCTAAGAAACTGAACATACCTGCAACACCACTAAATAACCCAATTGCTATATCTACCCCCATGAAAAACCACATTCTTATCAATCATGAATATTTGAACTGTCCGTTACGCTTCGATGATCGGATTCGTCCGGCAAATTTACTTCCTCTAGACATGATTGACTTTGATGTCATTCTGGGTATGGATTGGTTGGCTTTCCATCGAGCAACCATTGACTGCCATGCCAGAAATGTGATTTTCGGTGATCTGAATAATCCTGAATTCATTTACCATGAATCTCGCCCTCTTAAAATTGTTAAAATCATTTCCGCCTTGAAAGCTCGAACCTTGATGTCTCATGGTTGTCAAGGTTATCTAGCCTCAGTTAAGGATTTGTCTGTTGAGAGTCCGGATATTTCTAGTGTTCCCATTGTTCGGGATTTTGCTGGCGTTTTTCCTGAAGTACTTCCTGGTCTTCCTTCGGCTAGAGAAGTGGAGTTTTCTATTGATCTAATTCCCGGTGCCGAACCTATCTCTAAGGCTCCGTACCGGATGGCACCTGTTGAACTGAAAGAATTGAAGGAGCAACTGGAAGAGTTGCTGGACTGTGGATTTATTCGACCTAGTGTTTCGCCATGGGGTGCTCCTGTGCTTTTCGTGAAGAAGAAGGATGGGTCTATGCGTCTGTGTATTGATTATCGTGAGCTTAATCGCATTACCATTCGAAACCGTTATCCGCTTCCTCGCATTGATGACTTGTTTGATCAATTGCAAGGAGCTAAAGTTTTCTCCAAAATCGACTTGCGATCGGGTTATCACCAATTGCGAGTTAAGGAGCAGGATGTATCTAAGACTGCTTTCCGCACCCGTTATGGACATTATGAGTTCCTGGTTATGCCTTTTGGCTTAACAAATGCTCCTGCTGTGTTTATGGATTTAATGAATCGGGTTTTCCATGAATTTCTTGATAAATTCGTCATCGTTTTCATTGACGATATTCTAGTGTATTCTAAATCGTCCGAGGAGCACGAGCAACACCTGCGTATTGTTTTAGGTATCCTGAGGCAGCAGAAGTTATTCGCGAAATTTTCTAAGTGTGAGTTCTGGCTGAACCAAGTAGCTTTCCTAGGTCACATTGTGTCTGCAGATGGTATCACCATGGATCCATCTAAAGTCGAAGCTATCACCAAGTGGCCGAGACCTACCACTGTGACGGAAGTCAGGAGTTTTCTAGGATTAGCTGGCTACTATAGGCGTTTTGTGGAAGGATTTTCTAAGTTGGCTTTGCCATTGACTCAATTGATGCGGAAGGGTGAAAAGTTCGTATGGACGGATGAGCGTGAGCAGAGTTTTGAAGAGTTGAAACGGCGTTTGGTGTCTGCACCTATTCTAACGTTACCATCGGGTTCTGGAGGTTTCCAAATCTATAGTGATGCTTCTAAGAAGGGTTTAGGCTGTGTGCTTATGCAAAACGGCAAGGTTATTGCCTATGCTTCGAGGCAACTGAAACCCTATGAGGAAAATTATCCAACTCATGATCTAGAATTGGCAGCTGTAGTTTTTGCATTGAAGATATGGAGGCATTACTTGTATGGTGAATCATGTGATATCTTCACTGGTCACAAGAGCCTCAAATACATCTTTACTCAGAAGGAGCTTAATATGAGGCAGAGGCGATGGCTGGAGCTTCTGAAAGATTATGACACGAACATCCAATATCATCCAGGTAAGGCTAATGTGGTTGCAGATGCACTTAGTCGGAAATCTGGAGTGATGGCTAGCTTGGAGATTGATCCGCATGTCCTCAAGGATTTGGAGCGTTTGGATGTTGAGTTATGTTTTTGGCGTGATGTTGGTTACTGGGCTAGTTTAAAGATTGAGTCAAATCTGATGTTGCGTATTAAAGAGGCTCAGAAAGATGATGGTGAGCTCTGGGCTATTGTTCAGAATATTGAAGAGGGTACGCAAACTGAGTTTAGAGTTGATGACGATGGAGTTGTCTGGTATGAGGATCGTTTATGCGTGCCTAATGATTCCGAATTGCGTGAGGCTGTGTTGACTGAGGCTCACAGTTCTCCTTTCGCTATCCATCCTGGTTCTACCAAGATGTATCGGGACCTTAAGCAACATTTATGGTGGAATGGTATGAAGCAAGATGTGGCGTTATTTGTTGCTAGATGCATGACCTGCCAGCAAGTTAAGATTGAGCATCAGCGAGCTAGTGGACTGTTGCAACCTTTGGAAATTCCTACATGGAAATGGGATGAGATTTCCATGGACTTCGTTTGTGGTCTGCCTGTTACTCGTAAAAGACATGATGCGATTTGGGTGGTCGTTGATCGGCTAACTAAATCCGCTCATTTCTTACCTATCCGTATGACATATAGTGTTAGTAAGTTGGCGGAAGTTTTTCAGCAAGAGATCGTTCGATTGCATGGTATGCCTTTGTCTATTGTTTCAGATCGTGATCCTCATTTCACTTCGCGTTTTTGGAAGGGACTTCATAAGGCTTGGGGCGCTCGCCTTAAGTTTAGTACTGCATTTCATCCCCAAACTGATGGTCAGTCTGAGAGGACCATTCAGACTTTGGAAGACATGTTACGAGCTTGTGCGTTGGAATGGACAGGTAGTTGGGATGAGTACTTGTGTTTGGTAGAGTTTGCGTATAATAACAATTGGCATGCGAGTATTCGAATGGCTCCCTTCGAGATGTTGTATGGTAGGAAATGTAGGGCTCCTGTTTGTTGGAATGAAGTAGGTGAACGTCTGATTGAAGGACCTGAGATGATTGAGATCACAAATGAAAAGGTAGCTATTGCTAGAGAGAAACTGAAAGAGTCGCGTGCTCGCCAGAAAAGCTATGCTGATAAGCACCGTCGGGATCTAGAATTTAATGTAGGTGATCGGGTATTCCTGAAAGTATCTCCTTTCCGTGGTGTCAGGCGTTTTGGAATCAAGGGCAAGTTGAGTCCTCGATTTATTGGACCGTTCGAAATCCTGGAGCGTATTGGGGAGGTCTCTTATCGTTTGGCCTTACCTCCTCAGCTATCTCATGTGCATAATGTATTCCATGTATCTCTCCTGAGAGGATACAATTATCACCCACTGCATGTTGTATCTTATCCACTTGATCAGATCCGGCCTGATATGTCTTTGTCTGAAGAACCGGAAGCGGTTCTGGACCGTCAGGAACGAGTCATGAGAAACAAAGTTATCCCGTTCGTAAAGATTCTTTGGAGGAATCACCTGGAGCGTGAAGCTACCTGGGAAACTGAAGAGTCAATACGAGCTAGTTATCCGCAGTTCTCGTTTTAATCCGGTATGTCCTTGTTTTGTTTTCCGTTCTCTTTCGTTTGTTTTCCGCTTTCTTTTCTTTTCTTTCTACTTCCTGCAAATTTCGAGGACGAAATTTTTTTGTTAGTGGGGAAGAAGTTGTAATACCTGAAATTCAGATAACCTATAAAAAGACCAAATTACCCCTGAAGCCATAAAACTTAATAAAATCACTTATAACAATTCTGAAACAATTCCAAACTTCTGAAAACGAACTACATATCAAGTAATTAAATTTCTGGGACAACATTACATTACTTTGAATGTACAAAAATTACAAATTCATATATACACTTATATATGGTCCGAAATTTATTTAATAAACTTAATATGTAATTTACAAAATCATTTTGTTTAAGATAATTACAAAATAAATATGGGAATTGTACACCAAATCAAAGTGTGATTTTAAACAAACTATTTGGGCTGAAAATACTGAGTATATCCCCCTCCTAGTCGGTTTCATAAAGCACAAAACACAAACCATTTTATTTTTCACAAAACCCTAATTTCCGGAAAAACCCTAAATCGCTACACACTAAATTCGACCAAAACATCCTTGCGACTTCTGGACCTGAGCAAGCAATTTTCTGGAGTTGATCAAGGTGTAATCAAGCTAGGAAAAATAAGAGTTGGGTCGTGGAAGCTTTCGTTCGATTGTGGTGTTTTGTTTTGTTCGATCTATTGCGCTCGATAGGTATAAAATCCACACGACAAATCTTTATGTTCTATAATCGATCTAGCATTTTTCTAATGATCTATACTTTGTATATAACTCAGTAAAAATGTCGAACATGGATCATGCAAGTTAAACAAGGCGTACGAATTTATAAGAGTTAAAACACACATAATTTCCAAATAATGTCATTCGATTTTTCTGAGGTGTAACTATAATTTTTACATGTCCTATACTGAATATAAGCCTATAAAAATAACCACATGATTTATAGAAGCTCAAAATAATTAATGCGAATTATTGTTTATAATCGGTTTATACGAAAAAGAAAGAAAAATAAGAATAAACCCTAGAATGCATTAGGGTTAGGGTTCATGTGTATAGATCTGATGTAATTAATGTTTTAATGATGATGTCATGATGGTTTAATGATTGGATAAAACTAGGGCTTGTTTTGGTACAATAAAAGGCTATACGATTTGCAATTAAAAGTGTAAGGGATTGTTTTGTCAACTTTGAAACTTCTGGGATATTTTTTTAATGTCATATAAGTCAGTAGGAATGTGAGAAAAATATAACTTGAGGGTCTTAAGTGTAAATGAACAAGAAAATGAATTAATTATATTTATAAGTGTCGATTTGTAAATAATTAAAATAGAAGGACTAAAAGTGTAAATTTGGGAAACTTGAAGTTATTCTGAGTAAATAATATCACTAAGGGTGTAATGAGTAAATTTGAGTATTTATGGGATTGATATGTAATTATAAATAAATTATGATTTAAATTGTAAGTTTTGTAAAGTTAAGGGACCAATTATGTAATTACTAAATTTTGAGGGTCAAATTCGTACTTCATATAATTCTGAGGTGAAGTTCTGTAAATTTGTAAAATAAAGTACTTGTTTGGTAAATATATGTATCATAGGGATTAAATCAGTAATTTATAGTATTTTCATTTTTAAACCTTTGAATCTAATGAATTACAATTAAAACCCTAAACTTTTGTGACTTGTTAAAAAGTACCTTAATTCCATAATGATCTTGAAATAAGGACTTAACCTAATCTGGAATATTAACGTCGTACTAAAACTGGGAAGTTACAAAATGGAAAAGTAAAACTAAAAGTAATAATCTGAGTTTGAATAATTCGTAATTCCGTCTTCTACTTCTTTAGGTGTGAAGAAGGAGAAGCCTTGATTTCTGCTTCGCATTTTCTTTCTTGTCTTTTGCTTTGCTAATAAGGTACAGATATTCCGTCCTTTCAGTAAGGGCTTTTCAGTTCTTTTTCTTCAGAATTCATTTCCTTATTAGGATTCCCTATACCATTGCTATGTTCCCTTTTGTTTGTGAACTTTCGATGTGATCTTTGATTTGAATCTTTTGCCATGTACCCTTAAGATATAATTTGATGATTTGATAGTACGCCCGACCTTTGATCTACAGTTTGATATTACGAGCCAATCACTAGACATGAGGGTTTCATGTCCATGTCATTGACGCACCTCTGACATGACTCTAGGGCAGGAGAGTGATGACCTGTTCCGTCCCTTATTTATTATTTGCTATGGCCATTATAATTATGATTATTGATTTGTCTGTGGGGCGTATGGGTGCACTCTAGATTTGACCTGTTATCTGTATATGTTATATGTTATAGTATTATATCTGGTGACTGATTGTGTGTGCGATACACGTCTCTCACTTAGTCTGAGAGCTGATCACTCTACACAGGTATGTTTTATTATATTAGTATACTATGGTATCGTAAGTCATCTGGGCTCGTGATGAATTGCTGTGTTTGTTTTCTTAAATCTTATTTCACTTCGTTCTTTTCTTTTATTCATGATTCATTTCTCATTCCTTTCATTTGACTTCGTATGGGTATGACTTTGTATTCCTGATTTGCTTTTGTATTTGCTACCTGCTATTTGTTCCCGTTATCTATATATCTGTTCACTGGGCTTTTGAAGCTCAGCCGCATTTCTTTTCCTGCGGCAGGTACTTAAGCTAGGAGCTGGGTTTAGCTTTGGGATGAGAGCGATCTATTTTGGAGTTGACCTTATTTATTTAGCTTTACCATTTGAACTTCTATTTATTTTGATATGCCATTGTTTAGGCATTTGAATATTGGATTTTGTACTTATGTCATTTTGTCTTGCATTTTGATTTAAGTCATGTTGACTTATTTTGGATTTAATGTTAAGACTTATGATGTTTTATTTATTGAATGTTTGTGACTTCTGATATGCCACCATTGTTGTGATATCTTTACCCTTGTCGGGTTGGGGTGTTACACATGACATCACATAACCCATGGACCTTGATCCATAACCCATAACCCGAAATTGTAATCCAAAATCCGGACTGGTACTACCAGATGGTCGGATCCCTTAGATTACACTGGCCGGATCCCTTTTCCAAGGGATCTGCCGGATCCGGGTGAACAGTGGCTTTTATTGCCTATAAATAGTGAGCCATTTCTTCTTTCTTTCTTGCACCTTTCTATACATTTCTTCTCTCTATGTTTCTCTCTCACTAACCTCAGATCCTAGATCTTTCTTATAGTCTTTTGTGTAGTGATTCTATAGGTGCCTTTTAAAGGCGAGATCACTACGTTTAGAGTCGAAGTCGTGCAACCTCTAAGATATGGAATGCTAGACTTCATCATCATCTCAAGATCACAGAAGTGACTCTTGTAGGTGATTCATCTCAAGTATATCCAAGACATGGTGTGTGCTTTGGTGTAGTTGAAGCTTGGATCGCCAAGTCAAGTTGTGAAGATTGATGCTAGTGGAGAGTGGTTCTCCAAGTCGTGTAGATCAAGATTGTGAAGATGAGTTTTGGTGGCTCATGAAGATCTTGGTGTAGATTGTCGAAGCCGAGGTTTGATACCTCAAGGTTGTCTTGGTGCAAGACATTGTTGTCGAGGTTTGGTGCCTCAAGTCTTGTTGTATACATTGGTGTAGTCAGGGGTGAACACCCGTATGTTGTGTCTTATAGATTGGTGATATTGGAGAGTGGATCTCCAAGTTATGTTGTGTTGGTTAGTGGTTCCTCCTTTGTAATGGAACTTACTATCTAGCCATGTACCGGATAAAGTGTAGGCGACATTGTGATAGGTTTGGCTCTACCTCGTGGAAGAGCTCGATATTTAGCTTTGTACCGGATAAAGTGTAAGCGACGTTGTGAAGGCTTCTCCGCCGGTGAAAGGAGTTTGTCTTGTGTAGTGTTTACGGAACTCTCGAGTTGGGTACTCGGGGAGTAGAGTAGGGCAGGGAAAAAGAGTCCCTGTAGCCGAACCACTATAAACACTCGTGTTATGGTTGTGTCTTTCTATCTCTCCTTCTTTAGTTATTTTCCTTTTTCTAACTATCAATATCCAACACGTAAACTAGAATGACATAAGTCGATCTATAAGTTTTAAAATGAAGTTTTAATCGGTAAAACTATTCAACCCCTCCTTCTAGTTTTCTACAATTGGCATCAGAGCTTCGTTACCAAGTTTCTTAAAGTATATTGTACTTTAAAATCTTGAAACGATCCGTGTATGTTTGAAAACTACAAAGAAGAATAATCTTTTGCAAAAATTGACATATAACTCATTTTTACAAAAGTGATAAAACTTTCTATGTTTAGGATATTGATAAGTTTATTATTATCTATTATATTCTAACAAATCTTCTTTGAGAAATCTTCAGTTTAGGAATCTTCGAAAACTTCATCCTATCAAAGGATAAATGGAGTTTGCACACAAAAGAATAACCTAAAGAGCTATCGACCTGCTTTACTAAAAGGCATTAAGGTATTTTAAAAGCTCATGAAGTATTTCGCGTCTATGGTTTCAAAAAACACATAAAGAGATTATACCAAAGGTATGTTTTCTTAGTTATAATTAGTCATTAAAAATGTGCTAATTGCTTATGGTTAAAATGTGTATTTATATGTGTCTTTCTCTTTTAAGATGTGTTAAAATATACTTGATCTTCTTTTTTATTTATTTCTAAAACCATATTTTTTTGGGGTCATAGTTTAGATGTATATCACCTAAGTGTCATATCTACATGAATTATATGTTAGACATCAAATAAAAAAAAATTCAAAAGTCCCTCTTCACAAATTTCCACATTCTTCAAACCATCAGGAATAGTATTCCATCAATCACTCCTCTCTTAAACTCTAAGTCCTAGTTACTTAGGATCATCAACCATATATTCTTAAGTTAGCTCAAAGGATTAGTAACAACTAATACATAGTAAAACCAAATGGTCAAAACCTTTCTGTATTTGGCTGCCTACCCGGATCCCTTCATTATAACGGGTCGGATCCATTTTAGAATGGATCCGGAAGAACCGGCTTAACAGACATCAGTTTAACATCTCACCTTATCTTCATCCTCTCCCCAAATGACCAAAAATGCATACCTCTTCATTTTAGCCTCTTATCTACCTAAATCTCAGACTTCCAACCACCTTCGTAAATAACTACATCTTTCCAAAACTTCTCTCTCTTGAGCAAGGTTAATTAAAACATTTCTACCAACTTAAGTATGTAAACTCAAATTATCTCATACAGATGATCTTTTGAAATAATATCAGCATTGTTAATACAAGTAAAAACATAGCAATCAACAAACTTTTGCTAATCTTCTTAGAAAACCTCATGAAGCTCCTTCAACCAAAACATTCATTTTCCAAAGAAGTTTTCTAAAACGTCAAGAATGTACATCGGATCATAACCCACACTTGTGTTGATGATGTACTATCCCGTCTTCTTCTCCATGATCGCATCCCAAGCTTCATAGTAGGATTGACAACTTGATTGTTTCATCCGAGATACTCAAGTAAATTATTTTGCAATGCAACTATAATTTGTCATATCCAAAAATCCAAACTCAAGCTTTCCAACAACATATGTTGAACTTGCTCATCCAACCATATTTGTTCTCCATACTTGTTCTCCATATTTATTCTCCATATTTGTTCTCCATACTTGTTCTCCATACTTGTTCTCCATATTTGTTCTCCATTTTTGTTCTCCATATTGTTCTCCATATGGACTCCTTTAAATTTTTGTAACATCTTCGTCACCTTATTCATTATACATTAAGTTGAGTTGCATTAGATATAATATTAATAAAACAAAGCCAAGTATCATCATTGTTACTCTTCGATAGGCCATTGTAGGAATACAAATTTTCCTAACCTGAAGAATGAATACTGGAGAACTTATTGCACTAGAAACTCAATTTGACCTAGCGGTCGAATTGCTTCCAGGAGAGAAGTTGGGTATACCCATAAAAATGGTTGTGTTTAGCCTTAATTGAGCACCGCTAGTAATAATCTCATATTCATTCTTTCACTTGAAAAATCTCTATTCCTATTCTTTCCTAAAGTAAGTTTACAATGGCAATACTTTGCTTTTCTTTAGGATTACTAATCAAACAAGTAGTAAAATTGATTTTTTATTTTGTCAGTCAAAACCACTTGCCTCGTCAAGCGAATGTCTAGCTTTGATCGAGAAGAGCTACATGACTTCGAGGATGAAGTTCATTGTATGCTAATCACCATCCGTAATGACTATACTTAGTTCATTGCTTCCGAAACAATCCTCTAAACAATTTACTCTCCTATCTTCTCTATTTTTTTTATTAAATTCATTATGTTGGATGTCTACCAATTATGGGAGAGAGAAACTCATTCACATAATTATCCTTTAAGAACGAATATACATGTGCTTCTTACTCTTCAAATACCAACACATAGGTAAACATCTCTCGGCTTAAATTAACTTGCCTCAAGCCTTTTAACCCAACACTCATTTTTCATCAATATTTCATTAAAAGAAGAACACATCATGTGTCTTATCTCTCTCAAATTTCCAGACCCTTTCACACTAGTTGTTCATGTTCTACTAGTCACAATTAAGCTATCCTTGGTGTTAGTATTTGTCTCATTCTCATAGGAATGACTTAGGTTTCTTCCGAGATATTTATGATTTATCATTTCTAAATAAATCACCATTTTCCATTCCGCTTCTTATACCACCTTTCTCTAAACCTAATCCACCTACTCTCATATTGATTTTATTTTTCACAAATTTATTTCAACCATCTCTACCTCAAAATGCTCTAAAACCAATCTTTTAATTCTTATGATTTTTAAAGAATTTTTAAAATTTTCATATCACCTTTCCCTGAATCCTACAAACATTTAACACTTAGTGATATGATTATCTTAACTCATATTCACATATTTACCTTCTTTGGATCTCTCTCTTCTCTCTAAAGACCATTAATGGCAACACCTCATTATTAGTCTTAAACCACTCAGGATTTCCTCATTTAAGACACCTTCTAACACTCATTATACCAGGAAACATAGGGCTGCAATAGCTAGATCCTAATTATTTTTCCCTTTCATCTGATCTGTTAGCCAGATCCCTCAGCTAAAGCTAGCCGGATCCATGTTGAAAAGGATCCGCTGGATCAGGGCAAACAGACACAGGTTTGATCACTTATCGCCTTCCAAAACTCAACCTTATCCATTATAACACTCCACATTGCCTTTAATAAATCTCCTAGAAGATTGTATCACTGTAGTTGACCTTGGTGCATGCAAATCATTGCAATTCAAAGGATTTTAGTGGTTTAGGCTTTAATTCACTTATTTGATTCTTCACTATATAAGCCACTTGTGTTTGTGCTTCAAAACCACACCTCAACAACTTCTCTTCTACTGTAAACTCACCTTCTAAACTTACCTCAAAACATGACTAAAGCACCAAGTGCAAGATCATCTACTAGGAGCCCTCCAAGAAAAACCGCACGAATTGTGTATGAAATATCCTCAACCGAAGCCTCACCCATCAAAGAACCTTCTACTAGAACACCTCTCTCAAACTACATCCAAACTCCTCCCTCTAATGAACCAACTCCAACACAATTTGCTTCCACCAAACCAACCTCACCACAACTTCCATCTCTTAAACCAACACCTCATAGTAAACCTACATTACCAAACACTCCCATTTCTACCCAACCAACAAAACCTTCACCTCTTGAACCTAGACTCCTTTCTTTCACCACACCTCATTCATCACCTCATCTCTACTTAAACTCATTGAAGGACTTACCTCCTAGACCTTCTAATCCACCACCATTACCTACATTATCATCCATTGAGAGAATGGCTACCCTACAACCTTCTTCTCACAACCAAGGTGTTGACATATCACCACCCATAGGAAACCTACTTTTTTTTCTCTCCACCCTCAAATGTCCCATTTTGGGTAATGAGAAGATGTCAACTACCTCAACCACCTCAACCACCTTAACCAAACAATGACACACTTCCACCCACACATACTTCTCTACCAACACCCGTGGTACATCCACAACCTCCTCAACTAGGCCCATCCACCTCAAACATACTTCCACAACCTTCTCTCTTAGAACCAACATCACAACAACCAAGCCACGATGATACTTGTTATCATTGTCAACATGTCCAAACCATAGTTCATGAACTACGTGATGAAGTACGTTTCATGTTCTACCATCTTCTTGAACGTCTTGATGACGTCACCAAACCAAACCTTCTTAGAAACCGTGAAGTGCAAGCACAGGTGGTCTTCTTCCTCTAGCCTTAGGCCTATACTTTGTCATTAGGATTTTTCTTCTTCATGTTAGATCATTTCCTTAGTTTTAGAGAATTGACCTATGTGTGTATCATTTATCTTGGTTTATTCAATGAATCTACATGATTATGTGCTTCTTGTTTATGTGAGCATGATTGGTGTGACTATTACCTGATTTCATACCTTTTTCTATTCTTTACTGCTGCTAAGAAGTTGCAAGTAAGCCGGATCCCTCATTTTTTACTAGGCGGATTGTAATACCTGAAATTTAGAAAGCATGTAAATGACCAAATTACCCCTGAAACCATAAAACCTAATTAAATAACTTATAAAATTCTGAAACAATTCCAAAACTTCTGAAAATGAACTATATATGAAACGAATTAATTTCTGGGACAACATTACATCATTTCGAATGTCCAAAAATTATTATACACATACACAATTATTTATAAAATCCAAAATAATTATATTAAAGTAAATATAATTACTAAATCTTTTAATTAAGTAATATGTAAAAATAAATTAAGAAAATATTAGCAAAATACAATCCTAATTATTATGTGATTCTAATACCGAAAATTCTGATCTCAGCCCTCCCCTATGTCGGTTGTCTATTATATATACAAACCTTATTATTTTATAAAACCTTTAATCGCATAAAACCCTAATCGCATAAACCTAAATCGCCCAACAATTCGACCAAAATTCACACACCACTTCTGGACGTGATCAAGCATTTTTTTGGGGTTCTTGGAGGTGCAAGCAAGCTAGGAAAAATAAGGGTTGGTTGTGGATTCGCTGATTCGTATGTAAGACCTTTTTCTTGTCGATTTTTGCCATACGCAAGGTACAAAATTCATGCGCCTAAATTATATGTTCTAAAATTGATATAGCAATTTTCCTGTGATCTTTACATCCTATATAACTCATATAAATTATGTAAATCGAATCATGCAAGAGAAACCATGCGTATGAAAAATATATGAACATAACACACGTAAATTACAAATATATGTAATCCGAACTTCTGGGTGTGATAAGTATTTTATTTAGACCTCATATGAAGTAATAGATCTGGGAAAAATGTAGGAACGAATTATGGAAGCCTAGATCATGTCGTGGTAATGTTGATATCAAAAATGTACGTAAAAATCTAATATATGCTACATGATTTTTCTGGGCGTGTTATATATTTTTCATGAGTTCTTTATATGTCATATAAGCTGGGAAAAATATGAGTTCGAGTTTTGGAAGCTTAGATTAAGCGTGGTGAATTTTTGTTAAAACCGGGTTTTATAAAAACAAAGTAAACAAATAAATCAAATCGTGATTTCTAGGGTTAGGTCTTTTGGGTACAAAATCTGATCATTAATGGTGATTTAAGGCTATAGTAATGATGGTGCAATGATTGGTTACTAGTAGGGTTTGTAATTGTTTTTTTAAAAAGTAAAATCCGATTGAAAATAAAAGTAAAAAGACCTGTTTTGACAACTTTGAAACTTCTAGGGTATTTTTGTAATGTCATATACATCTGTAGGAATGTGGGAAAAATATAACTTTAGGGTCCTAAGTGTAAATATTGCAAGATAATGAATTAAGTGTAACTATAAGGGTTGTTTTGTAATTAATTAAAATAGAGGGAATAAAAGTGTAAATTCTGGAATCTTGATGTTATTCTAAGTAAATACTGATATTAAAATTGTAATGTGTAATTTTGAGGATTTATGGGCTTAATATGTAATTGTTATGAAATTATGATTTAATTTATAAGTTTTGTAAAGTTAAGGGACCAAATGTGTAATTTATAAATTCTGAGGGATCTAATTTGTAATATACTTAATTCTGATGTTACATTTTGTAATTATGTAAAATGAGGTACTTGTTTGGAAAATATGAACAATATAGGATTAAAACATGAATTATGTAGGGTTTGTTTTGTAAACTATATAACTAAAGGGGTTTAACCTGTAAAATTGTGAAACTAAAAGGATTAAGATGTCATTCTGAATAAAATAAGTATTTAAGTCAGTAACTTAAAGTATTTTCACTTTATGCCTTTGAGTTAGATGAATTTACAATTAAAACCCTGAACTATGAAAATCTGTCATAATAAACCCTAAACTTTTGTAACCTGCTAAAAGATACCTTAATACCATAATAAGCCTTAAATAAGGACTTAACTTAATCTGAGATATTAATATCTTGCTAAATGTGAAAAGCTGTTAATTCGGGAAACCTGCTAAAAATAGAAAGTTACTTAAAAGGAAAAGATAACTAAAACCCACTTGTCATTTTGTCTTCTACTCCCTTAGGTTCGAGGAAGGAGTAATCTAATCTCTATCAGCGTTTATCTCTGTGTTCTTGCATTCATAATAAGGTACAGATATTCTGCCCTTCTCTAGTAAGGTGCCTTCGTTTTCTTTTGATTTCGTATTTTGATTCGTTTAGGATTCCCTATACCATTGCTATGTTCCCTCCTGTTTGTGCACCTTTCATGTGATCTTTTGTTTTGTGAGCCTTTCATGAACTGTTTGTTTTGATCGCTTGTCCTGAACCCTGACCTGTGAAACTTGTTTTGAACCGAAATCCGATATACTTGATTTATTTTGATATAAACTTTAATCTGTTAAATCCTTATTTGAACCTAAATGATTTTGAACTATTATTAAACCACATATGAAACTGTTTTGGAAAAACTATTTTAAAAAGGAACGAAACCACTTGTAATGAAAGTTACTAAAAGTTTTGGAAGGCCATTTTGAAGAAAACTATTTTGTAAGATCAGTTGTTATGAAAACCATCTTTGAAGAATTGTTTAAATGGACTTTTAAATAGAAGCCTTTTTAAATAAACTGTTGCTATGAAACTTTGATTATGAATCTTTATTATACTCTTTTGAACCATTCGATATAGTCCTTTTAATCTGAACTTAAACTTTGATATAAACTTAATCTGATAAACTTTGATTTGAACCTTTGACATTTGTTTCTAAACTATTTGACATGAACCTTTTTGCCATGTACCCTTAAGATATGACTTTTGATTATTATGCTAGTACGTTTGACCTTGGACCTAACAGTTTGATATTACGAGCCAATCACTAGACATGATGGGTTTCATGTCCATGTCATTGACGCACCTCTGACATGACTCTAGGGCAGGAGAGTGATGACCTGTTCCGTCCCTTATTTATTATTTGCTATGGCCATTATAATTATGATTATTGATTTGTCTGTGGGGCGTATGGGTGCACTCTAGATTTGACCTGTTATCTGTATATGTTGTATGATTATGATTATTATATCTGGTGACTGATTGTGTGTGCGATACACGTCTTTCACTTTGTTTTAGAGCTGATCACTCTACACAGGTTTGTTTTATTTTATTAGTAATGCTATGGTATTGTACGTCGTCTGGGCTCGTGATAGATTCCTGTGTTCCTGTTTTCCTAAAATCTTGTTCATTTGTTCTTTTCTTTTATTCATGATCCATTTCTCATTCCTTTCATTTTGATTTCGTATCGGTATGATCTGCATTCCTGATTTCCCTTGTACTACTATACATTATCGTTTCTTGTTATCTATATATCTGTTCACTGAGCTCTCGTAGCTTAGCCGCATTTTTTCTTTTTCACGCGGCAGGTATTAGTAGGAAGCTGGGAATGAGTGAAGAGTGTACCTTGGACTTCGAAGATTGGATAAGCTATGCCGAGTTAGAGTTGGATTGAAGACATTATATTTTTGAATTAGTTTTGGAAGTTTTAATTGTAACCATTTAGATTCAATATTTCATTTGTAATCCTTGAATTTTGTATTACTGTATTAGTATGCTTTGTTTTGATCTGATATGGATCCATTGTTGTGATATCTTTACCCTTGTCGGGTTGGGGTGTTACAATTTATGGTATCAGAGAGAACAGGCTGCGACTCGTAATACATTTACCCTTGACCTGTGAATCCTGGACCACTAAGTTTCCACTGTAGGCGCTCGTAGGATAACCTTTGAGAATTTGCTTTAGGAGTTCCCTATAGGAACTTAAATCCTGACCAGTGAGGAATGAATAGATTATAAGGCATTTTGTTTAAGTAGTATTGCTTCCGCATCACTCTGATTCATGCCTTGCTTTTGGTTAAAGCCTATTGAAATCACACTTGGAAATTTAGAGCTTATGCCTTGCACCACCTAAGAATTGAACCTAAATAAACCTGAAGCATTGAAAATTGCATAGTAGTCATCCGACACTATTTGATCCTTGCTTTCAGATTCCGACTCCAACCTCCGAACCTTTTGTTAATCATCCTGATGTCTCTTCGGGCATTCTGAGAATTCCCTTAACAATGATGTACTTGATACATTCCGTCAGTTGTTTTTTTTGCTTCCGATGATTATCTATGAAACTTTTGACACTATTTAATTTCGTCTTAACCATCCCTGTTTCCATAAGAAGTCTAGTGTTCTTATAAGGATTGATTTACTGATCATCTAATATTGACGACTATCCTCTTATGTCTCGCCTTTGGCGTTTAAAACAATTTTGAAACCCCTACCATGATTACCGATTATTCGCAACCTACCTGCCATTTGTGCTAAATAGCTAATAAGGTTTCAACACCTTAAACTGTTCGCCTATAAATCTCCACACTATACTGAACCATGTACTCGACTTTGACATATGAACTATCCGTCTGGTTTAATAACCATATTCGTCCTGCGTATCTGTTTACTATTGATATACCTGATTTTGGAGATCTTTTGATTATTGATTGGTTGGCTCTTCGTAAGAGCTACCATAAGACTACCGTAATTGAAATGTGATCCTTAAATCTGCTCCACCCTACTTTTGCTATGATAACCTTTAACCGCTCAGATATGTTAAGCTTAAAACTGCTATGGAAATACTTACCCTGATCTCTTTTGATCGTCAAATTCTCCTGACACCTATTAGTATCCACCATTAGAAAGTTTTGACATTGGAAGTTTTGTTGTACAAAATTTTCTGGTGCTTTCTGATGAAACTTTTGGGTATCTCTCCTGATTGAGAAGTAAAATTGACTTTGAACCGATATCAACCGACGAACCATGATTGAGAGATTGAAGAAGCTGATGAGACATGTTTTGTCCACCTTGAATACCTCTATCAAATTATGAAGACGAAAGAGAAAATTTTGCGTCAGCGTATCAACTATCGTAAACCTAACCGTAATTTTAACCGTAATCACTCTTCAATTCTACGTGTCACTGATTAAATTGTTCTACCTTGAAACCCTGTATCAGACAACCTCATTTAATGTTTGAAGGACTGAAGAAGCAACCACGAGAACTCCTAAGATGGGAGATGACTAACTGAGAGCAAATTTCGTAAAGTATTTCAGTTTTATTAGAAAAGATGGGTGATGTGAATTAGATATGAAGTTTTCCCTGAAACGATTCATGAAAACTGTTTTCTTACTCATTGTGACCATTGTGAGTCTTAAATAATGCCAATAGTATTGGGTTATAAGAATCATGTTTGCACGAGTAATTGGACAATTGTCATAGTATGACAACATGTTTGTGCTCTGAGACGAAAGATCAAGAATCGTCTTTTAACACCTTCAGGAGGTCGAGGTTGACCAAAATAGAAGAGATTCATGTTTAGTTTAGTGAGAGAGTTTAGAGAGAAGGTAAAGTGAAACTTTGTTATTATTTCTGTGTTGAATGATTCACACAGCCACACCCCACAAGTGAAGTCTTGTGGGGTATTTAAATGCCTAACTTGACAACTATGACAATATTACACAATAAGTCCTTGCACTATATGCAATCTAGTTGTCTACTTCCAATTCACGTAAATATCGCCCAGCTTCATTTCTAACAATCTCCCTCCAGCTGGAGATATACGTGAATTGGTTACAATGATTCCTAACAATTACATAACAATGATAAAAGCAATGCTGAAGTAGAGCAGTTTCCTTTTGAGGATGACTTTACAGCTCTTGATCTTCTCATATCTTTCTCAGCTTGCTTGACTTACCTGCAGAATCACTGTAATGACCTAATTGGGTTATTACTCCCTCCCAATTAGTGAGGCATATTCTTTACATGCTCCCTCCCAAAATGACAACCCGTTTGATATAGCATTGATGCTTGTAGAAGAAGTTTCTCTGAAATCTTGCCAAATTGTCGTCAGTCTATTGCACAGCGGAAAATGGATTATAGACTGATGACTTGTAACTTCGTCACAGGTTTGTTTGGGGAGCATCATATCGACATCTTCATCTCACTTAGAATGCTTCCAGTTCTTCAATAAATAGCCCCGATGTACACATTTCATACATTTCTCCCTCCAGGATGTTGACGATCTTTCGGACTCATCCTACATATGTGTACATAGACATATCAACTAGAAACAACATACAAATCAATACCCCATGAGTGGATGTCGATAACTATTCTCTCTACTATTCTCTTCAGATCAATCTCTTCTCAAACCTCTTGTATCAAATCAACGGCTTTTGGTAGTGACTGCTGATACCAATTGATGGATCGTGTTATGGTTGAAATATTGTGAATCTGGAGGTCTTGGATGATGAAAGATCATCATCTTCATGGTGAAGGTTAGAGAGAGAAAGTAGTAAAGAGATAAAGAGGAAACTTCACCAATAAGAAGTGTTAACTACATCAAAGTTTCGAATCTGCTGAAGATGGTTGTCAGTTTGGGGGAAGCTGATTCAGAAACTTCACCAATAAGAAGTGTACGAAGAAGCCGTTAAAGACATGCAGCATGAATTGGGGGAAGTTAATCCAATTCATGTTTATTACATCATTTGACTACAAGTGAAGAAAAGTTCTCAAGCCGAGGTACAAGATATAGACAAAGAACGTCAACTGTAATCATCCTCGACACATGAAGAGCTTATGAAGACCTTTCTTTATTTGTATTTTTTACTTGTAGGATATGATGTAAGTAATCCCATATGTTGCCACATTGGGGGAAGATTGTTGGGTACGCTTCTCGCACCAAAATGTGACAACATATGTGTGATTACATTAGTTATCTTATTTGCCACAAACACATGGACTAGAACCGTCAATATTGTAAAGTCATGTGTTTTGGCTCTATAAATACACCTCCTAGACTTCACTAGGAGGGTTGAAGCTTTGTGTGTGTTTTTCACCTTTCTATATTATCAATAATACATAGTTTCCTCTTTACTTCTCTTTACTTTCTCTCACTAAACCTTTGCCATGGAGATGATGATCTTTCATCATCCAAGACCTCCCGATTCACAATAAATCAACCAAAACACGATCCATCAATTGGTATCGGAAGCCATGGTATTAGTTTTGGTTGATTTGTGTGTTATTATCTTGTCAAAATCGTATATTTTTTGTGGATCTAAACTGTTATCTTTATCTGTTGCACTACTGCTTTTACTGGTTATTATTGTCTAGTAAAATAGTACTAAAAACAGTTTCTCAATAGTTTAGTGTATCAAAATTTTGTCCTTTATCAGTCCCGAATACATCTTTTATCAGTTGTTATTATGACTGTCTTGGATATCCCGTGAAGATTATGTGTTGTTACTTGTCTGAATCTGGTCCTGTTTCAGTCCTTATACATCCTCGTCATTTTTTTTTGTGACTGTTTCTATTAACCTGTGAAGATTTGTGGTTATTATGTTGTCACTGCTCGTATAAAGTGGTCAGATCTGGGTTGAAAAAAAAGGCGGACGGAAAAGATAGTCGGAAATTTTTGGCCGGAATCTCACCGGATTTCTTGGGGAAAAAGTCAAAACCCCTTTTTATCACAATTGCTTGTAAAGCAAACTGCGATAAACCCTCTTCTATCTGAGTTCGATTTCTTGTACAAGAAATTCGATAATTTTATCGCTATTGCGTTTTTATCGCTGTTGCGTTTTTATCGCATATGCGTTTTATCGCAGTTGGGACAAGACCACTTATCGCAGTTACTCGGGTCAACGGGTCAACAGTCAACGGGTCAAACGGTCAACAGTCATACTTTTAGAAATTAAAAGAAATAAGATGGAGATGATGTACAGATGAACATAAGACCACAAACCAATATACCAAAACTGCCACAGCCTCAACAAGTCCAACACCAACGAAAATCTAATTTTGACACTACAATTAACCCTCACCGTTCACTCCCCAACTCACAATCCATATCCTCTATCACGACTCAAAACTGAAAATTAAATTATCATCGATCTCAGTCATATTTTTCGTGTATCAATAACTACTACTTGACTTCAAAGTTCAATAAACACGAAAGATAAATCATCATCGATCACTTTTGAAGTATAACTTCATTATCTATCCGACACTAAAGACTAGACAATAACAATATTGTTATCATCTATCTTTAATTCGGTTCAAACACAAACAAGTACAAAAAGTGACAAACCTACCCGAGACCTTTGATAGCAAGATCTTGAAGCCATGCTGCTGTAGACCTTGTTTCGTTTAACCAATTGAAAAAACTGAGGTGGGTTTGAGTACTCTTCGACACATAACATTGTGTTGTGTATTCGATTGTGATAATGGATCGACTTGGATGAGATGAGGTTAGATGAAGAAGGTGAGACGTGAAAGAAAGGGTAGGCGATTGGATTGTGTGGATTGCTGGGTTTTTCACAAGATAAGTAGAAGGGGACGGATTTATCTATCTTGTGATAAGATGAGGATTTTTTTTCCTGATCTATTTTGATGGTAGAGAAAAAGGTATGTGATGGGGGCGGATTGTATGTGTGATTAGGGTTTTGTTGAGTATTTAATACCCCGAATATTTAGGGCTAATGATCTGATTATATTTCTTAGTGGGCCGAAAATTTAATTACTTTGTTGCTATATAAATTGATCTGGGCTGTTAATTGTTTATCATCAATTGGGCCGGACATATTTAAAGAAAAAGGAAGACCACGAATTTTATTAGCTATATTGCGTGTTTGGACTAATTTTTGATATTTTGGTTTGTTAATGGTTATTTTTTTTGAGGATCATAATGACAATGTTATAAATTTTCACGGGGATACGTTTTTTTGACAAGATCGGGATAAAACCATTATCATAGTTCACTTAAACCGTCAAAAGGCTAGTTTTGGGCATAGAACCGCAAGATGTGACTACGGAGTTGATTCTTTATTATTTATTTGAGGTTGAAGTGGGATATCACGGGTGCGTGTACTTAGTATCTTGAAGATATCGGGGTTGGTTGGATGCAAGATTCTTCGAGATCCTTGTTCGAGCTTTCAACATTTACAATGACGAAGACTTGGATATCTAGTTATTTTTTTCTTTCTACCTATTACAAAATAACTATCACTTTAAAGGAGTTACGTTGTAGTGCTCAAGTGTCACACAAGATGTGGATTATTCAAGATGAATTCATATACAGTAAAGGATGGTTGGATGGGTATATGAATCGACCTATGCTTAAAGGAGTTACGTTGTAGTGCTCAGTATAGGTTCCTTAGTCAGACAATAGTGCAAGCTTAAGTCACAAGTTCGGGTTATTTTACTTCAGTCTCAAGTTCGTAATACTGGGTTTTCTCCATCAGTGGTCACTACAAAAAGCCGTCAGAATGATAATGGGGTCGGTAAAGAGTTAGATGAGAAGAGTTTAGAAGAGTAGAGATTCTATCAGCAGTTGATTCTCACGGGCTATTTATGGTACTTCACACATCTTCGCTTAATTGGACATACAGGGTTTACGCTGCCTCCGTTTCCATCGTAACCATAGTGTGTATGCTTCCGATTCCGCGAAGACATCGTGGGGGAAGAGAGAGTAGATGTGCTTTGACTTTCTTTGACTTTCTTTGCATTTTTTTGCAAAACACTCTTTTTCCAGATGTATCTGCATTCAGGGGGAAGAAATGTGCACATCGGGGACGCATAACAGACTCACGTGATCGAGCTTACAATTTTATTACTACCGGAAGACGTCCGCAGAGATGATCAGTGGTTCAGTTTTGTGATTTTGGTGTACTCGTTTCAACTTTCGTAGGTTGTGATGTGCGAATTAGCCTACTTATGTGAGAAGATCTTGCTAATTTCTTGCATGTTACCCCCGAACGGAGTTTCCGCATTAAGCATAATCGTTTGCTTGGTGTGGTTTACGATGTCATCTACAAATTCCGCTGCGTACTTACAACCTTCAAAAGTTAGAAGACGTGTTAACTACATCAAAGTTTCGAATCTGCTGAAGACGGTTGTCAGTTTGGGGGAAGCTAATTCAGAAACTTCACCAATAAGAAGTGTACGAAGAAGCCGTTAAAGACATGCAGCATGAATTGGGGGGAAGTTAATCCAATTCATGTTTATTACATCATTTGACTACAAGTGAAGAAAAGTTCTCAAGCCGAGGTACAAGATATAGACAAAGAGCGTCAACTGTAATCATCCTCAGCACATGAAGAGCTTATGAAGACCTTTCTTTATTTGTATTTTTTTTTACTTGTAGGATATGATGTAAGTAATGCCATATGTTGCCACATTGGGGGAAGATTGTTGGGTACGCTTCTCGCACCAAAATGTGACAACATATGTGTGATTACATTAGTTATCTTATTTGCCACAAACACATGGACTAGAACCGTCAATATTGTAAAGTCATGTGTTTTGGCTCTATAAATACACCTCCTAGACTTCACTAGAAGGGTTGAAGCTTTGTGTTTGTTTTTCACCTTTCAATATTATCAATAATACAAGTTTCCTCTTTATCTCTTTACTACTTTCTCTCTCTAACCTTCACCATGAAGATGATGATCTTTCATCATCCAAGACCTCCAGATTCACAATATTTCAACCATAACACGATCCATCACAACAGGTTTGTGCTCTGAGACGAACGAGGAACATGTTGACCATTTTCGTATTAAGGAATGACTCTTTATTCTGGACTAGTAAATTTGCTTGGCTTTCAGATATTGTAGCAGACAATACTACCAGGCATCCGGTGACGACAACAATCAGAGTTGGCGAATTTCGATTTGTGCTAAGGAGACCTGTCAAAGACACACAGCCTTACTTCTCTATTCATTTTAGTGGTACTAAGATGAGTCGAGAGTAGAAGCAGGCTCGTGAATGGGTAATACACAACGACTAGGTCAGAGATTCATGTTACCACACCACAGTTCCAAGAAGAAGTACCGAAGGCTTGAGGGATCGGACTCAAGTTTATAAATTCTTTTCACCAGATGACCATATGGACAAACATAGACAGACTGCCTGGAATCGAGAGAGATTTAAGAGCATGTATTGAATGGATGACGTAGTTCACTTCCGTTTGACCTATTTAAATTTCGGTTAGCTGATGATAAAATCTTTTGAATGGTTTAGGTTCTCTATTAGTAATTCCGCTTTGGGTTCATTTCGCGTATGTAGGACGATGGCTTTGATATGTCAAATTTGACGAATGATGAATGACCTGATGCTTTTGATGATGTGCCCAAATTCTGATAAACATTCTAGATCGGTTCCGTTAACTCCTTCGAGTGATTCGTTCTCCTCTTAGTTAAGGTATTTGATTTTTGTGACCTCTGAGACCGTAGGAAGACTAGGTGGATTAAGATTAGTTGTTTTGTTCACGACTTGAGATGAAGTATGACCATCATGAGGGCATATTTATATGATGCCAGTATTATGACGTCTGGCCAACGTGATAATACTTACATCATATAACGTGCACTTGTTGTGGGCATCGGATATTTCGAGAAGTGCCTTAGAGCTTTAGAACTCCTGATAACTATTTGAGATCATCTGCGTTAGTGAGACTTTAAGTTCATTCTACCTATACGCGTAATCAGCTTTCGCCGTTATACGAATTGATACGTCTGGATTCTCGTCACGCCTTCTGCTGACCTCTGGACTCCCGATAAAAATCTTAGGTTCTGTTATAGAACTTCTACCAATTGATGTTATCGATAATCTATTCCTGTGCGTTCTAATCTGACTTGTCAAGTCAAAATCCCGTGTAATTCTTACGTCTCTTCCGAGAGAATCCGATCATCATCTATTAGGTCTGGTATGTCCTTGTTTTGTGTTCCGTTCTCTTTTCTTTCTGCTTCCTGCAAATTTCGAGGACGAAATTTTTTTTGTTAGTGGGAAGAAGTTGTAATACCTGAAATTTAGAAAGCATGTAAATGACCAAATTACCCCTGAAACCATAAAACCTAATTAAATAACTTATAAAATTCTGAAACGATTCCAAAACTTCTGAAAACGAAGTATATATGAAACGAATTAATTTATGGGACAACATTACATCATTTTGAATGTCCAAAAATTATTATACACATACACAATTATTTATAAAATCCGAAATAATTAAATTAAAGTAAATATAATTACTAAATCTTTTAATTAAGTAATATGTAAAAATAAATTAAGAAAATATTAGCAAAATACAATCCTAATTATTATGAGATTCTAATATCAAAAATTCTGATCTCAGCCCTCCCCTATGTCGGTTGTCTATTATATATACAAACCTTATTATTTTATAAAACCTTTAATCCCATAAAACCCTAATCGCATAAACCTAAATCGCCCAACAATTCGAGCAAAATTCACACACCACTTCTGGACGTGATCAAGAATTTTTCTGGGGTTCTTGAAGGTGCAAGAAAGCTAGGAAAAATAAGGGTTGGTTATGGATTCGCTGATTCGTTCGTAAGACCTTTTTCTTGTCGATTTTTGCCATACGCAAGGTACAAAATTCATGCGCCTAAATTATATGTTCTAAAATCGATATAGAAATTTTCCTGTGATCTTTACATCCTATATAACTCATATAAATTATGTAAATCGAATCATGCAAGAGAAACCATGCGTATGAAAAATATATGAACATAACACACGTAAATTACAAATATATGTAATCCAAACTTCTGGGTGTGATAAGTATTTTATTTAGACCTCATATGAAGTAATAGATCTGGGAAAAATGTAGGAACGAATTATGGAAGCCTAGATCATGTCGTGGTAATTTTGATATCAAAAACGTACGTAAAAATCTAATATATGCTACATGATTTTTCTGGGCGTGTTATATATTTTTCATGAGTTCTTTATATGTCATATAAGCTGGGAAAAATATGAGTTCGAGTTTTGGAAGCTTAGATTAAGCGTGGTGAATTTTTGTTAAAACTGGGTTTTATAAAAACAAAGTAAACAAATAAATCAAATCGTGATTTCTAGGGTTAGGTCTTTTGGGTACAAAATCTGATCATTAATGGTGATTTAAGGCTATAGTAATGATGGTGCAATGATTGGTTACTAGTAGGGTTTGTAATTGTTTTTTAAAAAAGTAAAATCCGATTGAAAATAAAAGTAAAAGGACCTGTTTTGACAACTTTGAAACTTCTGGGGTATTTTTGTAATGTCATATACATCGGTAGGAATGTGGGAAAAATATAACTTTAGGGTCCTAAGTGTAAATATTGCAAGATAATGAATTATGTGTAACTATAAGGGTTGTTTTGTAATTAATTAAAATAGAGGGAGTAAAAGTGTAAATTCTGAAATCTTGATATTATTTTGAGTAAATACTGATATTAAAATCGTAATGTGTAATTTTGAGGATTTATGGGCTTAATATGTAATTGTTATGAAATTATGATTTAATTTATAAGTTTTGTAAAGTTAAGGGACCAAAGGTGTAATTTATAAATTCTGAGGGATCTAATTTGTAAAATACTTAATTCTGATGTTACATTTTGTAATTATGTAAAATGAGGTACTTGTTTGGAAAATATGAACAATATAGGATTAAAACATGAATTATGTAGGGTTTGTTTTGTAAACTATATCACTAAAGGGGTTTAACCTGTAAAATTATGAAACTAAAAGGATTAAGATGTCATTCTGAATAAAATAAGTATTTAAGTCAGTAACTTAAAGTATTTTCACTTTATGCCTTTGAGTTAGATGAATTTACAATTAAAACCCTGAACTATGAAAATCTGTCATAATAAACCCTAAACTTTTGTAACCTGCTAAAAGGTACCTTAATACCATAATAAGCCTTAAATAAGGACTTAACTTAATCTGAGATATTAATATCTTGCTAAATGTGAAAAGCTGTTAATTCGGGAAACCTGCTAAAAATAGAAAGTTACTTAAGATGAAAAGATAACTAAAACCCACTTGTCATTTTGTCTTCTACTCCCTTAGGTTCGAGGAAGGAGAAATCTAATCTCTATCAGCGTTTATCTCTGTGTTCTTGCATTCATAGTAAGGTACAGATATTCTGCCCTTCTCTAGTAAGGTGCCTTCGTTTTCTTTTGATTTCGTATTTTGATTCGTTTAGGATTCCCTATACCATTGCTATGTTCCCTCCTGTTTGTGCACCGTTCATGTGATCTTTTGTTTTGTGAGCCTTTCATGAACTATTTGTTTTGATCGCTTGTCCTGAACCCTGACCTGTGAAACTTGTTTTGAACCGAAATCCGATATACTTGATTTATTTTGATATAAACTTTAATCTGTTAAATCCTTATTTGAACCTAAATGATTTTGAACTATTATTAAACCACATATGAAACTGTTTTGGAAAAGCTATTTTAAAAAGGAACGAAACCACTTTTAATGAAAGTTACTAAAAGTTTTGGAAGGCCATTTTGAAGAAAACTATTTTGTAAGATCAGTTGTTATGAAAACCATCTTTGAAGAATTGTTTAAATGGACTTTTAAATAGAAGCCTTTTTAAATAAACTGTTGCTATGAAACTTTGATTATGAATCTTTATTATACTCTTTTGAACCATTCGATATAGTCCTTTTAATCTGAACTTAAACTTTGATATAAACTTAATCTGATAAACTTTGATTTGAACCTTTGACATTTATTTCTAAACTATTTGACATGAACCTTTTTGCCATGTACCCTTAAGATATGACTTTTGATTATTATGCTAGTACGTTTGACCTTGGACCTGACAGTTTGATATTACGAGCCAATCACTAGACATGAGGGTTTCATGTCCATGTCATTGACGCACCTCTGACATGACTCTAGGGCAGGAGAGTGATGACCTGTTCCGTCCCTTATTTATTATTTGCTATGGCCATTATAATTATGATTATTGATTTGTCTGTGGGGCGTATGGGTGCACTCTAGATTTGACCTGTTATCTGTATATGTTGTATGATTATGATTATTATATCTGGTGACTGATTGTGTGTGCGATACACGTCTTTCACTTTGTTTGAGATCTGATCACTCTACACAGGTTTGTTTTATTTTATTAGTAATGCTATGGTATTGTACGTCGTCTGGGCTCGTGATAGATTCTTGTGTTCCTGTTTTCCTAAAATCTTGTTCATTTGTTCTTTTCTTTATTCATGATCCATTTCTCATTCCCTTCATTTTGATTTCGTATCGGTATGATCTGCATTCCTGATTTCCCTTGTACTACTATACATTATCGTTTCTTGTTATCTATATATCTGTTCACTGAGCTCTCGTAGCTCAGCCGCGTTTTTCTTTTTCACGCGGCAGGTATTAGTAGGAAGCTGGGAATGAGTGAAGAGTGTACCTTGGACTTAGAAGATTGGATAAGCTATGCCGAGTTAGAGTTGGATTGAAGACATTATGTTTTAGAATTAGTTTTGGGAGTTTTAATTGTAACCATTTAGATTCAATATTTCATTTGTAATCTTTGAATTTTGTATAACTGTATTAGTATGCTTTGTTTTGATCTGATATGGATCCATTGTTGTGATATCTTTACCCTTGTCGGGTTGGGGTGTTACACGGATCCTTTCAGAAAAGGATCCGGTGGATCCGGGCACTCAGAATACTAACTGAACTTTTATGCAGTTTAATTTTCAGCAAAGGGACACAATCTACTTGTTTTCTAACCTTTGTTTTGTAGATTTCCAAAAATACACATGGAGTACTTGATGCCTTCAATAAAGGGGGAGCTTTCATCAAAAGCAAAAACGTTGCAATGCTTGCAATGATCGCATCTTAGTCTCCCTAAATACTTGACGCCCTCACTAAGGGAGAGCATCAGTCAAGGGGGAGAAAATATGTGTGTCTTTATCCTTCTTATCTCTTCTTCTCTTATATCTTTCTTGTAGAGACCTAATTGTATGTTTCGTGGTTCGGGCGGCCTTGGTTGGCTGAAGATGAAGGTGTTCATCTTAGAGAGAGAGAGAGGTAGTGAGAGGGTGGAGAGAATATGGTCAAATGTTATCTTTATTGAAAGAAACAAATGAAATGAAACAATAATCCCACACACCCACATGGAGAGTCATGTGGGTATATATAGGCCCTTTTACATCACTAGTTTGCCTATTACACATAAGTAGTCCCTGTGTGAGCTACTTAATACAAACCTAGTCCAATTCACGTGAGTGACGACATCTTTATAAAAAAGCGAGTCTAACAATCTCCCTCCAAGATGTCGTCACAAGTGAATGGTTACAATGAGACCTATAAACAATACAAAGTAAATTACAATAATAAACTTTTCCATAAGTGCAGAGTCTCTGTAGTCTAGATCCTGAGACAGACTTGAAGTTCTCTCTAATTCGAAAGATTGCAGCTTCAATCTTTGGTGCTGACGGCACACATCCTTGTAGCTCTGAACTTCAACTATAATGTACTAGTTAGGTTATTACTCCCTCCTAACTAGTGAGCCCTTTATTCTTTTCTGCTCCCTCCTGAATCGACAACTTTCTTTAGCCTTTAAGCACGCAGCGGAGACTGTAGCGCAATGGCTGTCGTTCGGGAGCATTAACATATCTCACAAAGTAATTGCATCAAGGTAGGTAATAAGCCGTACTTCTCTCTCCATTTCCTTTTCCCTCCTAAGGGCGTACTTCTCCCTCCTGATGATTGCGAGTCATCGTAATCATCATATAATAATGTACATGGCTTGGAGCACCTTGATCTTGAAGCAATACTAAATCCATGATAGCACGTCGACAACCCGTCGAGGCTTAATTATTGTGAGAATATGTTAAAAAATACTCTCAATACGTCTCTCAAACGAACCGTAAAATTCACCGGCTTCTAATAAATGACCACATGTGGAGATAACCCGATATGACCAACTTGAACAAGAAGTAAACACCTCCCCTCAAATGTGACTTAATCTTGTACGATAATGTGACTAAGAACCTATACTGAGCACTACAACGTAACTCCTTAAAGCATATAGGTCGTTTCATATACCCATCCATCCTTCCTTAACTGTATATGAACATCTCTTGAATTATCCACATCTTTGTGTGACACTGAGTACTACAACGTATCTCTTTTAAGTGATAGTTAACTAGGTCTTCGTCCATCCTCCCCTAGACCTATGAAAACTAGATAATCCAAGACTTAATCACTACACCCATGAGAGCCCAAACAAGTATCTCTAAAAGTCATGCATCCAACCAACCTCTAGACTTTGAGATAAATAAGTACACACGCAGGAAAAATGTTACTTCAAAATCAAATCAATAATACCATTCTTCTTCGTAGTCATTCTTCTTAACCATATTAGCCGAGAACGATGTATCCCCGTGATTGTTGCGATGGTAACCCTATATCCCTCATTTTTTTTTTTTTTTTTTTTTTTTTTTTTTTTTTTGACATAATTTGAAATACACAAGGAAATGCCGTTACAAGAAGGCTAGAAAAATTTGAGTATAACAGATTTTGACGTCAATTTTCACCTAAAAAATTCGAATTTTGACCAAAAAATTTGAATTTTGGGACAAAATTTTCACTATTATACCAAAATTTGAATCTCGCGTAAAAATCAAACGTTTAATCACCTGAAAAAATTAAATTTTACTCCAATTTTCCCGCCAAAAAACTCTTTTTTTTTTTTTGAAGGGATACTAAGATGAAGGGTATGAAAATGGAAAGGTTATAATCGGACATATTTCTCAATTTCAAAAGAACTGAATCGCGATAACATCCCAAACGAGATAACATCCCAAATGCGATAACCCCAACTGCGATAACCCCAACTGCGATAATCCCAACTGCGATAAATCCCATTTGCGATAAATCTCAAGTGCGATAACAGCCCAAATGCGATAAAGCTCAAGTGCGATAATCTCAAGTGCGATAAACCTCAATTGCGATAAATCCCAACTGCGATAATTCCCAATCGAGATAACATCCAATCGCGATAAAATTCAAATGCGATAAAATGGCAAATGCGATAAAAGTCAACTCCTTTATCGAATTTGCAGCAATAATTGAGTCCAATAATTGAGGTCCACTGTTCATTTTCCGACCATTTTCCGACCATCTTTTTCTGCCCAGATCTGACCATAAAACCCATTTTGAGCATAAAACTCAACCGTATATCCATCAGATCTATCACATATCACGGATTTAGAGGACAAAAACGAGCTCAAGCAAACCTTTAAGCTAGAACTGTTACCAGATCCAACCTCGTATGACCATGGATTTGAGATGTTTTTGACCATCAAGGATACATAAGACCAGTAATAAGCCCGTTTTTATCATATGAAAAGGAAATAAATTTCGATGACCGGAAAAACGAATTTTCCGATGACTAAAATGAAGATAAAAACAGCCTAAAACTTTGAATCGAACCACAAAAATCAGTAAACTCACCAAGAATCTCCCAGGTTTGCTGCTGATACCAATTGTAGAGACCTAATTGTATGTTTCGTGGTTCGGGCGGCCTTGGTTGGCTGAAGATGAAGGTGTTCATCTTAGAGAGAGAGAGAGAGGTAGTGAGAGGGTGGAGAGAATATGGTCAAATGTTATCTTTATTGAAAGAAACAAATGAAATGAAACAATAATCCCACACACCCACATGGAGAGTCATGTGGGTATATATAGGCCCTTTTACATCACTAGTTTGCCTATTACACATAAGTAGTCCCTGTGTGAGCTACTTAATACAAACCTAGTCCAATTCACGTGAGTGACGACATCTTTATAAAAAAGCGAGTCTAACAATCTCCCTCCAAGATGTCGTCACAAGTGAATGGTTACAATGAGACCTATAAACAATACAAAGTAAATTACAATAATAAACTTTTCCATAAGTGCAGAGTCTCTGTAGTCTAGATCCTGAGACAGACTTGAAGTTCTCTCTAATTCGAAAGATTGCAGCTTCAATCTTTGGTGCTGACGGCACACATCCTTGTAGCTCTGAACTTCAACTATAATGTACTAGTTAGGTTATTACTCCCTCCTAACTAGTGAGCCCTTTATTCTTTTCTGCTCCCTCCTGAATCGACAACTTTCTTTAGCCTTTAAGCACGCAGCGGAGACTGTAGCGCAATGGCTGTCGTTCGGGAGCATTAACATATCTCACAAAGTAATTGCATCAAGGTTGGTTAATAAGCCGTACTTCTCTCTCCATTTCCTTTTCCCTCCTAAGGGCGTACTTCTCCCTCCTGATGATTGCGAGTCATCGTATTCATCATATAATAATGTACATGGCTTGGAGCACCTTGATCTTGAAGCAATACTAAATCCATGATAGCACGTCGACAACCCGTCGAGGCTTAATTATTGTGAGAATATGTTAAAAAATACTCTCAATACGTCTCTCAAACCAACCGTAAAATTCACCGGCTTCTAATAAATGACCACATGTGGAGATAACCCGATATGACCAACTTGAACAAGAAGTAAACACCTCCCCTCAAATGTGACTTAATCTTGTACGATAATGTGACTAAGAACCTATACTGAGCACTACAACGTAACTCCTTAAAGCATATAGGTCGTTTCATATACCCATCCATCCTTCCTTAACTGTATATGAACATCTCTTGAATTATCCACATCTTTGTGTGACACTGAGTACTACAACGTATCTCCTTTAAGTGATAGTTAACTAGGTCTTCGTCCATCCTCCCCTTGACCTATGAAAACTAGATAATCCAAGACTTAATCACTACACCCATGAGAGCCCAACAAGTATCTCTAAAAGTCATGCATCCAACCAACCTCTAGACTTTGAGATAAATAAGTACACACGCACGAAAAATGTTACTTCAAAATCAAATCAATAATACCATTCTTCTTCGTAGTCATTCTTCTTAACCATATTAGCCGAGAACGATGTATCCCCGTGATTGTTGCGATGGTAACCCTATATCCCTCCTTTTTTTTTTTTTTTTTTTTTTTTTTTTTTTTTTTGACATAATTTGAAATACACAAGGAAATGCCGTTACAAGAAGGCTAGAAAAATTTGAGTATAACAGATTTTGACGTCAATTTTCACTTAAAAAATTCGAATTTTGACCAAAAAATTTGAATTTTGGGCCAAAATTTTCACTATTATACCAAAATTTGAATCTCGCGTAAAAATCAAACGTTTAATCACCTGAAAAAAATAAATTTTAATCCAATTTTCCCGCCAAAAAACTCTTTTTTTTTTTTTTTTTTTTTGAAGGGATACTAAGATGAAGGGTATGAAAATGGAAAGGTTATAATCGGACATATTTCTCAATTTCAAAAGAACTGAATCGCGATAACATCCCAAACGAGATAACATCCCAAATGCGATAACCCCAACTGCGATAACCCCAACTGCGATAATCCCAACTGCGATAAATCCCATTCGCGATAAATCTCAAGTGCGATAACAGCCCAAATGCGATAAAGCTCAAGTGCGATAATCTCAAGTGCGATAAACCTCAATTGCGATAAATCCCAACTGCGATAATTCCCAATCGAGATAACATCCAATCGCGATAAAATTCAAATGCGATAAAATGGCAAATGCGATAAAAGTCAACTCCTTTATCGAATTTGCAGCAATAATTGAGTCCAATAATTGAGGTCCACTGTTCATTTTCCGACCATTTTTCGACCATCTTTTTCTGCCCAGATCTGACCATAAAACCCATTTTAAGCATAAAACTCAACCGTATATCCATCAGATCTATCACATATCACGGATTTAGAGGACAAAAACGAGCTCAAGCAAACCATTAAGCTAGAACTGTTACCAGATCCAACCTCGTATGACCATGGATTTGAGATGTTTTTGACCATCAAGGATACATAAGACCAGTAATAAGCCCGTTTTTATCATATGAAACGGAAATAAATTCCGATGACCGGAAAAACGAATTTTCCGATGACTAAAATGAAGATAAAAACAGCCTAAAACTTTGAATCGAACCACAAAAATCAGTAAACTCACCAAGAATCTCCCAGGTTTGCTGCTGATACCAATTGTAGAGACCTAATTGTATGTTTCGTGGTTCAGGCGGCCTTGGTTGGCTGAAGATGAAGGTGTTAATCTTAGAGAGAGAGAGAGAGGTAGTGAGAGGGTGGAGAGAATATGGTCAAATGTTATCTTTATTGAAAGAAACAAATGAAATGAAACAATAATCCCACACACCCACATGGAGAGTCATGTGGGTATATATAGGCCCTTTTACATCACTAGTTTGCCTATTACACATAAGTAGTCCCTGTGTGAGCTACTTAATACAAACCTAGTCCAATTCACGTGAGTGACGACATCTTTATAAAAAAGCGAGTCTAACAATCTCCCTCCAAGATGTCGTCACAAGTGAATGGTTACAATGAGACCTATAAACAATACAAAGTAAATTACAATAATAAACTTTTACATAAGTGCAGAGTCTCTGTAGTCTAGATCCTGAGACAGACTTGAAGTTCTCTCTAATTCGAAAGATTGCAGCTTCAATCTTTGGTGCGGACGGCACACATCCTTGTAGCTCTGAACTTCAACTATAATGTACTAGTTAGGTTATTACTCCCTCCTAACTGGTGAGCCCTTTATTCTTTTCTGCTCCCTCCTGAATCGATAACTTTCTTTAGCCTTTAAGCACGCAGCGGAGACTGTAGCGCAATGGCTGTCGTTCGGGAGCATTAACATATCTCACAAAGTAATTGCATCTAGGTAGGTAATAAGCCGTACTTCTCTCTCCATTTCCTTTTCCCTCCTAAGGGCGTACTTCTCCCTCCTGATGATTGCGAGTCATCGTAATCATCATATAATAATGTACATGGCTTGGAGCACCTTGATCTTGAAGCAATACTAAAACCATGATAGCACGTCGACAACCCGTCGAGGCTTAATTATTGTGAGAATATGTTAAAAAATACTCTCAATACGTCTCTCAAACCAACCGTAAAATTCACCGGCTTCTAATAAATGACCACATGTGGAGATAACCCGATATGACCAACTTGAACAAGAAGTAAACACCTCCCCTCAAATGTGACTTAATCTTGTACGATAATGTGACTAAGAACCTATACTGAGCACTACAACGTTACTCCTTAAAGCATATAGGTCGTTTCATATACCCATCCATCCTTCCTTAACTGTATATGAACATCTCTTGAATTATCCACATCTTTGTGTGACACTGAGTACTACAACGTATCTCTTTTAAGTGATAGTTAACTAGGTCTTCGTCCATCCTCCCCTTGACCTATGAAAACTAGATAATCCAAGACTTAATCACTACACCCATGAGAGCCCAAACAAGTATCTCTAAAAGTCATGCATCCAACCAACCTCTAGACTTTGAGATAAATAAGTACACACGCACGAAAAATGTTACTTCAAAATCAAATCAATAATACCATTCTTCTTCGTAGTCATTCTTCTTAACCATATTAGCCGAGAACGATGTATCCCCGTGATTGTTGCGATGGTAACCCTATATCCCTCCTTTTTCTTTTTTTTTTTTTTTTTTTTTTTTTTTTTGACATAATTTGAAATACACAAGGAAATGCCGTTACAAGAAGGCTAGAAAAATTTGAGTATAACAGATTTTGACGTCAATTTTCACCTAAAAAATTCGAATTTTGGGCCAAAATTTTCACTATTATACCAAAATTTGAATCTCGCGTAAAAATCGAACGTTTAATCACCTGAAAAAAATAAATTTTACTCCAATTTTCCTGCCAAAAAACTCTTTTTTTTTTTTTTTTTTGAAGGGATACTAAGATGAAGGGTATGAAAATGGAAAGGTTATAATCGGACATATTTCTCAATTTCAAAAGAACTGAATCGCGATAATATCCCAAACGAGATAACATCCCAAATGCGATAACCCCAAATGCGATAACACCAACTGCGATAACCCCAACTGCGATAATCCCAACTGCGATAAATCCCATTCGCGATAAATCTCAAGTGCGATAACAGCCCAAATGCGATAAAGCTCAAGTGCGATAATCTCAAGTGCGATAAACCTCAATTGCGATAAATCCCAACTGCGATAATTCCCAATCGAGATAACATCCAATCGGGATAAAATTCAAATGAGATAAAATGGCAAATGCGATAAAAGTCAACTCCTTTATCGAATTTGCAGCAATAATTGAGTCCAATAATTGAGGTCCACTGTTCATTTTCCGACCATTTTCCGACCATCTTTTTTTGCCCAGTTCTGACCATAAAACCCATTTTGAGCATAAAATTCAACCGTATATCCATCAGATCTATCACATATCACGGATTTAGAGGACAAAAACGAGCTCAAGCAAACCTTTAAGCTAGAACTGTTACCAGATCCAACCTCGTATGACCATGGATTTGAGATGTTTTTGACCATCAAGGATACATAAGACCAGTAATAAGCCCGTTTTTATCATATGAAAAGGAAATAAATTCCGATGACCGGAAAAAACGAATTTTCCGATGACTAAAATGAAGATAAAAACAGCCTAAAACTTTGAATCGAACCACAAAAATCAGTAAACTCACCAAGAATCTCCCAGGTTTGCTGCTGATACCAATTGTAGAGACCTAATTGTATGTTTCGTGGTTCGGGCGGCCTTGGTTGGCTGAAGATGAAGGTGTTAATCTTAGAGAGAGAGAGAGAGGTAGTGAGAGGGTGGAGAGAATATCGTCAAATGTTATCTTTATTGAAAGAAACAAATGAAATGAAACAATAATCCCACACACCCACATGGAGAGTCATGTGGGTATATATAGGCCCTTTTACATCACTAGTTTGCCTATTACACATAAGTAGTCCCTGTGTGAGCTACTTAATACAAACCTAGTCCAATTCACGTGAGTGACGACATCTTTATAAAAAAGCGAGTCTAACAATCTCCCTCCAAGATGTCGTCACAAGTGAATGGTTACAATGAGACCTATAAACAATACAAAGTAAATTACAATAATAAACTTTTCCATAAGTGCAGAGTCTCTGTAGTCTAGATCCTGAGACAGACTTGAAGTTCTCTCTAATTCGAAAGATTGCAGCTTCAATCTTTGGTGCTGACGGCACACATCCTTGTAGCTCTGAACTTCAACTATAATGTACTAGTTAGGTTATTACTCCCTCCTAACTAGTGAGCCCTTTATTCTTTTCTGCTCCCTCCTGAATCGACAACTTTCTTTAGCCTTTAAGCACGCAGCGGAGACTGTAGTGCAATGGCTGTCGTTCGGGAGCATTAACATATCTCACAAAGTAATTGCATCAAGGTAGGTAATAAGCCGTACTTCTCTCTACATTTCCTTTTCCCTCCTAAGGGCGTACTTCTCCCTCCTGATGATTGCGAGTCATCGTAATCATCATATAATAATGTACATGGCTTGGAGCACCTTGATCTTGAAGCAATACTAAATCCATGATAGCACGTCGACAACCCGTCGAGGCTTAATTATTGTGAGAATATGTTAAAAAATACTCTCAATACGTCTCTCAAACCAACCGTAAAATTCACCGGCTTCTAATAAATGACCACATGTGGAGATAACCCGATATGACCAACTTGAACAAGAAGTAAACACCTCCCCTCAAATGTGACTTAATCTTGTACGATAATGTGACTAAGAACCTATACTGAGCACTACAACGTAACTCCTTAAAGCATATAGGTCGTTTCATATACCCATCCATCCTTCCTTAACTGTATATGAACATCTCTTGAATTATCCACATCTTTGTGTGACACTGAGTACTACAACGTATCTCCTTTAAGTGATAGTTAACTAGGTCTTCGTCCATCCTCCCCTTGACCTATGAAAACTAGATAATCCAAGACTTAATCACTACACCCATGAGAGCCCAAACAAGTATCTCTAAAAGTCATGCATCCAACCAACCTCTAGACTTTGAGATAAATAAGTACACACGCACGAAAAATGTTACTTCAAAATCAAATCAATAATACCATTCTTCTTCGTAGTCATTCTTCTTAACCATATTAGCCGAGAACGATGTATCCCCGTGATTGTTGCGATGGTAACCCTATATCCCTCCTTTTTTTTTTTTTTTTTTTTTTTTTTTTTTTTTTTTGACATAATTTGAAATACACAAGGAAATGCCGTTACAAGAAGGCTAGAAAAATTTGAGTATAACAGATTTTGACGTCAATTTTCACCTAAAAAATTCGAATTTTGGGCCAAAATTTTCACTATTATACCAAAATTTGAATCTCGCGTAAAAATCAAACGTTTAATCACCTGAAAAAAATAAATTTTACTCCAATTTTCCTGCCAAAAAACTCTTTTTTTTTTTTTTTTGAAGGGATACTAAGATGAAGGGTATGAAAATGGAAAGGTTATAATCGGACATATTTCTCAATTTCAAAAGAACTGAATCGCGATAACATCCCAAACGAGATAACATCCCAAATGCGATAACCCCAAATGCGATAACACCAACTGCGATAACCCCAACTGCGATAAATCCCATTCGCGATAAATCTCAAGTGCGATAACAGCCCAAATGCGATAAAGCTCAAGTGCGATAATCTCAAGTGCGATAAACCTCAATTGCGATAAATCCCAACTGCGATAATTCCCAATCGAGATAACATCCAATCGCGATAAAATTCAAATGAGATAAAATGGCAAATGCGATAAAAGTCAACTCCTTTATCGAATTTGCAGCAATAATTGAGTCCAATAATTGAGGTCCACTGTTCATTTTCCGACCATTTTCCGACCATCTTTTTTTGCCCAGTTCTGACCATAAAACCCATTTTGAGCATAAAATTCAACCGTATATCCATCAGATCTATCACATATCACGGATTTAGAGGACAAAAACGAGCTCAAGCAAACCTTTAAGCTAGAACTGTTACCAGATCCAACCTCGTATGACCATGGATTTGAGATGTTTTTGACCATCAAGGATACATAAGACCAGTAATAAGCCCGTTTTTATCATATGAAAAGGAAATAAATTTCGATGACCGGAAAAACGAATTTTCCGATGACTAAAATGAAGATAAAAACAGCCTAAAACTTTGAATCGAACCACAAAAATCAATAAACTCACCAAGAATCTCCCAGGTTTGCTGCTGATACCAATTGTAGAGACCTAATTGTATGTTTCGTGTTCGGGGGCCTTGGTTGGCTGAGATTGAGGTGGTGTTAATCTTAGAGAGAGAGAGAGAGGTAGTGAGAGGGTGGAGAGAATATGGTCAAATGTTATCTTTATTGAAAGAAACAAATGAAATGAAACAATAATCCCACACACCCACATGGAGAGTCATGTGGGTATATATAGGCCCTTTTACATCACTAGTTTGCCTATTACACATAAGTAGTCCCTGTGTGAGCTACTTAATACAAACCTAGTCCAATTCACGTGAGTGACAACATCTTTATAAAAAAGCGAGTCTAACAATCTCCCTCCAAGATGTCGTCACAAGTGAATGGTTACAATGAGACCTATAAACAATACACAGTAAATTACAATAATAAACTTTTCCATAAGTGCAGAGTCTCTGTAGTCTAGATCCTGAGACAGACTTGAAGTTCTCTCTAATTCGAAAGATTGCAGCTTCAATCTTTGGTGCTGACGGCACACATCCTTGTAGCTCTGAACTTCAACTATAATGTACTAGTTAGGTTATTACTCCCTCCTAACTAGTGAGCCCTTTATTCTTTTCTGCTCCCTCCTGAATCGACAACTTTCTTTAGCCTTTAAGCACGCAGCGGAGACTGTAGTGCAATGGCTGTCGTTCGGGAGCATTAACATATCTCACAAAGTAATTGCATCAAGGTAGGTAATAAGCCGTACTTCTCTCTACATTTCCTTTTCCCTCCTAAGGGCGTACTTCTCCCTCCTGATGATTGCGAGTCATCGTAATCATCATATAATAATGTACATGGCTTGGAGCACCTTGATCTTGAAGCAATACTAAATCCATGATAGCACGTCGACAACCCGTCGAGGCTTAATTATTGTGAGAATATGTTAAAAAATACTCTCAATACGTCTCTCAAACCAACCGTAAAATTCACCGGCTTCTAATAAATGACCACATGTGGAGATAACCCGATATGACCAACTTGAACAAGAAGTAAACACCTCCCCTCAAATGTGACTTAATCTTGTACGATAATGTGACTAAGAACCTATACTGAGCACTACAACGTAACTCCTTAAAGCATATAGGTCGTTTCATATACCCATCCATCCTTCCTTAACTGTATATGAACATCTCTTGAATTATCCACATCTTTGTGTGACACTGAGTACTACAACGTATCTCCTTTAAGTGATAGTTAACTAGGTCTTCGCTCCATCCTCCCCTTGACCTATGAAAACTAGATAATCCAAGACTTAATCACTACACCCATGAGAGCCCAAACAAGTATCTCTAAAAGTCATGCATCCAACCAACCTCTAGACTTTGAGATAAATAAGTACACACGCACGAAAAATGTTACTTCAAAATCAAATCAATAATACCATTCTTCTTCGTAGTCATTCTTCTTAACCATATTAGCCGAGAACGATGTATCCCCGTGATTGTTGCGATGGTAACCCTATATCCCTCCTTTTTTTTTTTTTTTTTTTTTTTTTTTTTTTTTTTTGACATAATTTGAAATACACAAGGAAATGCCGTTACAAGAAGGCTAGAAAAATTTGAGTATAACAGATTTTGACGTCAATTTTCACCTAAAAAATTCGAATTTTGGGCCAAAATTTTCACTATTATACCAAAATTTGAATCTCGCGTAAAAATCAAACGTTTAATCACCTGAAAAAAATAAATTTTACTCCAATTTTCCTGCCAAAAAACTCTTTTTTTTTTTTTTTTGAAGGGATACTAAGATGAAGGGTATGAAAATGGAAAGGTTATAATCGGACATATTTCTCAATTTCAAAAGAACTGAATCGCGATAACATCCCAAACGAGATAACATCCCAAATGCGATAACCCCAAATGCGATAACACCAACTGCGATAACCCCAACTGCGATAAATCCCATTCGCGATAAATCTCAAGTGCGATAACAGCCCAAATGCGATAAAGCTCAAGTGCGATAATCTCAAGTGCGATAAACCTCAATTGCGATAAATCCCAACTGCGATAATTCCCAATCGAGATAACATCCAATCGCGATAAAATTCAAATGAGATAAAATGGCAAATGCGATAAAAGTCAACTCCTTTATCGAATTTGCAGCAATAATTGAGTCCAATAATTGAGGTCCACTGTTCATTTTCCGACCATTTTCCGACCATCTTTTTTTGCCCAGTTCTGACCATAAAACCCATTTTGAGCATAAAATTCAACCGTATATCCATCAGATCTATCACATATCACGGATTTAGAGGACAAAAACGAGCTCAAGCAAACCTTTAAGCTAGAACTGTTACCAGATCCAACCTCGTATGACCATGGATTTGAGATGTTTTTGACCATCAAGGATACATAAGACCAGTAATAAGCCCGTTTTTATCATATGAAAAGGAAATAAATTTCGATGACCGGAAAAACGAATTTTCCGATGACTAAAATGAAGATAAAAACAGCCTAAAACTTTGAATCGAACCACAAAAATCAATAAACTCACCAAGAATCTCCCAGGTTTGCTGCTGATACCAATTGTAGAGACCTAATTGTATGTTTCGTGGTTCGGGCGGCCTTGGTTGGCTGAAGATGAAGGTGTTAATCTTAGAGAGAGAGAGAGAGGTAGTGAGAGGGTGGAGAGAATATGGTCAAATGTTATCTTTATTGAAAGAAACAAATGAAATGAAACAATAATCCCACACACCCACATGGAGAGTCATGTGGGTATATATAGGCCCTTTTACATCACTAGTTTGCCTATTACACATAAGTAGTCCCTGTGTGAGCTACTTAATACAAACCTAGTCCAATTCACGTGAGTGACAACATCTTTATAAAAAAGCGAGTCTAACAATCTCCCTCCAAGATGTCGTCACAAGTGAATGGTTACAATGAGACCTATAAACAATACACAGTAAATTACAATAATAAACTTTTCCATAAGTGCAGAGTCTCTGTAGTCTAGATCCTGAGACAGACTTGAAGTTCTCTCTAATTCGAAAGATTGCAGCTTCAATCTTTGGTGCTGACGGCACACATCCTTGTAGCTCTGAACTTCAACTATAATGTACTAGTTAGGTTATTACTCCCTCCTAACTAGTGAGCCCTTTATTCTTTTCTGCTCCCTCCTGAATCGACAACTTTCTTTAGCCTTTAAGCACGCAGCGGAGACTGTAGTGCAATGGCTGTCGTTCGGGAGCATTAACATATCTCACAAAGTAATTGCATCAAGGTAGGTAATAAGCCGTACTTCTCTCTACATTTCCTTTTCCCTCCTAAGGGCGTACTTCTCCCTCCTGATGATTGCGAGTCATCGTAATCATCATATAATAATGTACATGGCTTGGAGCACCTTGATCTTGAAGCAATACTAAATCCATGATAGCACGTCGACAACCCGTCGAGGCTTAATTATTGTGAGAATATGTTAAAAAATACTCTCAATACGTCTCTCAAACCAACCGTAAAATTCACCGGCTTCTAATAAATGACCACATGTGGAGATAACCCGATATGACCAACTTGAACAAGAAGTAAACACCTCCCCTCAAATGTGACTTAATCTTGTACGATAATGTGACTAAGAACCTATACTGAGCACTACAACGTAACTCCTTAAAGCATATAGGTCGTTTCATATACCCATCCATCCTTCCTTAACTGTATATGAACATCTCTTGAATTATCCACATCTTTGTGTGACACTGAGTACTACAACGTATCTCCTTTAAGTGATAGTTAACTAGGTCTTCGTCCATCCTCCCCTTGACCTATGAAAACTAGATAATCCAAGACTTAATCACTACACCCATGAGAGCCCAAACAAGTATCTCTAAAAGTCATGCATCCAACCAACCTCTAGACTTTGAGATAAATAAGTACACACGCACGAAAAATGTTACTTCAAAATCAAATCAATAATACCATTCTTCTTCGTAGTCATTCTTCTTAACCATATTAGCCGAGAACGATGTATCCCCGTGATTGTTGCGATGGTAACCCTATATCCCTCCTTTTTTTTTTTTTTTTTTTTTTTTTTTTTTTTTTTTTTTTTGACATAATTTGAAATACACAAGGAAATGCCGTTACAAGAAGGCTAGAAAAATTTGAGTATAACAGATTTTGACGTCAATTTTCACCTAAAAACTTCGAATTTTGGGCCAAAATTTTCACTATTATACCAAAATTTGAATCTCGCGTAAAAATCAAACGTTTAATCACCTGAAAAAAATAAATTTTACTCCAATTTTCCTGCCAAAAAACTCTTTTTTTTTTTTTTTTTTTTTTGAAGGGATACTAAGATGAAGGGTATGAAAATGGAAAGGTTATAATCGGACATATTTCTCAATTTCAAAGGAACTGAATCGCGATAACATCCCAAACGAGATAACATCCCAAATGCGATAACCCCAAATGCGATAACCCCAACTGCGATAACCCCAACTGCGATAATCCCAACTGCGATAAATCCCATTCGCGATAAATCTCAAGTGCGATAACAGCCCAAATGCGATAAAGCTCAAGTGCGATAATCTCAAGTGCGATAAACCTCAATTGCGATAAATCCCAACTGCGATAATTCCCAATCGAGATAACATCCAATCGCGATAAAATTCAAATGCGATAAAATGGCAAATGCGATAAAAGTCAACTCCTTTATCGAATTTGCAGCAATAATTGAGTCCAATAATTGAGGTCCACTGTTCATTTTCCGACCATTTTCCGACCATCTTTTTCTGCCCAGATCTGACCATAAAACCCATTTTGAGCATAAAACTCAACCGTATATCCATCAGATCTATCACATATCACGGATTTAGAGGACAAAAACGAGCTCAAGCAAACCTTTAAGCTAGAACTGTTACCAGATCCAACCTCGTATGACCATGGATTTGAGATGTTTTTGACCATCAAGGATACATAAGACCAGTAATAAGCCCGTTTTTATCATATGAAAAGGAAATAAATTTCGATGACCGGAAAAACGAATTTTCCGATGACTAAAATGAAGATAAAAACAGCCTAAAACTTTGAATCGAACCACAAAAATCAGTAAACTCACCAAGAATCTCCCAGGTTTGCTGCTGATACCAATTGTAGAGACCTAATTGTATGTTTCGTGGTTCGGGCGGCCTTGGTTGGCTGAAGATGAAGGTGTTAATCTTAGAGAGAGAGAGAGAGGTAGTGAGAGGGTGGAGAGAATATGGTCAAATGTTATCTTTATTGAAAGAAACAAATGAAATGAAACAATAATCCCACACACCCACATGGAGAGTCATGTGGGTATATATAGGCCCTTTTACATCACTAGTTAGCCTATTACACATAAGTAGTCCCTGTGTGAGCTACTTAATACAAACCTAGTCCAATTCATGTGAGTGACGACATCTTTATAAAAAAGCGAGTCTAACAATCTCCCTCCAAGATGTCGTCACAAGTGAATGGTTACAATGAGACCTATAAACAATACAAAGTAAATTACAATAATAAACTTTTCCATAAGTGCAGAGTCTCTATAGTCTAGATCCTGAGACAGACTTGAAGTTCTCTCTAATTCGAAAGATTGCAGCTTCAATCTTTGGTGCTGACGGCACACATCCTTGTAGCTCTGAACTTCAACTATAATGTACTAGTTAGGTTATTACTCCCTCCTAACTAGTGAGCCCTTTATTCTTTTCTGCTCCCTCCTGAATCGACAACTTTCTTTAGCCTTTAAGCACGCAGCGGAGACTGTAGTCCAATGGCTGTCGTTCGGGAGCATTAACATATCTCACAAAGTAATTGCATCAAGGTAGGTAATAAGCCGTACTTCTCTCTCCATTTCCTTTTCCCTCCTAAGGGCGTACTTCTCCCTCCTGATGATTGCGAGTCATCGTAATCATCATATAATAATGTACATGGCTTGGAGCACCTTGATCTTGAAGCAATACTAAATCCATGATAGCACGTCAACAACCCGTCGAGGCTTAATTATTGTGAGAATATGTTAAAAAATACTCTCAATACGTCTCTCAAACCAACCGTAAAATTCACCGGCTTCTAATAAATGACCACATGTGGAGATAACCCGATATGACCAACTTGAACAAGAAGTAAACACCTCCCCTCAAATGTGACTTAATCTTGTACGATAATGTGACTAAGAACCTATACTGAGCACTACAACGTAACTCCTTAAAGCATATAGGTCGTTTCATATACCCATCCATCCTTCCTTAACTGTATATGAACATCTCTTGAATTATCCACATCTTTGTGTGACACTGAGTACTACAACGTATCTCCTTTAAGTGATAGTTAACTAGGTCTTCGTCCATCCTCCCCTTGACCTATGAAAACTAGATAATCCAAGACTTAATCACTACACCCATGAGAACCCAAAAAAGTATCTCTAAAAGTCATGCATCCAACCAACCTCTAGACTTTGAGATAAATAAGTACACACGCACGAAAAATGTTTCTTCAAAATCAAATCAATAATACCATTCTTCTCCGTAGTCATTCTTCTTAACCATATTAGCCGAGAACGATGTATCCCCGTGATTGTTGCGATGGTAACCCTATATCCCTCCTTTTTTTTTTTTTTTTTGACATAATTTGAAATACACAAGGAAATGCCGTTACAAGAAGGCTAGAAAAATTTGAGTATAACAGATTTTGACGTCAATTTTCACCTAAAAAATTCGAATTTTGGGCCAAAATTTTCACTATTATACCAAAATTTGAATCTCGCGTAAAAATCAAACGTTTAATCACCTGAAAAAATTAAATTTTACTCCAATTTTCCCGCCAAAAAACTCTTTTTTTTTTTTTTTTTGAAGGGATACTAAGATGAAGGGTATGAAAATGGAAAGGTTATAATCGGACATATTTCTCAATTTCAAAAGAACTGAATCGCGATAACATCCCAAACGAGATAACATCCCAAATGCGATAACCCCAAATGCGATAACCCCAACTGCGATAACCCCAACTGCGATAATCCCAACTGCGATAAATCCCATTCGTGATAAATCTCAAGTGCGATAACAGCCCAAATGCGATAAAGCTCAAGTGCGATAATCTCAAGTGCGATAAACCTCAATTGCGATAAATCCCAACTGCGATAATTCCCAATCGAGATAACATCCAATCGCGATAAAATTCAAATGCGATAAAATGGCAAATGCGATAAAAGTCAACTCCTTTATCGAATTTGCAGCAATAATTGAGTCCAATAATTGAGGTCCACTGTTCATTTTCCGACCATTTTCCGACCATCTTTTTTTGCCCATATCTGACCATAAAACCCATTTTGAGCATAAAACTCAACCGTATATCCATCAGATCTATCACATATCACGGATTTAGAGGACAAAAACGAGCTCAAGCAAACCTTTAAGCTAGAACTGTTACCAGATCCAACCTCGTATGACCATGGATTTGAGATGTTTTTGACCATCAAGGATACATAAGACCAGTAATAAGCCCGTTTTTATCATATGAAAAGGAAATAAATTTCGATGACCGGAAAAACGAATTTTCCGATGACTAAAATGAAGATAAAAACAGCCTAAAACTTTGAATCGAACCACAAAAATCAGTAAACTCACCAAGAATCTCCCAGGTTTGCTGCTGATACCAATTGTAGAGACCTAATTGTATGTTTCGTGGTTCGGGCGGCCTTGGTTGGCTGAAGATGAAGGTGTTCATCTTAGAGAGAGAGAGAGAGGTAGTGAGAGGGTGGAGAGAATATGGTCAAATGTTATCTTTATTGAAAGAAACAAATGAAATGAAACAATAATCCCACACACCCACATGGAGAGTCATGTGGGTATATATAGGCCCTTTTACATCACTAGTTTGCCTATTACACATAAGTAGTCCCTGTGTGAGCTACTTAATACAAACCTAGTCCAATTCACGTGAGTGACAACATCTTTATAAAAAAGCGAGTCTAACAATCTCCCTCCAAGATGTCGTCACAAGTGAATGGTTACAATGAGACCTATAAACAATACAAAGTAAATTACAATAATAAACTTTTCCATAAGTGCAGAGTCTCTATAGTCTAGATCCTGAGACAGACTTGAAGTTCTCTCTAATTCGAAAGATTGCAGCTTCAATCTTTGGTGCTGACGGCACACATCCTTGTAGCTCTGAACTTCAACTATAATGTACTAGTTAGGTTATTACTCCCTCCTAACTAGTGAGCCCTTTATTCTTTTTCTGCTCCCTCCTGAATCGACAACTTTCTTTAGCCTTTAAGCACGCAGCGGAGACTGTAGTCCAATGGCTGTCGTTCGGGAGCATTAACATATCTCACAAAGTAATTGCATCAAGGTAGGTAATAAGCCGTACTTCTCTCTCCATTTCCTTTTCCCTCCTAAGGGCGTACTTCTCCCTCCTGATGATTGCGAGTCATCGTAATCATCATATAATAATGTACATGGCTTGGAGCACCTTGATCTTGAAGCAATACTAAATCCATGATAGCACGTCAACAACCCGTCGAGGCTTAATTATTGTGAGAATATGTTAAAAAATACTCTCAATACGTCTCTCAAACCAACCGTAAAATTCACCGGCTTCTAATAAATGACCACATGTGGAGATAACCCGATATGACCAACTTGAACAAGAAGTAAACACCTCCCCTCAAATGTGACTTAATCTTGTACGATAATGTGACTAAGAACCTATACTGAGCACTACAACGTAACTCCTTAAAGCATATAGGTCGTTTCATATACCCATCCATCCTTCCTTAACTGTATATGAACATCTCTTGAATTATCCACATCTTTGTGTGACACTGAGTACTACAACGTATCTCCTTTAAGTGATAGTTAACTAGGTCTTCGTCCATCCTCCCCTTGACCTATGAAAACTAGATAATCCAAGACTTAATCACTACACCCATGAGAACCCAAAAAAGTATCTCTAAAAGTCATGCATCCAACCAACCTCTAGACTTTGAGATAAATAAGTACACACGCACGAAAAATGTTTCTTCAAAATCAAATCAATAATACCATTCTTCTTCGTAGTCATTCTTCTTAACCATATTAGCCGAGAACGATGTATCCCCGTGATTGTTGCGATGGTAACCCTATATCCCTCCTTTTTTTTTTTTTTTTTGACATAATTTGAAATACACAAGGAAATGCCGTTACAAGAAGGCTAGAAAAATTTGAGTATAACAGATTTTGACGTCAATTTTCACCTAAAAAATTCGAATTTTGGGCCAAAATTTTCACTATTATACCAAAATTTGAATCTCGCGTAAAAATCAAACGTTTAATCACCTGAAAAAATTAAATTTTACTCCAATTTTCCCGCCAAAAAACTCTTTTTTTTTTTTTTTTTTTTTTTTTGAAGGGATACTAAGATGAAGGGTATGAAAATGGAAAGGTTATAATCGGACATATTTCTCAATTTCAAAAGAACTGAATCGCGATAACATCCCAAACGAGATAACATCCCAAATGCGATAACCCCAAATGCGATAACCCCAACTGCGATAACCCCAACTGCGATAATCCCAACTGCGATAAATCCCATTCGTGATAAATCTCAAGTGCGATAACAGCCCAAATGCGATAAAGCTCAAGTGCGATAATCTCAAGTGCGATAAACCTCAATTGCGATAAATCTCAACTGCGATAATTCCCAATCGAGATAACATCCAATCGCGATAAAATTCAAATGCGATAAAATGGCAAATGCGATAAAAGTCAACTCCTTTATCGAATTTGCAGCAATAATTGAGTCCAATAATTGAGGTCCACTGTTCATTTTCCGACCATTTTCCGACCATCTTTTTCTGCCCATATCTGACCATAAAACCCATTTTGAGCATAAAACTCAACCGTATATCCATCAGATCTATCACATATCACGGATTTAGAGGACAAAAACGAGCTCAAGCAAACCTTTAAGCTAGAACTGTTACCAGATCCAACCTCGTATGACCATGGATTTGAGATGTTTTTGACCATCAAGGATACATAAGACCAGTAATAAGCCCGTTTTTATCATATGAAAAGGAAATAAATTTCGATGACCGGAAAAACGAATTTTCCGATGACTAAAATGAAGATAAAAACAGCCTAAAACTTTGAATCGAACCACAAAAATCAGTAAACTCACCAAGAATCTCCCAGGTTTGCTGCTGATACCAATTGTAGAGACCTAATTGTATGTTTCGTGGTTCGGGCGGCCTTGGTTGGCTGAAGATGAAGGTGTTCATCTTAAGAGAGAGAGAGAGAGTAGTGAGAGGGTGGAGAGAATATGGTCAAATGTTATCTTTATTGAAAGAAACAAATGAAATGAAACAATAATCCCACACACCCACATGGAGAGTCATGTGGGTATATATAGGCCCTTTTACATCACTAGTTTGCCTATTACACATAAGTAGTCCCTGCGTGAGCTACTTAATACAAACCTAGTCCAATTCACGTGAGTGACAACATCTTTATAAAAAAGCGAGTCTAACAATCTCCCTCCAAGATGTCGTCACAAGTGAATGGTTACAATGAGACCTATAAACAATACAAAGTAAATTACAATAATAAACTTTTCCATAAGTGCAGAGTCTCTGTAGTCTAGATCCTGAGACAGACTTGAAGTTCTCTCTAATTCGAAAGATTGCAGCTTCAATCTTTGGTGCTGACGGCACACATCCTTGTAGCTCTGAACTTCAACTATAATGTACTAGTTAGGTTATTACTCCCTCCTAACTAGTGAGCCCTTTATTCTTTTCTGCTCCCTCCTGAATCGACAACTTTCTTTAGCCTTTAAGCACGCAGCGGAGACTGTAGTGCAATGGCTGTCGTTCGGGAGCATTAACATATCTCACAAAGTAATTGCATCAAGGTAGGTAATAAGCCGTACTTCTCTCTCCATTTTCTTTTCCCTCCTAAGGGCGTACTTCTCCCTCCTGATGATTGCGAGTCATCGTAATCATCATATAATAATGTACATGGCTTGGAGCACCTTGATCTTGAAGCAATACTAAATCCATGATAGCACGTCGACAACCCGTCGAGGCTTAATTATTGTGAGAATATGTTAAAAAATACTCTCAATACGTCTCTCAAACCAACCGTAAAATTCACCGGCTTCTAATAAATGACCACATGTGGAGATAACCCGATATGACCAACTTGAACAAGAAGTAAACACCTCCCCTCAAATGTGACTTAATCTTGTACGATAATGTGACTAAGAACCTATACTGAGCACTACAACGTAACTCCTTAAAGCATATAGGTCGTTTCATATACCCATCCATCCTTCCTTAACTGTATATGAACATCTCTTGAATTATCCACATCTTTGTGTGACACTGAGTACTACAACGTATCTCCTTTAAGTGATAGTTAACTAGGTCTTCGTCCATCCTCCCCTTGACCTATGAAAACTAGATAATCCAAGACTTAATCACTACACCCATGAGAGCCCAAACAAGTATCTCTAAAAGTCATGCATCCAACCAACCTCTAGACTTTGAGATAAATAAGTACACACGCACGAAAAATGTTACTTCAAAATCAAATCAATAATACCATTCTTCTTCGTAGTCATTCTTCTTAACCATATTAGCCGTGAACGATGTATCCCCGTGATTGTTGCGATGGTAACCCTATATCCCTCCTTTTTTTTTTTTTTTTTTTTTTTTTTTTTTTTTTTTTTTTTTTTTTGACATAATTTGAAATACACAAGGAAATGCCGTTACAAGAAGGCTAGAAAAATTTGAGTATAACAGATTTTGACGTCAATTTTCACCTAAAAAATTCGAATTTTGGGCCAAAATTTTCACTATTATACCAAAATTTGAATCTCGCGTAAAAATCGAACGTTTAATCACCTGAAAAAATTAAATTTTACTCCAATTTTCCTGCCAAAAAACTCTTTTTTTTTTTTTTTTTTTTTTTTTTGAAGGGATACTAAGATGAAGGGTATGAAAATGGAAAGGTTATAATCGGACATATTTCTCAATTTCAAAAGAACTGAATCGCGATAACATCCCAAACGAGATAACATCCCAAATGCGATAACCCCAAATGCGATAACCCCAACTGCGATAACCCCAACTGCGATAATCCCAACTGCGATAAATCCCATTCGCGATAAATCTCAAGTGCGATAACAGCCCAAATGCGATAAAGCTCAAGTGCGATAATCTCAAGTGCGATAAACCTCAATTGCGATAAATCCCAACTGCGATAATTCCCAATCGAGATAACATCCAATCGCGATAAAATTCAAATGCGATAAAATGGCAAATGCGATAAAAGTCAACTCCTTTATCGAATTTGCAGCAATAATTGAGTCCAATAATTGAGGTCCACTGTTCATTTTCCGACCATTTTCCGACCATCTTTTTCTGCCCAGATCTGACCATAAAACCCATTTTGAGCATAAAACTCAACCGTATATCCATCAGATCTATCACATATCACGGATTTAGAGGACAAAAACGAGCTCAAGCAAACCTTTAAGCTAGAACTGTTACCAGATCCAACCTCGTATGACCATGGATTTGAGATGTTTTTGACCATCAAGGATACATAAGACCAGTAATAAGCCCGTTTTTATCATATGAAAAGGAAATAAATTTCGATGACCGGAAAAACGAATTTTCCGATGACTAAAATGAAGATAAAAACAGCCTAAAACTTTGAATCGAACCACAAAAATCAGTAAACTCACCAAGAATCTCCCAGGTTTGCTGCTGATACCAATTGTAGAGACCTAATTGTATGTTTCGTGGTTCGGGCGGCCTTGGTTGGCTGAAGATGAAGGTGTTCATCTTAGAGAGAGAGAGAGAGGTAGTGAGAGGGTGGAGAGAATATGGTCAAATGTTATCTTTATTGAAAGAAACAAATGAAATGAAACAATAATCCCACACACCCACATGGAGAGTCATGTGGGTATATATAGGCCCTTTTACATCACTAGTTTGCCTATTACACATAAGTAGTCCCTGTGTGAGCTACTTAATACAAACCTAGTCCAATTCACGTGAGTGACGACATCTTTATAAAAAAGCGAGTCTAACAATCTCCCTCCAAGATGTCGTCACAAGTGAATGGTTACAATGAGACCTATAAACAATACAAAGTAAATTACAATAATAAACTTTTCCATAAGTGCAGAGTCTCTGTAGTCTAGATCCTGAGACAGACTTGAAGTTCTCTCTAATTCGAAAGATTGCAGCTTCAATCTTTGGTGCTGACGGCACACATCCTTGTAGCTCTGAACTTCAACTATAATGTACTAGTTAGCAACAAGTGGTATCAACAGCCGGTCAACGAGGTAGGAAGCTTTTTGTGTTTCGATTTCTGCTTAATAGAAACCAACTGCTGTGATTCTTCTTCTTAAAAGAAAAAACACAACGAGGGTGCTTTGTGGTTCTCTTGGAATCGATATAGCAAGAATCTTGTGTGAAGGTTGTGTTTGTTTTTGGTTTAAAAGATTTTGTGATTATTCTTCACTTAAATCTTGGGCAAAGAGCTGCACTTTTGCTTGTGTTCTTGGTTCATAGATCGAATAATTTGAAGAAAGAATTATTGGTTGTGTTTGTGGAATAAATGTGAATATTTTACTTGGAGTAATCTTTGTTTAATATATTTTTTGGTCCAAGTTGGTGAAAAGCTGTCAAAGTTATCCTTTAAAGTAAGGCAAAGCGTGGGCAAGTGACACAAAAGTCAAGAAAGTGGTTAAAAAAGGCAAATTATCGAAGTTGGCCTTCATCAGCGCATTTTATCGCATTTCGGGAAAATCTGTCGTTCTATCGCATTTGACGTTTTATCGCATTTGGAATCTGAAAACTCTTATCGCATTTGAAGCTGTAAAGGACTTATCGCAGTTCAAACTTTATCGCAATTGGCGACCTATCGCAGTTCAAGATTTATCGCATTTGCGCGACTTATCGCAGTTCAGAAACATCTCAGACCTGTCCGAGATCTGCTATTCAGCTCTGTCCGATATCTGCCACCAACTGCGATATCGGACAAAGAAGGGAATTGAGATATCGGACAAAGAAGGAATTTCAGCAGTTTTCATATTTGTCAACTTCAGTCCCTGTACTCTTCAGCAGCCTTTGGGAACTTCCAGAATTGGCAGTTTTGGCCCTCATACTTCTGTGAAACTTCAAAAGGTTATAACTTTTGAACCGTAACTCCGTTTTCAGTCCACGACCTGTCAAAACGACCGTGAGACAGAGGAAAAGGACAAGTTGAATAAATTTATTCATTCAACCCAAGTTTCGAGGCCTGAAAACGCTCCAGAATGAAGTTATTGAGGTTTTAAGTTTCCAGACCAAAAAATCCACCGTAACAACTTGCTTCACAACAACAACAACCAAGTTTAACCTTCAACAACAACATCTCCTATTTCGTTGCAAAGATCCTGAATCAACTTTGTCACACATCACAAGAAAAATGGAATCAAGTTCTCAAGAGGGAAAAATGTCTCAGGTTATGCAAGACTTTACTCGCTCGAATGAACGATGTCTCATACACTTTAAAGCAATCAAAAGTCTATGTGAGAGACTCACAAAAGCAAAAATGTCAATAGTGCAATCATATGCTTTTGATCGAATGTTTGCTAGATTCCTCGAACCTAAAATGGATTATCACACATTCAGAGAGAAACTATTGCATTACATATTTCGAGTAGAGCACGCAATTGAACGTGGATTTGACTGCACTGAAGCATATGACGCATTCAAGACGCATTTTAGATGGTTTTTCGACTTAGATTTCAGAATAGTCGAAAAACATCCGGGTTATGATTCAAATATCGAAACATGGAGTGACTGCGTCACAAGAGACCTGAAAGCTGAAACGTTTAGAGATTAGCTGCTTTGGAGAATAGACTTGCTGAAATTGCAGCTTAATCAAAGATCACTCCATCTGATTGAAGTGAGGGAAGAGAAGCGAGTGATAGAATGGGAAAGAACTAAAATGGAGAAGAAGAAACGGGAGAGAGAGCAAATTGAAAGAGCACAGCTATTGAAGGAAGCAGAGGTGAATGAGAAAGAGACAAACAAGGATGAAGAAAAGGTCGATGAGGGTACATCATCTGATGATAGCTCGGTGTTCACGGGAAGTGAAACATCGTCAGAACAGCAGGTCAAAAGCAGCAGTCCAAGATACTATTCGGATGCTGAGGGTACACACAGGAATGAAGTTGTTTGGGATACTGAAGCTGACCACATCAGACTTTCATCCGACATTGCAATAGGGGCTACGGTACAACATTCAAACGATCATGATAATGTTGATTTGTTCGAGAATATGTTTGTTCATGACAAGACACATCCTGCGCATCCTGAGTCCATCAGTGACACATATGTGGAGCAAAGGTTTGATAGTAATATCACTCCCACAACCCCAGATATGGATCCTAATGGAGGGAAGCCTGCCCAGGATGGATCTTCTCCTGATCAAGATCATGCCATATTTGCTTCTTTAATCCATAATTTCAAACATGAACTTGAAAAGTGCAAAGAGGACAATCTCAAAACTAAGCAAACAAACATCTCATTGTCCAAAACTGATCTTTTCAACAAAACGAACAAATTCGAAACATATTTTGAAAAACTTGAAAAAGAAAATATTGTTTTCGAACGAAAATTGGCACGTAAAATAGATGATTCAAAAGCTGAAAAAGATCATTTTTTGAAACAAATTGCCTCTCTGGAATCTAAATTGACATCTCAAGATCATCTTCAAAAGGAATACAGTGATTTGCGAAGTTCATACAATGCTTTAAGAGTGAAGTTTGAGTCTCTTAACCATTCAAAAGGAAAAGCTCCCATTTCAAATCACTCAACACCAAAAGTAAGTGTTTCAAAGAAGGTTTACACGGGTGAATCTTCAAGACCAAGACCATTTAATCTTTGCTCTGATACCACTTGTTGTCGTCGATAATCACTCTTTATCACACAATATATATGGCGTTTAAACAAGAGATGAGATGGGACTGTGGAGTTGTATGGATCGTATATTAAAAGAGAGATATGGATGATAAGCTTTTTCTTTTATTAAACACACACACACTCACTGAACCACTAACCACAAATGAAGAATATGTGGTTTTTATACTACAAGCCTTTTGCCCTAAAAGGCTTTATGTGGGCTTCTAGTGGGCTTTGACTTGGATTGGGCTTTTACATATAATACTTAAACTAACATAAGCCCAATATATACAAAGTTCTAATGTATTTGAATGACCATCACTTTAACTTATAAATTTAAAGCTAACATTTCTAACTCTTATTTCTCTAAATCTTTCCCAAAATCTCTTCTCATTTTTTTCTATAATCTTGCATTCGGGTTAGTTTCTTTTCGACGCTCTTTTTGTTTCGACAAAAAGGGGGAGAAGAGAGTAAAAACTGAAATTCAAAAAGTTATGAATTCTATTTTTTACTTAAAATAATTTTATGTTTTGTCATCAACAAAAAGGGGGAGATTGTTAATACAAATAAGCCGTAAAACGTTTATTTATATTTTATGATCTTTCAATGTTTTGTCGATAACAAACGTAAAATCATTTTAACGGAATAAATAAAATACGTAAAGTTTTGAGCCAATAGTTTACTAACTCATTTCACTAAACAAATAAATCATCAAACATGTTTAGTTAATTAGTTTGCCAAAACCATTTTTATGAAACACTTATAAGTAAATATCTTACTTGCATTTTTCATAAAATACATACTTTGAAAACAACTAGTTAAAAACAATGTACTAGTTAATAGAGTTGGACTATCCAAACCCAAAACCCATGTCCAAGACCCATGACCCATGAAGCACAACCCATAACTCATAACCCATGTGCTTGACATCATACATGACATAAAAAATGGGTAATATCCATGACCCATGACCCAAGGTCCATAACCCATGACCCAAGATGTCTTTGACATCATGCATGACATCACATAACCCATGGACCTTGATCCATAACCCATAACCCGGAATTGTAATCCAAAATCCGGACTGGTACTACCAGATGGCCGGATCCCTTAGATTAAACTGGCCGGATCCCTTCTCCAAGGGATCCGCCAGATCCGGGTGAACAGTGGCTTTTATTGCCTATAAATAGTGAGCCATTTCTTCTTTCTTTCTTGCACCTTTCTATACATTTCTTCTCTCTATGTTTCTCTCTCACTAACCTCAGATCCTAGATCTTTCTTGTAGTCTTTTGTGTAGTGATTCTATAGGTACCTTCTAAAGGCGATATCATTACGTTTAGAGTCGAAGTCGTGCAACCTCCAAGATATGAAATGCTAGACTTCATCATCATCTCATGATCATAGAAGTGACTCTTATAGGTGATTCATCTCAAGTATATCCAAGACATGGTGTGTGCTTTGGTGTAGTTGAAGCTTGGATCGCCAAGTCAAGTTGTGAAGATTGATGCTAGTGGATAGTGGTTCTCCAAGTCGTGTAGATCAAGATTGTGAAGATGAGTTTTGGTGGCTCATGAAGATCTTGGTGTAGATTGTCGAAGTCGGGGTTTGATACCTCAAGGTTGTCTTGGTGCAAAACATTGTTGTCGAGGTTTGGTGCCTCAAGTCTTGTTGTATACATTGGTGTAGTCAGGGGTGATCACCCGTATGTTGTGTCTTGTAGATTGGTGATATTGGAGAGTGGATCTCCAAGTTGTGTTGTGTTGGGTAGTGGTTCCTCCTTTGTAATGGAATCCAGTATCTAGCCTTGTACCGGATAAAGTGTAGGCGACGTTGTGATAGGTTTGGCTCTACCTCGTGGAAGAGCTCGGTATTTAGCTTTGTACCGGATAAAGTATAAGCGACGTTGTGAAGGCTTCTCCGCCGGTGAAAGGAGTTTGTCTTGTGTAGTGTTTACGGTACTCTCGAGTTGGGTACTCGGGGAGTGGAGTAGGGCAGGGAAAAAGGGTTCCTGTAGCCGAACTACTATAAATACTCATGTTATGGTTGTGTCTTTCTATCTCTATCTCTTTAGTTATTTTCCCTTTCTAACTATCAATATCCAACACGTAAACTAGATTGACGTAAGTCGATCTATAAGTTTTAAAATGTAGTTTTAATCGGTAAAACTATTCAACCCCCTTTCTACTTTTCTACAATTGGCATCAGAGCTTCGTTACCAAGTTTTTTAAAGTATATTGTACTTTAAAAGCTTGAAACGATCCGTGTATGTTTGAAAACTACAAAGAAGGATAAATCTTTTGCAAAAATTGACATATAACTCATTTTTACAAAAGTGATAAAACTTTCTATGTTTAGGATATTGATAAGTTTATTATTATCTATTATATTCTAACAAATATTCTTTGAGAAATCTCTAGTTTAAGAATCTTCGAAAACTTCATCCTATTAAAGGATAAATGGAGTTTGCACACAAAAGAATAACCTAAAGAGTTATCGACCTGCTTTACTAAAAGGTATTAAGGTATTTTAAAAGCTCATGAAGTATTTGTTGGGAATTATAATTGAGTTGATGAGACAAAACATGTGAAAGATGAAGGACTTATGAAGACAAAGATGAAGGACTTAAAATGTATTATGTTAGGAGTCTTTGTAACCCTAATCTCTATTATATAAAGAGATTATGGGGCGTTTAGTTTAAGGTGTGTCAAAGTTGTAACACCAGGAAAATGTGTGTGTGGGTAAACCTAGGCGTATGGTCTTGTTTAGATGCCTAGGGTTAGAGTTTTTATTAAGCCTCAAGGATCATTGATCCCTGTTAGATTAGGTAACCGTACTACACTTGATCACGTAGTATTGGGGCTGCGAGTTTTGTATGTAGTTGTTAGAGATGATGACGAAGAAGCCTTGTATCAATAATAATGATGTTCTTGTTTTATCCGCTGCGCATCATGTTTATTCATTGTTATTGTTAATCCCTTGTGCTCTAAACGATCCGTGAAGTTTTTCTAAACTTCACAATATTTCGCGTCTATGGTTTCAAAAACCATATAAAAAGATTATAACTACAATTGTTTTATCACAAGTGGTATACTACCAAAAACTGAAGAAAATCACAACATTCATCACAGGTGATATACCACCGAAAATTGAAGAAAACCACTACCGTTGTTCATCATCACAGATGTTATACTACCAAAAATCGAATAAAATAACTACAACTGTTTTATCACATGTGATATACTACCAAAATCTGAAGAAAATCACAACATTCATCAAATTATTATAACAATCCCTCAATAAACATATAAAATCAACAAAAACAATAAAATCATCTTATAAAACTCAAATAAGTACATTATCATCACATGCATCACAGTATAACATAAAAAATTAACAAAAAATACACAAAAATCTTCATAAGTAGCAATAACATTCATAAATAAGTACAAAATTACTAGAGATACTAATAAAACAACTAAATAATTAGTCGGAAGCATCGTACCTTCATCTCGAGACTCAGTAGTTTCATTTTGAACCGTTTTTTTTTTTTTTTTTTTTTTTTTTTTTTTTTGTGGATTTTCTTGTGCACTCGATGATCCTTCCATTTTTATTTTTATTTTTATTATTATTATTATTTTTAATTTTATTTTAACGACAAAAAAGCGGTTTGTTTTGAATTTTTATGGTAGTTTTTTAATTTTAGTTAGAGAGAGAAAGTGAGATTTGTTGAAAGTGAGAGGTCTGGGGTTGGGGTTGGGTGGGGTAAGTTTGCTGAATTGGCAAAAGTTGTCCCTCCGTGTTGGGGGGGTTTTTTTGGGTTACATTAAAACTTTTTTTTTTTTGGGTTTAAAATTTTTAAAAATTTAAAAAAAAATTTTTTTTTTCCCCCCTTTTTTTTTTTTTTTCCCAAAATTTTTTTTTTTTTTAAAAAAAAATTTTTTTTGGGGAAAAAAAAAAAAAAAATTTTTTTAAAATTTTTTTTTTTTTTTTTTTTAAAAAAAAAAAATTTTTTTTGGGGGGGAATAAGGGGGGGGAAAAAAAAAAAATTTTTCCCCAAAAAAAAAAAAAAGGGAAAAATTAAAAAAATTTTTAAAGGAAAATTAAAAAAAAATTTAAACCCCAAAAATTTAAAAAAAAAAAAAAAAAAAAAAAAAAATTTTTTTAAAAAAAAAAAAAAACCCCTGAACAAAAAAAAAAAAATTTTTTTTAAAAAAAAAAAAAAAAATTTTTTTTAAAAAAAAAAAATTCCAAAAAATTAAAAAAAAATTTAAAAACCCCCCCAAAAAATTTTTTCCCATTTTTTTTAAAACCCTTTTTTTTTTTTTTTTTTTTTTTTTTTTGGATTTTTTGGCCCCCTTTTTTAAAATTTTTTTTTTTTTTTTAAAAAAAAATTTTTTTTTTTTTTAAAAAAAAAATTTTTTTTTTTTAAAAATTTTTTTTTGGGGGAAAAAAATTTTTTTCCCCTTTTTTTAAAAAAAAAAAATTAAAATTTTTTTTTTTTTTTTTTTAAAAAATTTAAAAAAAATTTTTCCCTTTTTAAACAATTTTTTTTTTTTAAAAAAGGTTCCTTTTAAAAAAAAAAAAATTTAAAAAAAAAAAAATTTTTTTAAAGTTTTTTTTAAATTAAAAAAAAAAATTTTTCCTTTTTTCCCCCAATTTTTGGGGTTGGGTTTTTTTTTTTTTTTGGGGGGGGGGTTTTTTTTAAAAAAAAAAGGGGGGGGCCCAATTTTTGGGGGGGGGGGGGGGGGGGGGGGGGGAAAAAAAAAAACCCCCCCGGGGGGGGAAAAAAAAAAAAGGGGGAAAAAAAAACCCCCGGGGGGGTAAAGGGGGGCCCGGGGGGAAAGAAAAAAATTTGGGGGGGTTTGGGGGGGGGGGGGGGTTTTTTTTTTAAAAAAAAAAAAATTTGGGGGGATGGGAGCGTTGGGCGCAGGGTGTGATACGAGATAGGGGGGGGGGGGGGGGGGGGGTGGGGTTGGGGGGTTTGGTGGTTGTGGGGTATGAGGGGGTGGTTTCTGCAGCTGGGTTTCTGGACAGTGATATTGGGGGTTTTTCGGTGGGGAAGGAGTCTCTTGTGCTTTTTTAGCAAAACTATTTCGCATCTTTTTATTGAATAAATAATTCTAATCAAAACTGCACAATATGAGATTCAATCCAGTTCTCTTTACTGATGATTATTGTATATAGCATGTAAAGAAAGGAAATTACGCATAAAGCTAAAGGATTCTCCTATACTTGAAATTAGACAGATGAATCTGAATACGGATCAATATTCGAATAGAGTAATAGAAAGAGAATGTACGAACATTTTCACTACTTTACAACGATACTCCAGTCCAATAGCGCTACTATTGTATGATTGCAGTTTACACATATCCCAACAGTCGTTGCCAAAAACCGATTGCAATTCATGCGTGAATCAACATTTAGGTTAAATTACAGTGGAACATCATAATCAATCGATCGGGAGAATTGCATATCTACCTATGATTAGAGTGAGAGACTAAGACTAGTACTCACAGCTAATACACGATTGTATGAATATGCATCTTATACCTTGTCATGCATAGATTCAGCCACATGACCATCTCGTAGCGTAATATGTTACTGATATAGTTGCAAGGCAAGTGCACCGTAAGCTTGATACTACAGTTAAATACATGCAAGCCTATGACCAAAGTGCAGTAGTACAAACGAATCTATTAGTACACATTCAAGGTGTCTTATTAGAATGTATTTATCTATAAGGCTGAAGCAATATGTATTAACATTGATTATGAAGCTAGAGTAAAATTCATCTCAACATGTGATACTAGATAAGCTGAATCTCGGAGAGCGTCCATTGCTCGCTTATGCAGGTTACGAGGATACACATAAAAGAATAGTAGCCACAGAACATTCATGTAAGCGAAGTAGTCTCTTCTGCACTGAGAAGCTATACGCAGGTCGCATGGACTTGATGGAGTAGGGAGGGATTGGACGTCTGGTACATCGAGACAATGACGCAACTTAATTTATAAGTGTAGATCGTGCATAGTACGCTCCATATATTTAGTTCCGCGTAGAGCAGCATCAATCTATATACTAGATCAATGACTATACACATAAATAGCAAAATACGTCATATGTATCATACTTCCGAATAATCTCGCAGTTTTAGTCACCTAATGACAATGAAGTGCACTAGGAATTAATAGTAACATTACAGAGGTGCTATACGATGGGATCTGCTGTCTTGTGCGCTAACTAATATACGAAATCAGAATGTCAGGATCCAGAGCTGACTATTTATCCTGTTAAATGATCATTATGAAATGGGATGTTACATAGTGGAGAATGCGTACAATGTGTTCATTAAGATAAGAGCAGATTAGTAGAGTTATGTGTCGTTGATCTAAGCGCTTAAACTATGAAAGAATGTTACTATGTTATAATAAACAATGAACGTGTTTATCAAGTCCTAAGTCAGTGAATGAGCAATGAAAGAGACTATAGAGATAGACTCTATGTTTATATACTCATATCACTTATACACGATGCTCTTACAATCATACTCATCAAAAAGAAAATTAATAGAAACTCCAATTTTGCCATGAGACGTGACTAAATTAATCACTCTTTGAATTTAACTTTACTTCGTACGCCATCAGATATCCCTATTCTTGTGTAACCAACTGCAATCGTAGTGACTAATAGAGTGCGTTATTTGATTGAACCTTATTCTCCATACACAAGTATCCTCAGTACACATAACTAACCAGTAATTGGTACTTCTTTGTTTTACGTCTCTACTATGTGTGCGGTAGTCTGTGATATTGGTATACCAATTTCGATCACTGTATATACAGATTAAATTTGATCCCAATCGACATTGGGATATGTTATGAATAGTAGAAATATCGTGCAACTCGGCTAGCCAGTGTAACTAGATTCCTGCCTATTAGGGGCGCACCCACGTCTTACGTCTGGTAACACATGCGTTACTAAATATAAGCATAATCAGTCACAGAGTTCATGTAATTCTTTCATTGTCTAATCTTTTCTGTAGTGATCGTAGGTGAGGCTGGTTTATGTGGATCACACCCAGATCTAAGTGTTCATTCTCTAAAATCTGCTGCTCACCTAATTCCGACTATGTGCCGAATCATTAACTACATCACATTCGTTTACATGTGGACATGATCCTGTTTTACGATTCGCTAAGCCCAACGACATTCTTGTTAGAGCTCCCAATAATCGCACCTCAGACATACACTCGTGTGACTCAGAATCGACTAGCGCAGATCAAGACAATTTAACTGACACGTCATCTAGTTAAGATTTATCCGATGGCTAATATACAAAATAGATGAAATATGATGACAACTAATCGCTACCTTGTATCCTCTAATTCGCATTCGCTTACTGCTTTGACTAATTAACTGCTTATTCCATCGAGGCGATACATCAGATATAACGAAAATAAAAGGAATTGACTGTTTTGTGATAAAGTATCGATTTAGTTCACACATCGGTTAGTATATTGCTTTGTGCTATACAGTTACAATAGATTATATAGCGTCACAAATTACAAGATCATTAGCGCGCATAGATACTAATAGAATTAGCTGCCTAATAACATGTGATATCATATAAGTGTAGTCAAACCAAACCATTCCAGGGGAGGAATGCAATTAGATTACAAAGGTGAGTACAAAGTATGTATCTGTATTGTAGATGGCTATGCCAATATGGCATCACCACTCATGAGTATAGTAGATCAAGAATGCTGGCATAGATCACTGAATAATACATAGTTTGTCTTGGCGTTGTCGCGCGACCTATTCATAGAGTATGTATCTAGGCAAAAAGTGTAGCTGACTTCGACGATCCTAAATTAACTGCCCACAAAGACTTATGTCTTATGATTTGTAGTGTATCTATGCTCTACAAAATGAACACTTAACAATAAGACTGTTGAGCCTGTATAAAAAATGAGGTAAGTCTTTTAAAATAAGCCTCGTAGCAACAGCATAATAGTTATTTGCATAGATTTTAATGTCGTAGTACATATTCAGAATGTAGCTACACATTCTAGTAAGTCTGAGCATATTACTTCGAGAACTTTCATTCAGAATGAAATGTCACACACGTAGACAACAAAACTCGGCATGTCCATTATCGATTCACGCTGTGCCAATCCTTATCGTGGTAATCACCACAACATAGCACGCCTCCGAGCACCATACACGCTATCAGTATTGGAGTTATCAAGGCGGGGGGGGGGGGGGGGGGGGGGGGGGGGTGGGGGGGGGGGTGTTTAAAGGTACCGAAGTGGGGGGGGGGGGGAGGGGGGGGGGGGGTTATCAGAGGGGGAGGGGGTACAAAACGAGAATAAAGTTATAATGAGGGGGGGGGGGGGAAAGGGAGGGGCACACGAAGGGGTGTATAGGGCATATACTGTATTATAAATGGTAACACAACACTACTTATATCTCATGCATCTCAAAGAGTGAGACATCGAAGTACAATGCAAATAAGTCAATGTCGACTAGAACCAATACTGTCTGCTATCTGTGTAAGTGAAGGAAATGTGATTGATACTATGTTCGATAGTGATCTATTGTATGCATCCATGCATCATGATGCTTCATGGGATCATACAGCGATTCAGAAATTCCACAAATAGGTCTCGAAACTATTAGTTAGAGACGTTCGTACAATTTTGTGTAGCAATACTCTCTAATGCGGACAGTCACACATAACGACAACAAAGGTATCGTATGTCTGAGACTAGTAACTTATCATGCGAGTAAATACGTATACTTAGTAAAGCGACGACGTATACAGATGTGTAAAGCAGATTCTAGACATTAGTGATGTCTACAAGCAAGCTGTGGAGATTTATTGTGCCAGACCAAATCGTGACCATTATCCCACTGTTTAATTTTGTGAACTCGCATAAGGAAGATGATAGTCATATCGGAGTAACAGTGTAGACAATAAATTGGACTCAACTAGTCACTATAATCGGTCCAACGTACAAATATATAGATAGTTATGATGTGTGACTACATTATTTGTAATGATATGTGGTATAGTGTTAGGCTGGTGGCACTAGAAACACCGATGGGCTATCTGGTTATGTGTGGTATGGATTATGTAGTAGATCTTGTGAGCCAAGCAGATGACAGACGCAAGATTTAGATCGCATAGCTAGCTTAGCAACTAGAAATAGTCGTGACAATTTAAATAATCTCAGAGAGATGTATCCCTACAATTAGACTCTTAGTCTGACTTATTACTAATAGTGTTAAAAAGCTGATTTCAAGTATTTGTTTGTGAAATTGTTCTGATCATGAGTACGATCAAATGCACGGACATGACTTTTTAGGGGGGGGGGGGGGGGGGGGGGGGGGGGGGGGGGGGGGGGGGTGTCATATCTGTGTTGATATTTGAGCCTTTATGATAGGGGGGGGGGGGGGGGGGGGGGAGGGGGGGGGGGGGGGGGGGGGGGGGGGGGGGGGGGGGGGGGGGGAGGGGTCTCTCTCTCTCAATTTTTAAATAAGCCATCTATGAAATTTATGGTTAATAATAAGTGTAGGGGACATCTTTCAAAGTCGTCGATCTGCAAGGGGGGGGGGGGGGGGGGGGGGGGGGGGGGGGGGGGGGGGGGGGATGGGGCTAATTTGGGGGGAATGTTTGGTAGGGGGTGGGGGAGTGTTGTAGGGGGTTAATTTGAGTGCACTATTAGCATAGTCCTTAAAGAAGAGAATCGAACTAACAGAGAATGTACGCGTTTGATTTGAGTATCGTATGATATCCTGTAACGATCGCAACACTTAGGATCATATCTATAATTCAATGAGTATAACTTCAAAACGTGTAACTACTAACGTAATCATACGATTATTGCTGTGGCACATTTTGTACATACTCAACATTATAAATGGAGGGACCAAACACGTGAAACGTTTCAGCTCACACAACTAAGAGCATGTTTGATTTGGTAATTTTAGTCACAATTACCAATTAAGCATAGAAGATGCCAAAAGTGTTAATAAGTTTGACCATATGCTGGTTTTTAAAAGTGAAAAATGTGTAAATTTTTTTGTGTGACAATTGATCCATCCACTGGTCCACCTGAATTACTTAGTTTTTGGTTGGCCCCAATTGAGTAAATATTTAGTCACACAAAGCATGTTTTTGTTTTGGGTATTTTAGTCCACATACAATTAAGCATAAAGTGGCCAAAAGTGTTAATAAGTGTGAACCATATGCTGTTTTAAGTGAATAAATTTGTATTTTGTGTACTATTTGATCATCCAATGGTCACATGAATATTTAGTTTGTGTGGCCTTTTTGGTAATAATTAGTCACACAAAGCATGGTTTGTATTGTGGTATTTCGTCACCTACAATTAATCATAAAAGTGGGCCAAAAGTGTTGATAAGTGAGACCATAATGCTGTTTTAAGTGAAAAAATGTGTATTTATAGTGTAGACTATTGATCAATTCCATAATTGGTCCACATGAAATTTTAGTTTGTTGTGGGCCTTTTGTTAATATCGAGTCCATCACAAAGCTAGTTTTTGTTTTTATTGGGTATTTCGTCCCACATACACTTAAGCGTAAAGGGCCAAAGTGTTAAATAAGTGTGACCTATATGCTGTATAAAGTGAAGAAAGTTTGAGTATTTTTGTGTGAACATTTGATCATCCAATGGCCACTTGAAATTTATGTTTGTGTGTCCTTATGTAAATAATTAGTCCCCACACATCGAATTAAACAAAGAGTGAACCAATAATGTTGATAAGCGTGACCATCGTACTGGTATATTTAAGTTAGTACTGTTAGGGAGCAAGTTTGCTACTGCCTATTGACTATGCTAGTGGCCTGCTGGAATGAATTATCGTATTACTGTCTAATATGCGATAATAATAAAATGCAAGATACAACGCCAATTACAGACAGAAAATATACATCGTGTGTATATAAATTGCTAGAACTAACACAGAGCACTCGAATTGCATAATATCAAACATGAAATAACATGAATATTACAATTGCTACAACGAATATACACGTTACTATCATAAGTCTATTAAGTATTCGGCATCTCCATCAAGTCACACGTCTATCTTTTATTTAAAATTAGACTTCTTATTGAGTATCTTTCTTTCCCGGATTCTTTTTTTATTTCTGCTTATGATCTTTAGGGCTTCTAAAGAGTATCGTATGAGATCAGTCTAGGTACTGGTTTGGGCGCATCACATCTAGTATCGGTGACTAAGGTATGTGTCCAGGCTAGTGGATGTCATTTCGTCAACGCAACATATGTGAGCTATCTTATTGCGACATGGTGTAGTCTGATAGACAGTGTCATGTAAATCGCTGATTAGTGATACGGAAGATCTGTGTCTCATCTGTGTATGGAGTAGGAAGCTACAACATAATGCATCTAGTACGTCTTCATTGCAATGGACTTCTGTAATAACTTATTTTACAGATTGCCTTAAAAGTTATGAATGTACAAAGTTTTTGTAACTGACCAGGCGGATCGATCTTCATATAGAAATATAGTGAAACCCTACTAGCACAAAGCAACGCATATTAATAGATGATTTATTCACCTCTTTTAACAGTGGCACTAAGTTCGCGACTAAAAGTTAACGAGTTGTTTGTGACTTACAACTAAACAGAGGCATAAGACCTCTATTTGCGACTGTAATCCACTAAATAGTTCTATCAAGATAAGTCTATAGAAGAGCTGTATGAGATAAAGACTAACCAATACACTATGTATTAAATAGAGTAAATGATATACACAACCACATATAATAGATAAAACTCACTTACCATTATCAATCTGTTGTTCTCGTAGACATCTGAACTAGTTACGAGTGAGCACAGTAGACAATTTAATTGTTATCTATTCTGATTTGCGGATCAATTCCTGCATGTTTAGTGTTGTTTCTCTTCTCTCCACTTAACGTTTGTCTATGGAATTCCATGATCTATACAGTGACCAAAAATACTGTCTTTTTATACTCAGGTGCTCCGGAACAGTATCATCTTCTCTGCAGTTTCCTAAATACTTGTAAGTTAATAGATTGATCATGCATGTCGATTAACTTACAAAAATACAGAATTCTCTAATTTCTAATTATCACCTAAAAGAATCCAAAAGGCCATAGAATAGAATTAATTCACCACATATGAAACGACATGTCTGCAAAATTACATTAAGTGTACATAACATAACTAAATATTGTGATACTTCATCCGCTCCTGAATTCGTTAGTGAGTGTTAAGTCTTTCCGGGCGCAGTATTCATAACAGTGACATCATGTTCGATAGTTGATTGAATGATTATCAAAGTACGATACCCCAAACCTGGATAGCTAAACGCATAACAGTGCTTTGACCTATTAGATCCCATTGAAGACCGCTTTTCGTTAACATGAGTCGAATATCTTTGAGATAAGCATACATATCAATACTTTTATAACTGACACACGAAGTTGAAGCACTCTCATTCCTATGGGTCTATGGACACAAATAGCATCTAACTGTGCCAATTTGGCTTGACGCAAGAGCTTAAGAGCTATAGGACATAAGTTAGTGTCTTAAACAGTTTAAGTTCAGATCCAAGTTACACGCCAAATCCGTCGAATTTGGAACAATTGTACTGCTTCTCGACATCGTGACGGATAGGCATACGGATCTACGATGTCCATTATCTAGCATTATGTGCATAAACATCCACTGTAGGTATAGGAAGAGGTATGTGATTAGGAAGTCAAGTCAAAATGTACAGCTATCTGCGCATCGCTACTCGGATTAGGAGACTAAACTCCCAGATTCGTAACTCTTATTGGTGTCATTAGTAGCTAGCATCGAGAATAGGTAGTTACTTGTGAGTCGACGTACGCTCGTTACCATAGAACAACATCAATTCATAAACAACATGAGTTGCATCTAGAATTACGTTATAGTGACCATCTTGCTAGTAAGCGGTCACATCTCTTTAATTTCATATCATATCTAGATACTGCATAGTCATTAAGCGACGCGAGGCATGTTAACTCATTGCTTAGATATGCGTCTAGTCTATAGCTATGGAACATAAACCTGAGAAATGTGTGGCTTCGGTGGCTATAGTTCATTCTAGTACTTCATCTCGTGTACTATTCTAGCACTTTCCACTTGAATGCCATTTGATCTCATCGATCTCGGGACCTATTCGACCATCACGTCTATATGAGAATAATTAATCCCCACTAGTATGCCGAACGGTATTACTAGCAACACGACAGTTACATAACATCAGGCTTGATTAGGTCTTCTTAACATCATAGCTTCAAGAATATAAATTGAAACGTCAGCCATTATATTCCGGTTTTGCATCTACCTATAATACTGAGCAGTATGTCAAGAAATCCTGTATCAATACGCAAAGGCATGTGTACAACGCAACGTTCTAATTTTAAAGCGCAGTCTAGTAACACGTACATTTATATCAGAATGATATTATAGAATTAAATACGATCGCGTTGTATTCGAACGCAATGTGATGCTAAATCTAGCATACGTGAATATAGCTCTGTATATAGCAATTCATGGTATCAACAGTATCCATATCACTCGCTACCACCATGTTATATGCTGGATATCCATCATTCAATATCACATAAAGTAGTGTCTAATCGCAGAAATTTTGCTAGTGGTGCCTCTTGGATACACGATCTATCTACAGTCGGTCAATATAACACATATATTAAACATAGATGGCGCTCAATATTGTACTATCATATACAGTTGAGATGAATGTGCTAGTCTATTATTACTATCTTAACGAATTCACTGATTTAATAGACGAATATAGCGTATAGAATACATTAATTATGATATGATGGTGACATGACTAAATTACAACATCACATTGCGATAGATTGCCTATCCGACTGTGGTTTCAATGTGCCTTCAGAATGATTGCAGTCGCCTAGATGAACCACGATGATAACTAACGCAAGATCCATGGTCTTCTTAACAGACATCTTCACATTAATCGTTGTCACTGACTAACTATCGAGATTCTGCAGCGGCAGGCTATCACTCTAGTAAATATGATAGAATATGCGGACATAATGGTTGGTATTAGATTTAGAGCGAGTGCAAACCAGATGGCTATATTCGTAACTGCATTAGAGTATCTTATCCGAATAAGTTCGTGTAAATATGATCACATTTAGCTTAGTTATACGCCAGCAGATGTCTATCAGTACAATTCATCGCGTTATTATGTTCAGTCTATAGTAACTCAAGTCACACAGGTCAATACAATTCTAAAGGCTCTAGCTTATCGTACATAGACATTATTAGAGTCTAGTGTAGCTGACAATGTTAATGCTATATATTAAGTGTTTAGCATTTTCTATCATTAGGTACCTGGCATATCCAAATAGGAAAAACGCCTGATATATATGTTTATGCGGTAGTATGGACTGATGTGTTGTTAATGAACATAATTATTTTATATTCAGGTAGTATAATATCGATTACACCAAGATGATGCTCGAATTCATCTTCATAAGGTATATTACAGTCTTCATTCATGAAATCTAATCTTCATTCCATCAGAAATCTGTATCTCACGATTAATGCATCAAGTCTAGAGTTAAAACAGTATTAGCTTTATCTACGTAGGCTACATTTATAGGCCTTCAAAGGTCTCAATTGCAAATCTCACAGGGCTAATACTCTAGCTTAGAACTGGCAACTCGTACATAAGATTAACGATACGTAAATGTACAAGTGCATTCTTGTCTAACCATTTCTATCTGATACAAGCTTAGTGTGCTATGAGGTCTTTCCCGTAAGGTTATCATAGGTTACGAAGCGAGTTTAGGCGCGGAGTATACGGAGCTCTAATGTATCTACATTACTGCAAGCCGACGTAGTCTATGCGGCCGTTGAAAGGCTGGCAACTGATTTGCACGCATTGCAGTTAATTTAGTTCTACCAGAGGGTGTTCACTCTTAGTTTGCAAAGTGTTTGAGCCTTGGTCCCATTTGCATTATCTCTCATTACAGTCTATGTATATCATAGTTAACCGTCATATAATAGAGGTTCGGATTAGTATGTAGATTTAGAGTTCACTATAGTGTCGAACATCCTATTTAAGAGTAGCTGATCAGCGTCATGAACACGGAGAATCACTTATTGATGCGAATGCAAATAGTACTATCGATAGGTTTTGGTTAATCATAATCGAATGATTCATTATCACTAAGGAGCAAAAGCGGGGGAGAGACGCTATCACAAGGGGGGGTTTGAATTCCCATAAACCTTAGATAACAATGGGTACAAAAAAAAGATTCTGCTTTGAGAGAAAATGGTGTTTTATAAAATTGATTATTGTGATTTTCTGGCAGTATTTTTTTTTTTTTTGTTTAGGAAGAAAAGGGGGTTTATAGAAAGAAGATAAAATCGCCCTTTTATTCTTGGGTACCCGCTTCAAATTTAAAATTAGCGATTTCAAATTTTGGATCAAAATTTTGGTTTCCCAAATTCTAATTTCAAAATAACAATTGAATTATTTTAAAATTTTCCCTTTAAAATTTAAAACCCCTGTTTAGTAAAGCATAAACTTGAAAAAAACAAAATTTTGGCTCCAAAATGTTATATATCATATCTTAATCGCAAACCCAAAACCCAAAGGGATCTAGAACAATGATCATGAACCCAAACTGCATATCAAACCCAAGAACTCAATTTACACAATTACCCCAAAAAAACATGAACAAATTTTGACACCATTTAAAAACAAACTGCTACCATTAAATCATAAACCAAAAAGGAAAAAATGAAGAACACAAACTGCTACCTTTTAACAAAATTTTTGGCTCCAAATGTTATAGTTTCATTATCTTAACCCGCAAACCCATGAACCAAGATCTAAACAAAGATCATAAAACACAAACGCTTTATCAAACAAGAACTCAAATTTCCACAATTACACCAAAATCAGAACCAATTTAAACACCATTTAAAACACAAACTCCCTACCTTTAAAAACCCAAAAACCCCAACATGAAAAAATGAAGAACACAAACTGCAACCATTATCAAAATTTTGGCTCCAAATGTTTTTATTTTTCATTATCTTAAATCGCAAATAAAAGAACCAAAAATCAAGAACAAAGATCATGAACACAAAAACTGAAATATCAAATCAAGAACTAAAATTTTAAACACAATTACACCAAAATCATGAACACAACTTGACCCCAAATTAACCCAACAAACTGCTCCATTAAATCATAAACCAACATGAAAAATAAAAGAACAACAAACTGCTACCTTTAAAATAAATATGTGCAAATCATCAATCAACAACAGAAACTGTTTACCATAAAATCTAACTGGGGCAATCATCACATCAAGAACACAAATTGCTACCATTTAACAAACCAAAAATACTATCTTTTAACAGTTATAAAATAGATACAGATTTAAAAACTACACTATTTACCAGTTACTGCACCATTAATAATTACATTTATCCAAATTAAAAAACAGAACTCTAACTACGTACCATATTAAAGTAATTAATCCTCTAGTTCATAAAATCAGAAGATCCACCACCCCTTTTCATAATTTCCAACAATTTAATGTACGAGAAAATCTTCTTCACGGCCCATCGGGTTTTATTAAACCCCCTCTTCTTACTCGTAACTGCCAAAGTACGTAAACCCTATTAAACAAATTATCCCCCAAAATTCCCTAATAGTCCCAGATAACACCACCTCTATATAAAATTTTCAACACACCATTTTTTAAAGTACTAGAAAGTCCCTTTTTCCACGGCCCAACATTTAAAAGTAAAAGAAGTCATCTTCACGGCCATCGGGTTTAAACAACGTACAATCTTCTTACTCATAACTGCTACTACGTACCATATTAAACTAATTATCCTCCCAGTTCCCTAATAGTCCCCAAAGATCACCACCTTTACATAATTCTCAACAAAATTTAATGTACAGAATTTTTCTCAAAGGCCATCGGTTGGGGGACATCTTCTTAATTATACGGTAAATTTCCCCAATTTGGGAGTAGCTTAAGAGGGTTCATCTTTGTCCCTTTACCTACAAAATTTGAACGAGTATATAAAATGGATTTTAAATCCTTTTAGAATGTGAAAAAGGTAGCGAAACAACACTTTTTTTAAATGGACCCATTATTACCCCTTTTTGCCCCATCAGCAGATTTTTCATCGCTAGAGAAATAGAAAAAGGGGTCTGTCTCTTTCCAAACTGTGTTTCCCAACCTCCTAATATTCAACATACCATATGTGTTTTTTAAAAAATTTTTAAATTTAATTTGGTATAATTAAGGTATACAACTTTAGCCACAAACACATAACAACTTTAGTATACCTTGTTGGAAATGATTTTGAATTTGGACCTAGTGCCGGAGGTCTCTTTGGAAGCAGCCTCTCTTACTCCCGGGTTTTACCTTGGGGTATGGTAGGGTCTGTCTACAGCCTACCTCCCCCAAATACCCTCCCCGCGGGATTGGGTTTGTTGTTGTTTGGATTTTTGCCTTTGAACCTGTTAAAGCATAAACTTGAATAAATTAAAAATTCACACAGCAGCTTTAACAATTACATTCAACATAAAATTCACACCTTTTAAGTCAGCATCACCATCTTCTTCATCGCTAGAGAAATAGAAAGGGCTCTTTCTCTTCCAATCTGTGTTTTTCCCCATACCTCCTAATAGTTCAACATACCATTTGTTTCAAAAAATTTAATTAATGGTATAATTAAGGTATACAACTTTAGCCACAAACAACATAACAACTTTATATATACCTTGTTGGAAGGATTTTTGTCTTTGAACCTGTTAAAGCATAAACTTGAATAAATTAAAACTTCACACAACTTTACATTCAACAATAAATTCACACAGCTTTACATTAGAATCGGTAACAACAACCCCAAACATCACCATTTATAGATCAAAAGCCTGTTACTAATTATTGTACAATGAATCATCAACTGATATGTGAAAACATTAAAAAACATACCTTTGTTGTCATTTGGATTCATTGTTTGCGTGATTTTTGTTTTGCCACGTCTGTTTTTTCAAACTATTACCATTAGCTAAATTAAAAGACAAAGATGAAATGAAAGGTGGCCCAGGATCTACTGTTACCCGTGGGAATCCGCCGTGGGAATAAGAAGAATCAAGAATGTGTGTTTTGATTAGGGTTTATTGATTTTTGTGTCGGTTTACAATTGATCGGTAAAGGATTAAATTTGGCCCTTTACTATTGATCAAGTAGTGGTGGTTTGGTTTAAATTGCCCCAGGATCCTACTTACCCGGTGGAATCCGCCGTGGGAGTAAGAAGAATGTGTGTTTTGATTAGGGTTTACTCACTTTTTTGTCTGTTTAAAATTTTGATCGGTAAGGGATTAATTGCCCCTTTACTATTGATCAAGTGGTGGTTTGGTGAGTGGCAAGTTGTGTAGAAAGAAAAAAATAATAATATTTAAAAAAAAAAAAATAAAAAATAAATAAAAAAATTAAAAAAAAAAAAAAAAAAAAAAATCTAAGGGGTTTTGACGTGGCGGTGAAAACCAACTATAGCCGATGGTTCGGGTTCGTGGCGGGTTTTAGTGTACCCGAAACCCGAACCCGTTTATAATATAACCCTAACCCCGCCCCATATCCCACCGGGATACCCGTTATCCATCGTTTTTTTTCGGGTTTCCCCCGCGGGTATCGAGGTTTATCCGTAATATAATTAAAAAGTTAAAAGAAAATGAATATCGTATCAAACGATTTAACGCAACATATCGCAACGCAACGTACTCGGCACGATATTCACCAAAAAAATCAAATGCGCAAGAGGTTTCAAAAGTTTAATCATTCTCATTTCAAAAGATAATCTCTTTTAGCCTTTTAAAAGGTTTGGTATCCTCATTTTTGTATGACTTTAGAGAACAAAGGACTCACGAGTTACTCACTCCAAAAAAAAACGAATAACCGAATTAATAGACAGAAGATATTGACAATAACTCGAGTCGAGACGAATGACGAAAACAAGTCGAAGAGATAACTAACAACCAAACATAAACAAATAAGATGAGTCGATTGGTAATCGTCTGTATTTTTCCCATAATCCGTTTATTAGTTTCAAGGTATACTCGTTTTATGATTTAAAAAAAAGTTTGGACCCTTACGACAAAATTAATCTTTGGGAAATAACAAAAATTTCGCCAAGACCCTTTCATTTTATCGAACGTTTTCCCAATTCAAAAGACTTTATTGAAAATCAATTTTCCCGAGTAATTTATAATATAACGAGTATTTATATAAACCCTAAACCCTAAAACCTAAACCCTAAAACCCTAAACTCTAAACCCTAAAAAGCTAAACCAATCCGTAACTCAAACAATAACCAAATGAATAATCCAATAAATCCAAATATGTTAGTGTACGGGGAGCATGTCTCGAATAGTCCAATATCCCTCGTGTGTTCCGTTTTTTATCCCAAATGTCACACGAAAGGTTTTTCAAAATCGAGATCCTACTTAAGATCCTATGGTAAAGATCGGGATCTTTACCATAGGATCTTAAGTAGGATCTCGATTTTGAAAACCTTCGTGTGACATTTGGGATAAAAACGGAACAACAACGAGGGATATTTGACTATTCGAGACATGCTACCCGTACACTAACATATTTGGATTTATTGGACTATTCGTTTGGTTATTGTTTGAGTTACGCATTGGTTTAGGGTTTTAGGGTTTAGAGTTTAGGGTTTAGGGTTTAGGTTTTAGGGTTTAGGGTTTATATAAATACTCTTTTATATTATAAATTACTCGGGAAATTGTTTTTCAATAAAGTCTTTTGAATTGGAAACGTTCGATAAATAAAAAGGGTCTTGGCGAAATTTTGTTATTTCCAAAGATTAATTTTGTCGTAAGTCTAAACTTGTTTTAAATCATAAAACGAGTATACCTTGTACTAATAAACGGGATTATGGAAAATACAGACGATTACCAATCGACTCATCTTATTTGATATGTTTTTGTTGTTAGTTATCTCTTCGACTTGTTTCGTTCATCTCGTCCGACTCGAGTTATTGTCAATACTCTTCTCGACTATTAATTCGGTTATTCGTTTTTTTGGAGTGAGTACTCGTGAGTCCGTGTTTCTCTACCGTCACACGAATGAGGATACCAAACCCTTTTAAAAGGCTAAAACGAGATTATCTTTGAAATGAGAATGATTAACTTTTGAAACCTCTTGCGCATTTGATTTTTTTGGTGAATATCGTGCCGAGTACGTTGCGTTGCGATATGTTGCGTTAAATCGTTTGATACATATTCATTTTTCTTTAACTTTTAATTATATTACGGATAACCTCGATACCCGCGGGAAACCCGAAAACCGATGGATAACGGGTATCCGGTGGGATATGGGGCGGGTACGGGTATATTAATAAACGGGTTCGGGTACGGGTACACTAAAACCCGCCACGAACCCGAACCATCGGCTATAGTTGTTTTCACCGCCACGTCAACACCATTAGATTTTTTTTTTTTTTTTTTTTTTTTTTTTAACTACTATTCTTTTTTTTTTTCTACACATCTTGCCACTCTTAATTAAACCAAACCACCCACTTGATCAATAGTTGGAAATATTGAGTTTGGAAGTTTATTATTCACAAAGCATGATATACAACTTGTTGTTGCATCAACTCATTGTACATGGAAAGTCAATACTTGGTAAAAGGAAATCGTAAAACTTCAATTGACACTTTACTTTTGGCGGGCGCCGTCGATCCATTTTTCCCCGCCTAAAGTCTTGGCATCTACCTCTCCAGCCTATTTATACCTATATATATACCAAAAAACACACACAAACACATATATCCCTTTCAATTCAAAGAAAACTTCAACAATGGCAGCAAATAGTGTTACCTTTCAAAATGATGCTGAAGAGTACGAGTGGGTGTTAAACAACAATTTGCTGTTTGACGCAGTGTTTAATTGCTTTCGGGGGATGAACCCATTGCAGAATATGGGTCGTATAGGAAGGTAGATACGTGGATGAGGGGTCAAATTTTGAACTGGCTGCATGCGCAAGACTTTTACTGGGATGAGGTTTGGGGATTGTGTGACTACGGGGAGGAGGAGGAAGAAGATGAAGAGGAAGAGGAGGAGGAAGGTGAAGAGGAGGAGGTGGTGCAGCAAAAAGAAGAGGATCAGCAGCAAATTGTGGTGGAGCAGCAAAATGGGTTTGTGCTGCAAAACCAGGGGGAGCAACAAGATGGGTTTCAGGACCCTTATAATCTAGAAAAGAGGGTTAGCGATCTTGAAATTGTGTTTAAACGACTCAAGGAAAGCCAGAAATCGATGGGAAGCAGGGAAGAGAGCTCTGGTTCTAACAAGTTGGGGTGAAATGGAGTGAAGCAGTTTAGGATGATGTTTTTTTTTTTTTTTTTTTTTTTTTTTTAGTATGTTTAGTATTTAGGATGGATAATTAGATGTATATACTTGTAGCCTTAAAAAATATCAATGAAATATTTGATGTTTAATTAATTGTCTGAGAATGGAGTGGATGCACAAAGTTATTACTGCTAGGCAAACTTTTGTTCTGCTAGAGTAAAACGTTGTACTGCTGGGTAATGGGTAGCCGTTTATGGGTTTTAACCGTGGTTTATTTCTAACCGTTTGGGGTAACTATTGTCAATTACTTCGCTTTATTTACACTATGTTCTCAAGTTTTTTTAGATGAAGGGAATGAAATGGAGTGAAACTTTATGTGTGTTCTTGGTTTTCTTTGTCCCAACTTTCATAGTGAAGTAAAGTGAATAAAGACAAAAATCAAATGAGTTAATGTCGAAAAGAACCTTTGTCTTTAGTGTGTATTTATTATGGATTATAATAGTAATTCCACAAATATAAAAAGTATAAAATGAGGCCACCTACTTTCATTTACTTTACAAACATGCACAAATCTATAAACTTTACTTTCCGCTCTTCCCTATTTCTTTACATTACATTACATTACTTTACTTTACTTACCTCTTAAAAAAAAACTCTATAACAGAGTAGGGTTTCATAAATTGGATAACTCTCTTTCTTTATACAATTTATACCATTTCTTCAAACTTGAGAAACAATTAATTGAAGTAGGTCCAGTCATAACCCAGCACTCTAATCAGCATTTACTCAATTTTCATGGCAAATTTAGAGTTTTGTGATACGCATAACCAGGTTGCATTCTTGGAGAAACCAGAAGGGAGTCAACGCTTCCACCAGATAATAGATTTTCTAAACAATACCCACATCAGGTACGCTCTTACAGTCGATCCTACTATCTATGTCTCTCAAATCAAACAGTTTTTGGCGGTCTGTTACTACCAATACATTTGAGAATGGAGACAAAGAGTTAATTGCAACAGTTGATGGCAGAAAAAATAACTATTACTGAGGCATCTGTTAGGAGGCATCTCCATTTAGCAGATGAAAATGGTATTAGTTCTTTGCCTAATACTGAAATTTTTCATAACCTTTCCAGAATGGGGTATGACACATCTTCTCAAATTCTGACTTTTCAAAAAGGATGTTTTGACCCCCAATGGAGATTCTTCATACATACCATCCTTCATTGTTTAAGTCCAAAGAAAACCGCATGGGAGCAATTCAGCAGCAATATTGCAACTGCTCTCATTTGTTTAGCAACAAACAGGACTTTTAACTTTTCAAAATTAATTTTTGATGGTATGGTGAAAAATGTGGATAACAAATACAAGTTTTTAATGTATCCAAGGTTTATACAAACGGTTTTGAATATACGGAAAAGTTTGCTTCTATCTCATAAAATTGTTTATCCAACTCCTCGCCTTACTCAAAAACTGTTCAGTAACATGAGCATGGCTTCTAGGGGGTTTAATGGGATAGTAGTTCCACTTTTTGAAACAATGTTGGTTCAAAATCAAAACATTCAGGGTGAAGGATCAACAAGCCCAGTTGAGTCCAATCACACACCCACAGGTTCATCTGGTTCTCAATCAGCCTCACAACCAAATATGGGGGAAATGCCCCACGATTCACCTCGATCGGGAGGTAACACACCTGGAAGTGATGAGGGCAGAGTGTCACTAATGGAATTGATGGATATTTGTACCAAATTGACTCAAAGGGTGACTGGGTTGGAGAAAGAACTCAAGGAGACAAAGCAAGAATTCAAGGAGACAGAGCAAGAACTCAAGGAGACAAAGCAAGCACTCAAGGAGACAAAGCAGTTGTATAGTACTGCTTACAAGAAGGTCATTGAAAAAGTGAAGAAATTGCAGTCTAAAGTCAAGTCACTTGAAGCAAAGAGAAAGGCAAATATTGTGGAGTCTACAAGCTCAGATGATGATGACATGGATGTTTCTTCCAAACGGGGGAGGAAGACAGCTGATATTGATCAAGACCCCAATATTTCTTTGGTTGAACAGAATGTTGAGTTTCAGGGGAGGCAAGATATGGGTGAAGAAGATTTGGATGCTGAAAATATTGGTACTTCTCATCAACAAGATATGGATGTGTATGATAGAAGGCAAAGGGCAGATAAAGCAAAGGGCATTATGATTGAAGAAGAGCCACCAAAGAAGGACAAGAAGAGTGTTCTTGCTCAGATTAGTTTTGATGCAGAGGTACCTAATAAAGCACAGGAAGATGAAACATCAGAAATTGTTGATATTGCATATTTCCTTGATCAAACAAGACTTGCAAATCAAGCAACTGAAGCAATGTTTGATCACGCTCAAGAAGTTCAGTATATGATTGATGCTGATGAAGTTTTAAAGGAAAAGTTAGGTAAACTCAGAGGAGATGAAGTGTTGTCCATTGATGAGAAGTCAAGACAACTTGTTGAACTAATAAATTCCAGAAGAAAGTCTGCTGCAGAACAAAAAGCCAAAGAAAAGAGGAGTAAACCACCTAGTAAAGCTCAGCAAAGACACACCATGTGTGTTTACATGATGAACATGGCTGGATACAAAAGGAAGCAGTTCCAAGGTAGAAGTTTTGAGGAGATCAAGAGTGAGTTTGAAAGGGTTTACACAAGAGTGAACACATTTACTCCCATGGGAACAGAAAAACCATGTAGAACTACAAGAAGACATGGTATAATATTGGAGTCTGAATCTTCAAAGAAACAGAAGATTGGTGAAGAAGTACCTACAGCAGATGAAGAAGAAACAGCAGAGGAATTAACTGACGAAAGACTCAAGCAGCATATGATTGTTATAATCCCAGAAGCATTGGATGTTCATCATCCTATTCAAGCTAAACGTCCAATTATTGATTTGGAGATACACAAAGATACATTTGGGAAAGCTTGGAAGATAATCAGGCTAGGAGGACACTCAGAAATTTATAACTATTTTGAAGATATGCTGAAGATTTTTTATAGAGAAGACTTGGACAATCTATGGAGTCTGGTTAAAGAAATGTTCAGATCTACATATCGTATACAAGACAAAGAGAAGGAGCTATGGGTGGAATTGAAGAGGTTGTATGAACCTGATCCAAAAGATAACTTATGGAATTTTCGAGCTCATGAGTTGAGTACAAAATGGAGACTGTATGATACATGTGGTGTTCACCATGTATCTACAAAGAATGGAGTGGATGTCTACATGCTGATAGAAAAAGATTATCCATTAAGGGCAGCTAGCTTATTTGTTATGTTAGATGCTAAGCTGACAGTTACTGATGAAGACTCAGTAATGGCAAGAGAGTTACTGAGAAAGATCTTCAGACAAGCAAAAAGGAAATAATGTTATTACTGCTTGTGTCTCTATTAGTGTTGCTAGGTTTAACGTTGTACTAACAGGTTTAACTTTGTATAGAAGATATTTGGATTTTGTAACAATTTTCTTTAATAAAGTAGATAGTCTATAAGAGGAATACAAAAGAAGGTATAATCGAAAAAGACCCAAGGGCGGAGATGGTTGAGTTGTTGGTGTTGTGAAGGGGAGGTCACAGGTTCGATACCTGTTGCTTCCTTTTTGGTATTTCCCTCCCCAAAAATTTAAAAAAGCCCCCATTTTTTTTCACCAAATTTCAAAATTAAAGCCCCCCATATTTTTTTAAAAAACCCACCCATATATATTTTTTAAAAACCCACCCATATATATTTTTTTCAGCAAATTTCAAAATTAAAGACCCCCATATTTTTTTCAGCAAATTTCAAATTTCGCACATTTCTCACCAATCACAGCCACCACTCACCATCCACCATTCACCAGTAACCAATCACAGCCACCACTCGCCGGTCCGGCCATCAACAACGGAGGGAGGTTCATTTAGATCTAAATTAGGTAATTTTTTTAATTAGGAAATCATTTTTTTTTATGCAATAATGGTGAAATTATATTATTCTCGAAATTGTTTTTTTACAATTATAAAGATAGCAAATTCTGCCCACTATCCATTGTAATTATACACAAATGATTTGATGCTTATATTGGTTTAATTTGTGACTTGTAGGATATATAGTTTTTTAAAGTTGTATTTTGGGTTTAACATGAATGAAAAATAGCATCTTCAACTTGAAAAACCAACTGTTATTACATAACAAAATTCTGCATACATAGATGCATTGTTGATTGCATAGTTGATTACATACAAGGAGAAAACATAGTACTTATTACAGTAGCATCATAACATCAAGACTAGTAAAGCTCAGCTAATTGTCCTTTTCCCTTTACCCTTAGTGAGTTCAATTGGGCCTTTTCCCTTTCTCTTCTTTGCTTGGATTTCTTCCCTAGTTGCCTGATTTGGTAGGCATAGAACTTGTTCCCTTTTTCCTGGGATTGACAGAGTGTGAACTGGAGGGTTTTTGGACATTGTGGCTTTTTTTGAGACAGCTTCATCTTCAGATGTTGAATGATAGCTAGAAACCAAGCTATCATTAAAAAAGCTACTGTTAAAGGAGCTAAAATCGTCAGAGCTCGAGTCAACAACCTTTCCCTTAGGTGGTATTCTCTTATGAAAGCTACCTGTAGGAGGGTAGGGGAAATTCCAATCAGGTTTAGGAGACATTAGTCCTGATGAATAAGAGGATATTTCAATAACATTTGGCTTGGAAGTCATTGTGGATGAGGTTTAGTGTTTGACAGGTTTTTGATGGTGTAATGTTGTGTGTAATGTTGTGTTTATGTAATGGCCATTTAAAGTAAAGAGGATCACATAGTTCAATGTATAAGTAAATGCCATTAAAGGCTTGGTTGGTATGTGTAGGTAACTTCCTGCATTTAGGTGTAATAAACAAAGTTTGACTTTCTTAAGTATATGCATTTTTGGAACTAGGCAGTGCTAAACACTTGACATTGTAACTTTACAAATCAAAAGGCTGTTAGAAAATAATATTCACATTAACATAGCTGCATTAATATTTAACATCATACCATACATCTATCGTTACCATTCGATGACAGCACAAAACACAACAACATCAGAAAGACTACCAACAACATCAACCATGACACCACAAAACACAAAAGACATAAACATAGTCAACTAACATATCAACCACATCAGTAGTTCATTGATCCAAGCTTCGTGATAAAGTTGCCCAAATCACCTAGACGCTTATGCTTTTGGGCAATATCAACAAGCAACCTATCAGATGCCATCATGTCCTCCTCTTGCATCCTCCTTAAATCAGCAATGCTTTCAAGAGCAGAATCAAAACCATATAAAAGCTCTAACTCCTTGATCATCTTATCCCTATTGTTTATCAGCATTCTTTTCTCAGAAACCTTGTGCCTCAAATCATGAACTTCCTTGGAAGTAGCTTCAACCTGTCGCTCATAGTAAACTAGCATCATGTCTTTCACAAGCTTTGAGTTTGCAACTGTTGCCAATTCAGAACAAATCACTAGTTTAGTTTCCATATATGATTTTGATAACAAAAAATTTTGAGATTTTTTGTAATTTTTAAATTTTATTTTGGTTTGTTAAGAAGAGATGAAAATTATGAGAGGTATGTTGCTTTATATACAACAACAATCAAGAAACACCTAGAGGAAGGAAGATGTATCGAGCCTAGCAATGTGAATAGTGTGTAATGATGAAATAGCCTTCCCCATAATTACTTGCAAGTTGCAAGTTGCAAGTTGCAACAAAAACCATTAATACTATACTAACAGAGTAGTATTATTTTAATTTTCACTTTGCAACAAAAACCATTAATACTAGATTTTACTAATGTATGGTTGTGATATTTTCAAAATAAACATTTTATCCCACATTAGACTTAGGCCCAAACGTATCAAACATTTACAATTTTATATTGGTTTAATTTGTGACGGGTACTAGCAGTACTAAATTTATACTAGCCGTACTAAATTTCACTAGCAGCAGTACCTTTTGTACTAGTAGTGGTAAATACTTGGTTTACTTATGCACAAATGATTTGATGCTTATATTGGTTTAATTTGTGACTTGTAGGATACATACGTTACCATTTGACCTCAACAATAGCATGGACAAGTCTTGGATGAAAACTAGTAGGACCAAGAAACAATATATTGCTGGAGTACACGCGTTTATTAAGTATGCAGAACACAACTTGCAGAAGATGATGAACATCGACCCACGAGGTAATAAACAACAGCTTAAGATGCCATGTCCGTGTATCTCATGTTTAAACCGCATAGAGCATAAAGTGGAGGATGTGCAGTTCCATTTATTCTGCCACGGGATTAATCAAAGCTACACAAAATGGGATAAACATGGAGAAAATGATGAGCAAGCAACAACTGCCCAAATACCTGTTAATGCTACAACAGAGGAGTTTGTTGACGACACGGATTTCGACATGGATTTTGTTCCAGAAATTCCAACAGATGGCCCAGCAACAGTGAACATGGTTAATGGTGCAAAAGAATGTTTTGATGAGGATAACCTTGCCAAGTTTCAACAACTATTATTAGACGCGGAGAAGCCACTTTACGAAGGATGTCCTGACTTCACAAAGTTGTCCGCAATAGTTAAACTACTCAACTTGAAGGGTAAGTATGGAGCTTCTGATAAGTTCTTTACTGAATTACTAGGATTGTTGAAAAAGATGCTACCTGCTGGTAACGAAATGGTTGAAAAAACTTATGAGGCAAAAAAACTAGTGAGAATGATGGGATCAGGATACAAAAAGATACATGTATGTAGCAACAACTGCATTCTTTACTGGAAGGTTAACAAGGAGTTGACTGTTTGTCCAACTTGTGGGACATCAAGATGGAAGGTGGATAGTAAGACACATAAAGTGTACGAAAACATTCCGGCAAAGGTAATGTGGTACTTTCCAATTATACCAAGACTGCAACGCCTCTTTAAGTTAGAAAGTATTTCAGAAGATCTAACATGGCACGCAACAAGGAGGATAACAGATGGTGTTTTACGTCACCCCGCAGATTCACAGGCATGGCGTACCATAGATGAAAAATTCCCCGAAATTGCTGAAGATCCGAGAAATCTACGGCTAGGAATATCGGCTGATGGGGTTGACGTCAACTCAGGAAATAGGCATCACAGTGTATGGCCAGTTTTATCTGTCATATACAACCTTCCTCCATGGTTGTGTATGAAAAGAAAGTTTATCATGCTTTCGGTATTGATATCGGGATACCCGGGAAATGATATCGATGTATTTTTAGAACCGTTGGTTGATGATCTGCAAACCTTATTCGAGGAAGGGGTTGATACATACGATGCTTCTAAAAAAGAAAACTTTAATCTGCGCGCCGTTGTGTTATGGACGATAAATGATTACCCTGCACTTGGTACATTATGTGGCTGCCCATACAGTGGATTCAAAGGTTGTGTAGTATGTGGGAAAGATACACACTGTGTTAGACTTTCCGCCTCATCCAAGCAAAGTTATGCTGGACACAGACGATATCTACCATACAACCATCCGTTCAGAACGCAAAGGAAGGCGTTTAATGGACAAGAAGAACCACGTCATGCTCCAAATCCATTGACCGGGGAACAAATATACAACGAGGTACAACATATTGAAAATAAGTGGGGAAAAGGAAAAACCTCGAAAAACCAAGATCAAGATACCAGAGGCAGAGGTGGGAAGATTAAAAAGCAGAAAAGGAAAACAACAGAAGAAGAGGGTAGTTCAAGCCAAGCAAATGAAGCATATTGGAAGAAATTCAACATTTGGTATCGAAAGCTAAGGTATTGGAGGCATCATTCTGTTCCGCATTGTATTGACTTCATGCATGTAGAAAAGAATGTTGGTGAGAGTCTACTCGGAACTTTGCTGAATGTTCCTGGAAAGACAAAAGATGGAATGAATGCTCGACTGGATCTGGAAGAGTTGGGGATAAAAGAAGAGTTGTTTGCTAGGCAAGAAGCAGACAAAACAACACTACCTCCAGCAGGTTACACATTAACGAATGCTGAAAAAGACATCTTTTGTGAAACGTTAAGCAACATCAGGGTACCACAAGGCTATTGTTCAAATTTCTCTAGTTTGGTCAGCCTAAATGATAGGAAGCTCATTGGCCTTAAATCGCATGACTATCACATGCTAATGCAAGAGTTTTTACCCATTGCTATACGTTCAGTCATGCACCCGCCCACACGATATGCTATAATCAGGTTTTGCTTTTTCTTTAAATCTATATGTAGGAAAGAAATCAGCTTGCAAGAACTAGATAAGATGCAAGAAGAACTTGTTGTTACACTGTGCCTACTCGAGAAGTTCTTTCCTCCGTCATTTTTTGATATTATGATACACTTGACTGTGCACCTAACTAGGGAGGTAAAATTATGTGGTCCCATATGCTTTCGGTGGATGTATCCCTTCGAAAGATGTATGAAGGTTATTAAAGGACATGTGCGAAACAGAAATAGACCAGAGGGATGCATTGCCGAGGAGACTATCGCGGAAGAAACAATAGAGTTTTTTAGCGAATATCATAAAACCATGAAAACTATTGGTATCCCAGCTGATAAACATGTAACCAATGAAGTTGAGGACGGAAAGCCATTGTCGGCCGGCAAACCAAGTGAAGTTTCCGTAGAATCCTTTCAGAAAGCACATTTGTATGTAATACAAAATACAGATGAAATTCAACCGTATATCGAGTAAGTAATATATTACTAACACATGTCGATTTCGTTGCTTAAAATGTTCTATCAAATATAATAATCAAAGACATTTATTTGTTTCAGGCGACACAAGGAAGTTTTGAAAGGAAAAAACCCGGGTAAAAAACTTGCATTGCTGGAGAATGAGCACAGTAAATCTTTTGCTAAGTGGTTACTCGAAGAGGTAATTACTTGTATGTTGTTTATAATTGTTTGTTTGTTGCTATCATCATAATTGTCCCTCCTGTATATGACATTAGATAGAGGTCGACCAGCACACCATTTCATTATCCCAAACACTCCTATTCTTTAATTGTTTGTTTGTTGTTCCTGCAATTTAAAGGTAATATATATACTTGTAATGAAATTCAGGTTGAGAGAGAGTTAGCGATATCCAATGACAGTGTATCAGAAACTGTGAGGTGGATATCATTTGGACCACGCGCCAGCGTAGTGAAATACGAGGCGTATAACATCAATGGGTATACATTTCGTACGAAAAGTAATGATGGCATAGTTTACCAGAACAGTGGGGTTAGTGTTGAGTCAGTAGATGTGCACATATCCAAAAAAGAAGTTGCAACCATAAAAAAAAAACATCTTATTATGGGGTTTTACAAGAGATATGGGTACTAGATTACCGTTTCAGGCAAATTCCTCTTTTCAAATGTGATTGGGCTAATCGCAAAACTCATGGGGTCAAACATGATCCTCTTGGTTATACGTTAGTAGACCTGAATACTTTCGGCCACAAGGATGATCCGTTCATATTAGCGTCACAAGCAACACAAGTGTTTTATGTGAAAGACCAGGTACAGAAAAATTTGTCCATTGTCTTTAAAACACCTACCAAGAATTACAAAGATACATATGACGAAGTCGATGAGGAGTTTAGTACAGTCATTCACGAGCAAAATGAAAAAATATTGCCACGTGTATATAAAGAAGACTTGGGCAAGGAATCACAAAGTGACTACTATCGAACCGACATTGAAGGTATTGTTATACGAAAATCCAAGTGAAGCATGTCATGCTGCATTAAGACTGCTAGTGTAATAGTTAACCCTGCTGGTTGAAGTTAAGACTGCTGCTCAAGGCTAAGTGCAAGGTTACTGCTGGTATTGTAAAGTTAGTAATGTTAGATGAATAGCTGTTTTAGTATTAAATAGTTGTTCCTGTAATTTAGCCTGTTGTAATGGATTTTGACTCAAAAAAGTCAAGCTTTTCAATGGCAATGAAAAATTTTGCGGTTTTCACTGTTATATGTCCACTTGCAGTCAAGCTTTATTGTATTTGCAGTTTCCATTTATCATGTATATGCACTTGCAGGCACTTTAGTAACATGTTACTTCATTATAAAGTTGAAAATTGACTTTAGAAAGTCAAGTAATCTGGTTCCAGCTAGGGGCAAGTAACATACTTACATACTACTGCATTAAACTAGATAGACTATAAAATCCCAGCATTGTAATGGGGCAAATTAAATGAAGAGTCATGACTAATTAACAGTCTGAACTCAAAATATGACTCTATGATTTAGACACTTAAATAAATACTTCATGTGACCATATGTAACATCTTGAATTTAGTCACACAAACACTCAATTGACTAATATCAAGGTTAATGATAACTGAGTTCACATTTTGCTATACATATTAGTCACATGAATATTTCACAGTGTGACTATTTTCAATGTATTGGTCACATATAATACCCTTATAATGTGGCCATATATAAACATAATTTAGATGCACATTTGTGGTATGGTGTTACTATTGTATAGCCTATAGTCACATGATTGTGCTACAATTAAGTGTGACCATACACATTAGGAATTGGCAGGCAAACACACACTTAACTTTAGACACACATATTAACTTACGTGACTATTTGTATCGAATTTTGGTCACACTTAATCATGTATGCCTATGGTTTAGTGTGACCATATATGACATTTGGTCACACATCTCAAGTGTGTGACATATATTTGTCACTTTTAAATGCATATCGTGACTATGCTTCAAACTTGCTTTTCAGTTGTCACACATTTCAAATTCATATGTGGCTAAATTTTCAACAAAAACTAGCAGTCACGCTTAAATAATGTGTGACAAACTTGAGCATATGATTTAGCCACATACACAATTACTTCGTGTGACCATATATGGATTTTGGTCACACTTTTCAATTGCGTGACATATATTTGTCACATATGTATATATATAGTGTGACTAATGTTTCAACCTTATTTGTATCCGTCACACGTCCCAAATTATAAGTGACTAAAAAATCAAAAAAAAAATTACCAGATACGTATAGTCACGAAAATATTCAAATGTGTGGCTGTAGCCTCGGATGTAATTCCGAAATGGTCACACAAGTCGGATCAAGTGTGGCTTTTTTATTTTATTCTGGTACATTTAGTCACATAAAAAAGCGACTGTGTGGCTGTTCGAAAAACAGCATGTGTGACTAAATCCACATTTTGGCGTAGTGTAGAATTCCGGGCATACTTGGTTGACGTGTTTGTGTGAGCAACCGTAGAGGTAGTATATATTTACTACTTAGTTTCATTTGCGGGTGACTACAAGGGTTAGTTTTCGATTTATTTTTCTTGTCCCTTTTATTTGTTTTATGTGTTTATTATTTGTGTTAATTCTAATAGCCAAACTAGATCCAATATTCCGCTGCGTACTCGTAGTGTTAATTGGTTAACATGTTAATAAATCCCAACAGTGGCATCACGAGTCAACTCGTTTGGTGTATTATGGGTTACACAAATTTAATAAACACGTAAAAAGGCTGCATGAAATCTAATTTAGTTATTTGTTTTATTTTTATTTTGACAACTATAATGCAATACTTGTCATTAATTAATAAAAAATAACAAGACACAAACAAATTAAATTAACAGTTAATTAGATACATAAAATAGCAAATTAATAGTTAATAAGTTTGTCATGTTATTTTATGTGTGAATTCCGGCTATAAGACCTACGCAATCAATTTTTTTTGATGCATGTGGCGATCTAGGCACTTGATGAAAACCTAGTGAGGGTCTTATGGTTCTCCTTTTAGGGAAGACTCGCGAGAGTACTCGGATTTTATGTTTTTAATTAATGTCTTAGTTTATGTTTGTGATTCCTTATGTGCATCATTGTTATATGTTTTACACACCTAATTGCATGCAATATGGAATAATACATATGCGAAACCATGACATTAAAAATGGTCTAAATTTACACGCCTAAATATCATGCTCAATTGTGACCTGCTATTTGATTCGTGAAAAATTTGTTCTTGCAAAATTAAGTGACCTAAATTATTGAAACAAGTTTTTCATGAAATTAAAAACTGGACGCTATGGACACTTGGGAAGTACGGCTCACCCACTAGAACAAACTATAAGGGGGGTATAAGGCGGTGCGCACAGTCACACCTAAAGGATTTCCGGTCATTGCTTCGCGCTGACTTGGTCCTCCGCTTCCTTGCGAGTTCGATTGGAGCTACCGTGAACCATGATGATCACTACAGCGTCATTACTAAAAGTTTTTAAATAAAGTGTTACAAAGTTGTTTTGCATGCTTCTTTGTACACGATTTTACCACATTTATGTGTATACCCTATGTGTAAATTTTAAGTCTATGCCAGCCAACCAAGAACACGTGCCTTTGGCTTGACCTCTTTGGTCAGACCTTAGGGCCATTCCAAACCCATGGCAAATTTTGCTCATTGGTCAGACCTTTGGTGATATTTGCACGTTCTTGCTTGGTCGACTTATTTCGAGTATGCTTGGTCAGACCTTGGACCCGAGGCATAAGATGAGACTAAACATGCTCATGACATTATTACTTGTCTACTAATGTCTTGATCAGTCTCATAAGTCTAAGAGTTGCTGTTTATGCAATTAACGCTCGTCGCTTACCTCTTGCCCTACTTGTTTACACGCTGGTCAGACCTCCGGTAATAAGTGGGAGGTCAAGATGGATCTTAGTCTTAATTAGTAATTAATTGGGTAGTTAATTCTTTTAAGAATTTAATTATCGAAAATACTAACATTGAACTTTCTATGTTCTGATTAAAATTGTGTTGTTGCAACATAATTCGTAAACAAAGTTTGTTTTTTTTTCCTTAAAAAGACAAACTGAGTCTCTTTTCCTGGTAAGAAGAGTGAGACTTATTCCTATTTATTTCTCCTTAGTTGACAAACTAAGATAGGATTACAATTGTTAAACTCACTTATGATCTTTCATTACCCTTTTCTGGTATTGAAATAATTGAAAGATAAAATATTTTGTGTAACTAGAAAACATTTTGTCTATAGCTACCAAAATAAATGACATCTTGTACTTGTCACGATGTATGAGTTTAAACCGCAAAGAGTAAGGAAATTACTAGCATATTCGCTAAGTATTTTTCTTGGACTCTTATTATTCCTTATAGTGCTAAATACCCTTGGGGCTATGTAGACGATAAAGGAGGAATTGCATGCTAACTATTCAAGTTAAATTAAAGCATGAATGGCTAGTCCCTCATCTACATAAGTAGGACTTCATATACTCTGTTCAATACCTAAGTACATTGCTACTTGTAGGCATTCGAAGAGAATAGGAAAGTGTATTAAATTGCAATATGCTTTCTACTGGCAATGTAACACTTACAATGTTGACAAATCCAGTGGGAGCATTGCGTTTTATTACTGAAATAACATTCCTGTAATGTTGTCAATTTCAGTGGGAGCTACGAGATTTATTTCCTTGTTAGTCACCCATATCATTTCAAACTTGCTTTGAGATAATTCATTACTTTCCGAATATGAACGACCATTTCTTACAGGATAATTGCATTTTATTTTATTAGATAACACGTTGCCTTTCTGCTGTTGCTTTCTGAACGTTATCTATAGAATAATAATCCACAATTCCTTATTAAAGGTTATGGTTCTAAAACTACTTGTAACATCTATGACATTATCATATTGTTTACACAATCAATCATATGTTGTTTGTTTTCATAATATGATGTTGTGCCTTACACAAGTGGGAGAAATCTCAAAGTGTGTGCAAGGAACAACATATTATTTGTTTCTCTTGACCGCAAGGTAAGAAAGCTAATAATTCTACTAGGACTTAAACACACAAGATGTTTGTTGCCCTACTACATTCAAATGTCATGATATAGTGTAAAGATACTTCAACATTTCGACTACATGTTTTAGTCAACATAATTATGGTTAAATGATAATAATCATAATTCTGAAGTATAAAATTAACTTGAAATTACTACAGAACTCAAGAGTTTGCGTTCATGATTACTTTTGTTAGTATAAATATGTTTACATGTTAAGACATAATTATAAAGTCCTTGAATTAATCAATGACTTATAACATGAAGTATATAGTAAAATTGTTATGTCTTCTTGTTAACACATAAACATGAGGCCTTTGAATTATTCAAAGACTTATAATGTATTATTGACATGTTCTGTTTTCTTGTAAACACATGAACATATAATTCTTGAACAGTTATGTCTTCTTGTTAACACATGAGCATAAGGTTCTTGTATTATTCAAGAAATATACATTATAGCATGCACTTGGTTCGAAAATACTTAATATGCAATTTGGCTCGACCCAATTGACAAGTATTTGGTCCAAAGAGAATTAAATTATCTATGAAATTCTGATATAGTTTCACAATTCAAATACTTATAGAATACCACATTATTATGGTATGTCTAATAGGTTGAAACAAACAATATTCATATTGTTTGATTCATGATAGCTTTAATTGCTCTGCCTCCAAAATCCATCAAGGTTAGAAATTTGCGTGTGTTGTGGACATACTCAATATGGTTCAAACCTAGAAGGTATTCAAGACAACCCATGACCGAAACCCCTAAACCTTTAGGGATTTTTGGTTTTTCCACTCAAAGCAATCGAATCCTAAACCCTTTTGGGTTTTGATTTTTCTACGCTTCCTAGCTTGAAGATTGTAGTATCGGTGTTCCTCCTAGCTCGACGAAACACAAAATGGTTGCTAAGGTTTTCGGTTAAAGGGTGATACAAAATTAGGGTTTTGCTACAAACCTTAATTAGAGTTGTTGGAAGAAATTCCATTATGTCTTGATTTAAGTTCTAAATTTGTTAAAATCTTATGAAGCATTTTATTAACAATCTTGAGATGAGAACTTAAAATGTATTTTGTGGTTCCCAAATAAAGAACAATTTATTGTTGCTTAAATACTTAGTATTTAGAGAATTGTCTCTACTTACAAAAGTAAGTGGGAGCATCAACAAATCTTGAAGATATTCAAGAACAAATACATAACCTTCTAAAATCCACTTATTAATGTCATACTAAGGTTAAACATGTAAATGTTGACCAAAGTATAATGTTACTCTCATTCATAAATCTGCAAGGATGCCTCATCACTTGATTGATATTTTGATATCAATGCTAAGGAATATAAGTTAATGGATCATTAAAAATCTACTAACTGATAACGTACATTATCACATCTTGAATCTGATAAATGTCTTAGAATTATGAATGATAAGATGCAGTCCTTAAAAGGCAAATCAATGTTTTGACCTTGATTGTTATTTTGCCTAACAGTTAACCTATGAGGTTGGAATAAGTTTCTTTTGAAGAAAGGCTCACAAGGACAAAATTGTATACATGTTAATGCATGGCTTATAATAAGAAGTTTTAATCTTACTCATGCAATTGACTGTGATTAGATTTTCTTATATACATGCATTAATTAAATAAAGATAATTAATTGTCATACATGTTTCCTTGAATGTGGAATATGGCAATTAAGTTTTATAACTCTTTCTTTAATGATTACCTTTTGCGAGGACGGTGTGTAATCAAAAGGGTTATGAATCTATACAATCTTTATGTAGTATACAAGTTTAAGCAATCCAAGTTTGGATTGGATCATGCATCTAGAAGCTGAGATCTTGAATTTAATTACAATATGATTTTGATTGAATTAAGATAACTCCTAATTACATATGACATTAAGTGGGAGCACTATGTTTTTCCTTAAAATTCATATGTTGTATAACATATTGAAGATATCATTCCATTTAAGCTAGATTTTAATCCTTAAGCTTGGAATGAAACTTCACTTGGGATTTAGGGAATAGAACAAACAACCTTGGAATAAATGTTTATTTGGAATAAACATATGCGGAAAATTAAGTCCAACACAAATGCAATATATCATTCAAGCAAGTCTTAAATGGTATATTTCACTTGGAATAATTTATTACATGGATGGAAACCTTATGTTTTGTCATGTATATATTATATTGTGTATAAGACTGGTTGTTACTTTTGCACTAGAGCAAGATGAGCTGACAACAACAATATCTAATTGAGAGTATTTAGATTATTGTTAATACAGATGTTTACGAATTATAAAGCATAGTGTTGTATACGTACAATGATGCTAGAGGATAATTAAAACTAGTTAAAGTAGGATTTTATCATTTATGATAAATCTGCTAACTAGATATGCTCAACGAAGAGCATTGTTGCATTACACATTAAGGAATAAAGAGTACTTTACATTTTAAGAAACTGTAAAGATGATTGTCAGTATGTCGTTGACTTCTAATACCTTATGCAAGGTAGGGCGACATCTCCATACTATGACACTTGCAGTAGTATGAGCATATGAGATAAGACACTCATCTCAAATCCCTCACTATATGTGAAATTTGAAACTAGTATTCGGAAAGTTTACTCAGATGACTATATAGTTTTCTTGCAAAGAAAAGTTGAGAATGTTGGAAACATTTGACTTCAACTTACTAATTAGTCTCATGCATATCTGTTTTTAGTATTTGGATAATTGGGATTGTAAGACAATTTTTACTTTATGATTAATAAAGATACTTGGTATTTGTTATTCATTCATATAATAATTGTTATCCTATATTTGCATGTTTAATCCTTGAATGATTTTATCATTCTAAATATGTCCATTGTCGGTTAACAATATGGGAATATTGTTATGCAAGGCAAATGTGAGTGTTGGTTATATTCTATGAGAATGTGGATTGTTCCCGCCAAACTCATATGTATTCACAAGGGATGCATATTGGATACCCCAACTTCAAACATTTACTTTTGGATCCTTGTCATGAGTAAGATGTTGAAAATGGTTTATTAAGTCATCCTTAGACTTGAGATACAAGCAAGTTCTGTTATGTGTGGATATCACTTTTGTAATTATATGCCAAACGCTGTCCTGAATAAGGTAGTTATAAAAGCTATTTTTCGGAGTGATGTGAAGCAGCATCCACAACACTTGTAGTCAACAAAGGATTTGTTACTCCACTTGATATGTGCAGAAAGATACCATGGGCCCTCTCCAGAATTAATCAGATAATTGTTCGGCCGAACCCAAAGGGTAATGCAAGATGACTCTTGATTACATTTGGTATATCTAATTAAAATTCTATAACGAGAATCAAAATGGTTAAACTATATGGAATGAGTTAGGATCCATATCCATGGTTTAACGGTATCTATAACAAAGGATGATAAAAGCAAGACATAAATGACCATGCTACTGAGAATGATTTATGAAACTATATCTCAGACACCTTTAGTTTAAATAGCGAGTGAGAGCGTTGCTAGACGTTTCCGTCGTTGGTATTTGTGCTATCTGCTACTCCAACTCCCAAGTGGGAGCTGTTGGAATGTGGAAGTTGGAATAGATTAAATACAACTAAAGGTGTGTGAGCCTATTGGGGGCACACACGTTAAACACTTAGAGTATGTTAAATTCTTCGCGTATACCAAAAAGACATGAAATGAACTAGACAAGATGCCTTACTTGTCCTAACCAGTGTGGCCAGCTTATGAAAGATCTAGAAGGGATCTTGGAGTGTCTAGGTTCATTAAAGATAAGAAGGAATGAGAGAGTTGTGATAAGGCTTAAATAGAAAGAGTTCTATGTTTATCATGAAGTGTTTTAAGCCTTATCATGAATGAGCATGAGAGACTATAAATAGACCTCATATGTTAGCTCATAAATACACGACACTATCTCATTAAAAAAAAAAGAAACCCCACGTGAAAACTGCTGCTTCTTTCTTTGTCCACCAATCGGAGTGCAAGAGAGCTTTTTGGTTTGACTTTTCCTTCCAAGTATCTAAGTAAAACAACAAGGAATTTACTTCTTGTTTTTTTAGTTACTGTTGGCGTTGCTATTGTTTACAATTCGAACGTAATACAATTTTTGTATTCGAATTGGTATTTGGTTGATACGTGATACTCGGCTAGAATTCCGGGCATACTTGGTTGACGTGTTTGTGTGAGCAACCGTAGAGGTAGTATATATTTACTACTTAGTTTCATTTGCGGGTGACTACAAGGGTTAGTTTTCGATTTATTTTTCTTGTCCCTTTTATTTGTTTTATGTGTTTATTATTTGTGTTAATTCTAATAGCCAAACTAGATCCAATATTCCGCTGCGTACTCGTAGTGTTAATTGGTTAACATGTTAATAAATCCCAACAATTTTTACTCCTAAATGCCCAGGGCGACTGGGCAACCGGTCAACGCAACTTTTTTTTGACCAAAATACCCTGTATTTTAATCTTTTGTACATACGTTTAAACTTTTTTTGTTTCCAAAAATAGCCCATATTTCAGAATTTTTTCTCAAAATAGCCCGTATCCCAATCATTGTTTGGTCACGTGTCGCACAAATGTTCAGTTGCCCATTTTGACAGTCGCCCAAGGGCTATTCTGGAGTATTTTTGAAAATTGGGGCATTTTTTGATGTCATGGGGATGCCTCCGGGGCAAATTTGAAATTTTCCCTTTTTTTAATATTTGTATCATTCTATCAAACAATACATGGTTATATTATAGCATCAATAAAAATGTTGGCAATGGAAACAAGTAATGATAATAATTGAAAGATTAACAGATTTCTTTTTGAAAGATGATGAGATGATGTTAATTTATAATTAAGAGTATTGGTGATAGTGTGGTATTACCTAATGATCAAAACTTGACAGTTTCTAGTAGTAAGCTGTTTGTGATGGTCCATAGTGCTGAAGATATCATATGAGTAACTTGCGCTGTCATTTTTACCCAAAGTGTAATGGATAGTTTCATTGGTTTTCTCCCATATTTCTATTGTTCCCTGCTCAAGGAAACAAAATGATGTCAAATTGTGTTTTAGACATGGTGAAATAAGGACTTTTTGTTTTATAATTATATAGCAATGCAAAGTGAACATACTAAAGCTGTTCCAAGCCTCTTAATTAATTCTAGTGTCATAAGTTGTTAAAAACTTTCTGAGAAATGTACCTCGCGTACATGAAGAGCTTTCTGAACATCTTTATCATTTGCCCAAGAATCTAAAACTATCTTAGTTGCTGCCTGAAATTTATTCAACTTAAGATCACATTTCCACATTCCGCATGCAGTTATATAAATGCATGATTTGTAAAAGAGATATCCTAACAAAAAATTTACGATGCATTTATGACTCAAAAGGAAGAGAATTACAGGACAAGCTGGTGCCGGATTTACATAATCACACAATGGCTCCAATACATTTGAATAGTTTATTCCGCTTGTGCACTGAAATGGAGAAGTTTTAATTTCCGTACACAAGAATTCTTATTATGGGGTAAAATTTACACATGTGTACCTCATCTACGCGCTCAAGGTCTTGTGAACACAGGGTGTTGCTCGGATCAGTGTATACGTAGTTACCACGACAAGTTTTTTTTGTAGACTGAAATAGATCACAATCCATTAGATATAAACATCCTTTCCTCGCATTGTATGTCATGAGGTGATATAACTATTTTCAGTTACCTCATAGATCTCATCTGATATGAGTGCTAGCCGGTGTTGGAACTCCAATCTTGAGTTGAAATCAATGAATCTATCGGTGAGGGGGCTGACAATTGAGTAACCCTGTGTAATGGAAATGAAGATTTTGGTTGCCTTCTCAAATATATATGCTTGTATCAAACGAAACTTAATATATGGATCTTAGTTTCTAAAAAACTTTGAATTGATTAATAAATGGGGTTGTGTTTAACAAAACCCTTAATAAATATAGAGATGAAAGCATGGCATTTATTTTCCAAACCAACTAGTTTTGTTGGTTACAGATTATTTAAAACAATTGCGCAGGAACCAACCTAATAATTTGAAGCTGTGATACAACATTTATAGACTTAGATACTTACTTTAATATTCACTCGTGGTTTATTTCCACGTTCATTGCCTGCAACATTAGAGAAACACAGTTGTCAAAATTAGACTTTCATGATCCTCAATATGTCATATTTCATCTACTTAGGGGGAGGGAGTGGTCACTCCAACCCCAAACTTCCCCAAATTGCCACCTCATCATCATCCAATAAAAACCCTCCAACTCATCTCACCCCAATCCTTCCCCATACTTCCCCAAAATGGTGGCAATGGTCCCCAAACAACCCAAAATCCCACATTTTTCACATCACATTTTTTTTTCCATTTATTTTTAATACATAAACTATATAAAAATAAAACACACATCATTTCATTAAAAATAAAATAAAAAAATCCTACAATACTTAAAAAAACAACATTACTTAAAACTTAAATATGAAATGAGTGTTGTGGTTGAATTGTGTAGTATTTATAGAGTGTATAATTTAAAAAAGGGGTAAAATTTGTTTTTTTTTTTATAGCCAAACGGCTATATTTGATTTACCAAGATTTGACCGTTGCCAACGGTACCTTTTTTCTCTTCTTCTCACTCGGCAAACTTTGCCAAATTGGTGTTGAAATTGCTCGGCACCGAGCCCCGGCGGCGGTGTTCCAATCGGCACCGGCCGGCACCGAACCACTCCCCGAGTCCACTCCCTCCCCCCTTACAAGAATAAGATATTAGAAAAATCACAACAACACGTCTACATGTGTTGTTTATAGTACAACTCAAGTGCTAGAGTAGAACTTGGTGCAACGAGAACTAGTTGTACAACACCTTTCAAGGCTTTCATGAAGGAAAAAAAAAGGGTTGCCATTCTCAGCTGATCATGATGATATCTTTTATTAAATCCAATCAGTCTCTCCATATAACAATTGGATGCACCAAGCTTCAAAATTCGTTGGTCAAATTTGTTTCTAAGGGTGGGAGGAGTAAGGCTCGGGCTAGGGCCAACTCGCATGCGGGTTTGCGGGCTTATTATTGCCGATGGAGCGGGCTTCACTTGCGGGCTATATGTGCGAGTTTACAAATCGCAGCGAGTTGGAAAATGATGGAACAAAGTAACGGTCAAATGGACCGTTGAAGGGGTGAATTTTAAAAATCCTTCCAACCGTTGGGAGGAGCGTGAGTAAAAAAAAAAAAAAAAAAAAAAATTCAGCCCTTTGTTGGCTATAAATAATCCGAACAAGCCACAAGTTTTTCACAACCAAAAAATTTAACAAACCACAAACTACATTCTCAAACATATGGACCAAAGAGGCAAGAAAATTGGCGCAACATCTTCGTCGAAGGGTCGGGGTACTCGATCTAATCTCGTTCGACCTATACAAACACAATCGGCTCCTCGACCCAAACAACCATTTGTAGCTCCTCGTCAACAACCACATTCGACGTCGCAACAAACCTATTATCGTCCCCAACCACCGAGTCCTCCACGACAAAACGTCAACTACCAACCAATGAATCCAAACGATTACTACCTACACGAGACGGCTAACTTTAACCCGTTCGAAGCTTACCGAGAACAACCGGAGGGGAGCGAAGACGAGTTTCTCGAGGTGCCCGAAACGCAAATGAATTTGGGTATGTTTTTTAACTTTGTTTATTATATATTTTCATACGTTTTATTATTTGTACGTTTTATTATTTATACGTTTTAATTTTTTATACGTTTTTATTATTTGTACGCTTTAATTTTTTATACGTTTTTATTTTTTATACGTTTTATTACTTGTAGACGACGACGATAACGACGATGTTCAAGAAGTTCAAGAACAAGACGTTCCAAAAAAGAAATTTGCGAAAAGGGCCGAAAAAAAAGGTTGGACATCGGAGGAGGAGGAGGCTTTGGCGAAAGCTTGGGTTCACATCTCAACTTGTAGAACGGTCGGGATGGAACAAGGAAGGGATTCTTTTTGGAAGCGAATTTTGGCGCATTTCACCACAAATATTAAAGACACTACTCGAAGTCATCATTCGCTAACCACAAAGTGGAGGGAAATGAACGGGCTAATAAGTGTGTTCAACGGTTTATACCACCAATCGGTAAATTATATACGTTTTTTTTTTTTTTTTAATTATTATATATATATATATATATATATATATATATATATATATATATATATATATATATATATATATATATATACACATAAATATATATATATACGGTTTAATTATATTATATATAAATATACATTATTTTGTAATTGTAGAGACGTCTTTAGGAGAGTGGTTGTGGTGAAATTGATATCCTCACGAATGCCTTGGAAAGTTTTAAGAAAAAACAAGGCAAACCTTTTAGTCATCTACGAGCTTGGGAAATTGTCAAAGGCGAAGCTAAATGGTTGGAACAAAAGTGTGTCCAAGATGAGGAAACCTCTCATTCCGATAAGCGAAGAAAGTCATCGGAATCGGGCTATTATGAGACGGCGGCTAGTAACGATTTTGATACCGTTTTGCCAAATCTCAATGAAGACGCAGCGCCACCCCTGGATAACCGTGCAAGAAAAGGAAAATCAAAGGTTGCTAGTGAAACCTCGTCGAAGGTTAGTGTTGCCGAGTTTGTCCAAGATTACACGTCGACAAAAAAAGGTTTGTTGGAGGATAACGCAAAGAGACAACAAGAACTCTTGGACGCACATCTCCAAGAGAAACAACAAAAGGCGAAATACCTTGCGGAAAAGGCCTTATATCAAGATCACAAGTTCTACAACAAATCGCACCACCGCATCACCGATCCAGCAATGCTAAAGTGGACGCTTGATAAGAAGCGTGAGTTAGCGGCGAAATATAACTGGCCTTGGTTGTGGGGCGATTTGTAGTTTTTTATTTGTATGATTTGTAGTTTCAAATTTTTAGGAATTGTAGTTTCAAATTTTTAGGAATTGTAGTTTTAAATTTTTAGGAATTGTATTTTTATTTTTAATCAAGTGTTTGTTTTTTTTTATATAATTGTTTAGTATTAGAAGGGTTAATGTTGCAAATTTATAATTTTGGAGGACAAATTATGAATGTTTAAAAAAAAATTTGGGTGGGTTGAGAGTGATGGTTGCCAGTAAAAAAGGTTGGGTTGAGGGTTGGAGGGTTGAAATAAGATGGAGGGATTTGATTGGTTAAAATTTGGGAGGGTTGGAGGGTAAAAAATGATCACTCCTCCCACCCTAATTAATATGTATATGGAATAATATTCCAAATAATATATTGGTCAAATTGTACACGTACACTATTTTGAACATTTTCCACGTCACGTTGATCCACCGATGTTGCTTAATAAAGGTTTTACTATAAAACATCAAATTAAAGATAGTGCATTGAATCCTACATCTAACTACATGGTAAATAGAGATATGAATGATGCTCCATAGCGTTTATATTTAGAATCGCTTACCTTTGTATACCTCAAGAGTAACAACTGGTACAACAATGCCCATGTACGAAATCCCCGTTATGTATAATGGATTATTGAGAAACTTGGGGTTCTCCACGAGCCACTGTATTTGTATCTTACTAATAATAGAACCTCTTAAAATTAAGTAATCCAAGTTATAAAGCTAAAAGTACAAGTAATTAAAACACATTTTTTAACATTTACAAGTTCTTAAGCTCAAAGTACAACTAATTAAAATATAAATACTAACATTAAATACAATAAATAAATCATTATGTACATTAAATACAATTAATTAACGGGTCAATAAATACAATTAATGCAGTTATTAAAACACCCCTTACATAAGAAATACAAATTATCAAGCATATTGTACAACCAACTTAAACACAATTCCTGCATTAAATGTCACTAATACAAATAATAAAGCACATTATACAAATATTCAAGCCCGAACGGGCAACGGGCCAAACGGGCTCGAGCCCGAATGGACACGAGCCAACGGGCTCGAGCCCGAACGGGCATGAGCTAAACGAAATTCTTGATATCCGTAAATTTATTGTCAAAAAGAACATAATAAACTAAAATACATGATTCACCAGAAAATTTTATTTCAAGGTACCCGCCACCGCAACGCGCAGGTACCCTGCTAGTCATTTTTAATAAATTCTTGTAATAGACAATGAGAAGCATAGATACGAATCATACGATAACACACTACACGGGACTCTACTTAGCGAAAGTATTGACTAAAACAAAAGGATTAGGGCTTGTCATACCTTCATTAGAAACTGATAACTATGTAAAGATACAAGGGAATCACTACTCATAGATCCTTCATATGTTGTAGCATACGAAAACCCTACACCAGCCGGTAGATCTAGGAATATTACATTAGCCTCCTATAAAAGTTCAGAGTTATTCGTCATTGCCTCATCAAACATACAGTAGTAGACAACCATATAAAACTCTTATGGAATAAAAATTATCTACACTTCGATCAAAATTACTGGTTTTCTTTTCATATAAAGTTGCGAAATTCTATGGAAAGAAATGATAAAAGAGATATTAAACCTTTGCCCATGAGTTGTGATTCAACAATAGTGAAACATTGCCCTTTGAACTATCGTCACTGATGCTTAGGAGGGAGGGAGTGGTCACCGAATGATGAACTTCTCCAAAATCGCCACGTCACCATCTACCAATAAAAATCTTTCAACTCACAAGTCCTCGAATCACCCCAAACCAACACCAAAATGGAGGGAGTGGTCACCAAACTACTTTTTTCTTTTTTTTTCCTTTTTTTTTTTTTTTTTTTAATATATAAAAACAAAAACTACATAAAAATAAAAAACACATTTCATTAAAATTAAAAAAAGTACATGTTACGATATTTAAAAAAAAACAACATAAAAAAAAAAAAAAAAAAAAAAAAAAATCCTACAATACTTAATTAATGCTTGCCAGTTCAGTACTACAATTATTTACCGACATGTGTGCTACATCAACTTTAGAAAACCAAAATCAAGGACTTCGTGAGCATTAATTACACAAAATTCGTCGATACAACTTTCTTGATATGTGTGTTTCATTATGGTTTTTCAATAACTAATACTCCGTATTATTTTAATCTCCTCATCTAATCTTTTCAGTATCTTCTCACGTTATCACAAAAATCACGTCAACGCAAAAATGTAGTATTTGTAAAGCCTTTATTTTGTACTCTTATAATTTGTCCCAATTAAAATATCTAAACGATAAGATGGCGTCACTCCCCTGCCAAACCCACGTGAAACCTTTTTTATTTCTGCCAAAGCCAAGCCATTGACAAAGTGACAGAACTGGCTTGCGCTAAATGAATATGGCTTAATAAATTTTAAAGATCTTTATGATACCGCGTTAATATTTTATATTGAGGGATGTGTATGTGTGTGTGATCGAGATCAAGTGCCTCTTCAAAACCTTAAGAAAAGTGGCTTGTTTTGTTTGATAACATTTTAGGGTCGTTTAACTAAATTTCTTGCGTCTTTGTAATATAAGCGTTAATTAAAGTATATATAGTCCGCTAATATATGTAAGGCCGTGAGCCCCTGATGGCTATACGGTTCTAAGAGCATAAGGTATCATGAAGTGGTTTTGCTCTTCATTTGGGTCGCACGGAGTGTCACACCACCATAACACAACCACTTCAAAATAGCCCATCTATCATAACACAACACAACCTCTTCATTTGGGTCTCACTACTTCCAAAATTAAAACGTTTATATCTTTTTCGTACACATTCCAATGTCCATATGGTTTGTCGTTTACTTCATCGTCTGCACGGCGAGAGGACGGCGAGCGATGTTGGTATGGCGGCGAGGGATGGCGAGTGTGCCACGTATGCACGGCGAGCTTACTTCGTCGTCATACCGGATGCTCTAATAGCCTATAGCTATACATGTGATATGATCATTGTTGAGCGCCTTTATATTTCCTAACTTTTTTTATTAGTTTGCTTCTCTATTTATCTGATTGATCGTTTTCCGGAAGAATAAAAAAATGCAAATTATATTGACAAACAAAAGGATATGTCACTGTATGTTATTTTAGGTTATGCACGTTGTATACAAAATAGAGATAAGTTTTATCCAAATATTCGAAGTCAACACACGCATCACATCTACTAGACAATTTTATCTTCCAAAAAAAAAAAAAAAAAAAAAATCTACTAGACAATTTAAAATTGAAATCATATGTCACGATCACATGTAATTAACCAAAATATATAAAGTAGGTTTTGATAATTGGATTTTTTTAACTTATGCTTTAAGACACAAGATAACAAGGCAAAAGAGTACTACAGATCCACAAAATAGTACAAAAAGTAGTCAGAGATTTCGTGAGTCCTTTTCGTGTTTTGTACTATTTTGTGGGTCCATGCTTTTTATTTTGCGGCTCTAAAACACAACTTACAAAAATCCTTGTTAATAATATATCTTTAGATTATGGTTAACATTTTATAATTATAAAATTAACTCTTTATGAACTGAGTACTATATTTCATATTTATACACATTCAATCATCTTAAACACGTAATGTGACAAGGAAGACATTATTTTCACTTATTGTAGTTTTTAATATTTTATAGAATGATTAATCATAACTCACATGGCTATGGTTAAGAAACCTTTAAAACATAAGCTAATAAAATGATGAACAAAAGCAAAATTTGAATCAATATTGTAGTTCCACTACCTTCGTTCGCTTGTACAATTATTATCTTTTGTTTTTTAAAAATAAATATTTACTTTCAAATTAGAAATAGTCAGCATATTAAGTTTTAGATAAAAAAGCATTTGATTAACAATGAAATTTTAGCACTTTCTCAAAATTGTATGCCACTAATAAAGTAAGCAAATTTTTCCATAAAAACTTCTTTGTACATGAATATTGTATGGCACACAAAGTGAACATTTTTCAAAACGAAAGTATAGTACTACAAAACTCACGTTTACAGCTCTTACGAGTATAATCAGAAAAAACTTACCGATCTGATAGAGCAAAGGGAAAAGTCCAGATGTGCCAGGACCACCAGTGAGATACAAAAGAACAGGGTCATGCAACGGGTCTCTTTGCGACTCAACAAAGTAGTAAAAAAACTGGATTTCATCGTTGTTTCCTACTCCCACGTATCTTTCGGCAAAGAAAGGAAAAAAATGGAAAAAAATGAAGATAAGTTTCCATTACGAATCAACAACAGTAAAGAAAAAAAAATGAAAACATAAAGGTGGTGGCGTTTTGTTCATGAATTTGAAATCCTGGGATTTTAAATTCTGATTGGAGACTCGAGAACATGATGACCTTGGAGTATAATAAGGAGTAGAATTAAAACATACCCGGTCTCTGTTGGCGTATGTGTCCGGACGGATTAACTCGTTCGGACGACCGGAAGAATCAAGACCATCCGGCAATGGCCGGGAGGCACCTAGATCGTTCGGACATAGCAGCTGTCAACAACAGGACAAGTGGCATTATCTCTTGACAGATGGCAGCTGCAGACATCGCCGCCGCCGCCCCGGGATTTACGGGATTATGTCTGAGACATGTTTCCTGAAAACTCGGCGCCGCCATTTCAGGTACCAGGGCTGGGCACTATAAATACCCAGCTCATTTACTACTCTCAACTAACTAATTCATTAGCATTTACTTCATACTACTGTTCATAGCCCCTCGGAATATCAAATACTTACTCTCACGCCGGAGGTGGGTCCTGGGATAACACCCGGGGCGAGCCTAACGCGTGTTGTTGTGTGCAGATACCCGAAGGACCCTTAGAAGCCGAAGGGATTAGCACACAAACCTCTCGGAAGAACGTTTAGCTAGTTCGACCGAAAGGCCTCTCTTATTTGTCCGAAGTGGTTGCAAGAAATTACTTCAACAAATTGGCGCCATCCGTGGGACCAACTGCTCGATCTACCCGAAGGCCGAGATGGCTGGTCCTACACACTTGAAAAGGAAAATGATAGACGCCGAGGAGGAATGGATGAACATCCCGATCAGCTTTCCGGCCATCCTTCCGGGAGACGCGTCGGACGAACCTCTGATAGTTGAAGCCGAAGTGGAGGGTTACACTATACGAAGGATCTATGTAGACCAGGGTGCTTCGGTTGAAGTAATGTATGAACACTGTTTCGAGCACTTGTGCCCCTCCATCAAGGCCAAACTAAAAGAAACCAACACTCCATTGATAGGATTCGCGGGGGAGTCCATAAAGCCATTAGGGAAAATCGAATTGGAAGTTTGTTTTGGAAGCCAAGGTTTATTGCATCGGACTATGATGAAATTTGCCGTGATTAGATCTCCTTCTCCATACAACATTATTCTGGGGCGCTCGGGTTTGAAGAAGCTACGGGTCATTCCCTCAACTATCCATTCGATGATGAAGTTCCCCACCCCTAAGGGCATAGCGACCTTAGTCACCCAGTCGGTAATTGTTTCGGAGTGCCGCAAGTTGGAAGAGAAACAGATGATAGAGAAAGGAACAGAGAAGGGGCCTCAGAGTGCCGACGTAACAGAGAAAGCTCCGAGGAAAACGGAGGCAATAATGGTACATCCGGCTTATCCGGACCAGCTGGTAACCATCGGAGGAAATTTCTCCTCGGAGTGCAGAAGGCAGCTAATCACGCTGCTCAAGGACAATCCGGATGTGTTCGCATGGGAACCTGCAGATATGACGGGGGTACCCCGACGGATTACCGAACACACGCTAAATGTAAACGTCCAAGATAGGCCGGTGGCACAAAAGAAGAGAACCTACTCGGACGAAAAGAACCAGGCCATAGCCAAAGAGGTAGAAGAGTGGATAAAGGCTGGAATAGTTCGGCCGATGCGATACCCCACATGGATTTCGAACCCAGTTTTGGTGAAGAAATCCGACGGCAGTTGGAGGATGTGCATCGATTTTAAAAACCTCAACTCGTCTTGTCAAAAAGATTACTACCCGCTGCCCGACATTGATTGGAAGATAGAGTCAGTTATGGGATTCCGGTATAAATGTTTTTTGGATGCTTATAAAGGATACCACCAAGTGCAAATGGCCAAAGAGGACGAGGAAAAAACGGCCTTCTACACCGAGCGCGGGACGTACTGTTACACCAAAATGCCGTTTGGATTAAAGAACGCTGGAGCCACATACCAACGGTTAGTGGATTCAGCCTTCCGGTCGCAGATAGGAAGAAATCTCGAAGCTTACGTAGATGATATGGTTATAAAAAGCAAGACTAAAAAGGAGTTACTGGCTGACATAGCGGAAACATTCGATAACCTTCGGAGAATCAATATGAAGTTGAACCCCAAGAAATGCTCTTTTGGGGTAGAGGAAGGAACATTTCTGGGATACATGGTGACGTCCGAAGGAATCAGGGCAAATCCGAAGAAAACCAGGGCTATTGTGGACATGCAATCTCCGAAATCACTCAAAGAGATGCAGAGTTTAAGCGGTAAGCTGGCAGCTTTGAACCGGTTCCTATCCAAGTCAGCAGAGAAAGCGCTCCCGTTCTTCGAGACTTTAAGGAACATTACGAAAGAAAATCAGGACGAGTATCGATGGACGGACAAGGCCGAAGAAGCTTTTCAAGAAATGAGGAAGATGATCCTCGAACTTCCTTACCTGGCAACTCCGAGGCCAAAAGAGGACCTGTACGCATACCTCTCGGCGTCGGAAGGGGCAATAAGTGGAGTGCTTCTGGTAGAAAGGGAAGGGAAGCAAACCCCGATACATTATGTTAGCCGAACGCTGCACGAGGCCGAACAGAATTACGCTCCGATCGAGAAGTTAGCTCTAGCCCTGCTGCACACGTCTAGAAGACTTCGGAGATACTTCGAAGCCCATCCAATAAAAGTCATTACCGATCAGCCCATCAAGCAAATACTGAATAAGGCAGAAGCATCCGGGAGAATGGTCAAATATTCCGTGGAATTAGGAGTTTACAACATCACTTACGTTCCCTGAAGCGCGGTCAAAGGACAAGTCCTCGCGGATTTCATAACAAAAATGCCCCTGGGGACATCCGGTCGTGACATGAGGGAGGAAGGTAAGGAGATATGTAACATCTCCAATCAAGAACAATGGGTGTTGTATACCGATGGAGCCTCCAGTAAATCAGGTGCCGGAGCAGGCCTAGTATTGATTAGCCCGGATCAAACGGAGTATACCTATGCCATTCGGCTAAACTTCAAGAGCACCAACAACGAAGCAGAATACGAAGCCTTGCTGGCTGGGTTGAGGGTCGCTCAAAAGATGGAAATCCGGATGTTGGAAGTCAGGGTGGACTCCAATTTGGTAGCAAGCCAAATTAACGGGGAATTCGTAGCATCCAAAGATAGTATGATAAAATACCTGGCCAAAGCCAAAGAGCAGATCGCATGCTTTGATCAGTTCAAAATCCGAAGTATCCCAAGGGCTCAGAACCAGAAAGCCGATATACTCAGCAAATTAGCGTCCATGGCTTTCGACCACCTAACAAAGGAAACTACAGTTGAAGTTTTGGAAAGGCCATCAACAGAGGAGGAGGTAGTCAATGCCATTGTAGAGGAAGAGGAGGAAAATTGGATGACCCCAATCATTCGGTGCAAGCAAGAAGGCATTTGGCCGGAAGATCAAAATGAGGCTCGGTCTCTCCGAATAAAGATAAACCAGTTCACTATGGTAGACGATGTACTTTTCAAGAAATCCTATTTGGGACCGATGCTGAGATGTGTCGGGCCACTCCAAGCTAATTATATCATCCGAGAAGTACATGAAGGAGCGTGTGGGATGCACTCCGGGCCGCAATCCATCGTGGCAAAGTTAATGCGGCAGGGATACTACTGGCCGACCATGCACCGAGACACCAGGGAAGTGATTCAGAAGTGTGACTCTTGTCAGATACATGCACCCGTTCCGAGACTCCCAAAAACCGTACTCACTTCAATAATGGCTCCATGACCCTTCTATCAGTGGGGCATGGACGTGTTGGGCCCCCTGCCAGAAGCTCCAGGAAAAATCAAGTATGTCATTGTGGCCATCGACTACTTTACTAAATGGATGGAAGCCAAGCCGTTGGTCCGTACGACCGGGAAAGAGGTAAAGAAGTTTGTCTGGGAGAATATAGTATGCAGGTTCGGTTTGCCCAGGGTGATTATCACGAACAATGGAAGCAATTTCATTCACGACCCTTTCAAAAGTTGGTGCGAGCGCCTGAACATAACCCAGATAAACACTGCTGTAGCCCATGCTCAGGCCAACGGATTGGTAGAAAGAGCAAACAAGAGTTTGATGAAGGGGTTCAAATCAAGGCTGGGTAGGGAAAGAGCCGGATGGGTGGATGAATTGCCGAATGTCCTGTGGGCACACCGCACGTCTCTGAAAACAAGTAATGGGGAAACACCATTCAGCCTTACATATGGCAGCGAAGCAGTCATACCGGCAGAGATAGGGATGCCAACCTTTCGGACCATGATGACCAAGGAAAAAGAGAATGACGAGGGAATCTGTTTAAACCTCGATCTCCTACAAGAACGAAGGGAGATGGCCGCGATACGAGAGGCAAAGTACAAAAAGAAAGTGGAGCAATATTACAACCGAAGGGTTCGTGCCGAATCGTTTAAGGTAAGTAAGAATTCACACAACTTCTTTGAAACCAAAGGTTACTACAAATCTCTAGTTATTTTGATGCAATATTAATTTGTCTCTACCTTGACTAACGTATGAAATGAAATACCTTAACAATATAAGGTAGGTGATTTTGTGTACCGAAGGAATGAAGCAAGCAGGGTCGAGAATCAGGGAAAGTTAGGACCCAATTGGGAGGGACCCTATCGGGTCGTGGAAGCATATCATACTGGATCTTACAAGCTAGAGACAATGGAAGAAAAGGAAGTGCCACGAATTGGGAAGGACCCTATCGGTTCGTGCCCTCCGGACATTGACCACACACTCCCCGTTTGCTGGACATAATTAGAAAATGGCCCCCCCCCCCCCGAGAGGTTCACGCCCTACGGGGAGTGTGTGGTCAATGTCCAAGGATGGTTAATACTCAAAAAGGGGCGGCCACATAATCATTCATTGCCTCTCGAACATAAGTCGAAAATGACCCCTCCGAGAGGTTCGTGCCCTCCGGAGAGTTTGTGGTCAGTGTTCGAGGAGGAAACAACCTTGCGGTCTAGGCGGAAAGCGTCGCCGAAAGGCACAGGTAACGTATTACAGGCATATATATATAAAAAAAAAAAAAAAGAAAAGAGAAGAGAAGAGCCTTTTGAGAAGTGGCAAAACATGACATTACATAACTTCTAAACATATGAAAGGCATTAAGGATATATCAGTTTGTTATGACATTCATCCGAATCATTAACTATTTACAAATTAGTCTTATGGCCCAAGGGCCTTACATCGAAAATGGTTCTTGAGTATTTTCTTCGGGCGGGTCACTCTTCAGCGGTGGGACCTTCGGCAGAAGAATCGTTCGGTGCAGGGTCAGGAACCAGGTCCATTATTTCCGACAGGGGTCTATCCGCGGCGTTGCTCACCTTCTGAATGTACGGATATTCAGCGGAAAAGAGGCCATCGTACAAAGGATCGAACTTTTCGTCCGCCTCCACATCCAAATCATTTATCTCGGCCACAATTTTGGCCACATCCTCCGGATTGCGACCCACGGAGACAGCCTCCAAGAACCCAGACTGGGAGGACAAACTGAAAGGCTCAGCCAAGCGTTGCTTGTACTCGTGACTGTTCAAGAGCCGACGGACCACTTCCGGAATACCCTCCTTCACCAGCTTATGGCGTTCGATCTCCGTTTGACCAAGTCTAACGGCCTAGTCGGCCCTTTCCTTGTATAGCTCAGAATTTTCCCCCTCCTCAACAACAAGTTTGTCCTCGACATCTTTCAACTCGGTTTCCAAGGCCCTGATTCGATCCGAAGAAACCCTCCTCCCTTCATCTCTCGCCTGTTCCAGCTGAGAGAGACGGCCCTTGAGATCCGATTCCCTCACCATGCAGCCTGCATGCTCATGCTTCAACTTCCGCAACTCCTCTACCTCTTGAGCGGCCTCCTCACATCCCTCGTGGGTACGGCGCAATTGTTTATATTCCTCGAGAAGAGCCTCATACCGGCCAAGAATGTCCGAATGCGCAGCCGCACCACGACCCAATAATATCCAGCCTCTTTGGAGGGCCTCCGAGTCACCCAAGCCTTGAAAATAAAACTCCTCTCGAGGAGTGGGCAGGTTCATCATCAAGTCTTTACAAACAGCCCCTCTGTTCAAACGATCCCCTCTTCTGACCGACCAATCCGGGACAAACACCGCTGCCGGATCACCCTCGGCCATAACCCTAACCTTGCCGCGTCCAGAAGCCTGTACGGAAGGACTCTCTAAAAAAAAAGGGGGGGGGGGGGTGAAAGAGTATAATTATTATCAAAGAAGCATGGGGGCATGGTAGAAGGGCAGGGTAAAAAACAGTTAGGCGACTTACCAACATCAGCAGTTCCGGAGGCAAAGCTTGGTCCTTCCGGTCGACCCCCGATATCCTCGGGACGAAGTGACCGGATTGGGATAGGATTCGGTATGACCTCGACCTCCGGCGATTCCGGTTCCAAATCCACCACGGGAGTCTCTATCGGCCTGCGCCTCTTGGCCGGACGGGCCGCACCGCTACTACCCTCGCCGGGCTGAACTCACGCTCGCACCTTTTTGACCCCTGCTCCCCTCTGGGCTCGCAGAGCATCCCGGGTGGCGTTCTGCTTTTGTTTGCTGCGTTTGGCTTCCAAGACCCGAGCGTCTGCCCTCTCGACCCTCATCTCCTCGGCCGATTTCTCCGGTATATCGGCATTCGAAGGGGCGGGAAGAGTCACATGAAGCTCATGAGACTCACCCTCACGGTACTTATCACCCTTGACCATTGAGACACCCTCACGAACCATGGGGTTGATCAGATATTCAAACATCGACACAACTGCAAAAGGGAAAAAGAACACAAAATAGTTAGAAACAAACATACTTAACGGGAGTCAGTTGGAAAAACAAAGACGAATATAGAAGTCATACCTTTGCCCTCAGCATCCTTAAGTACGGCCCGGTAACCGGGATGCTCCCACTGTGAGGTCAGCCCCACGGCATATAGAAAGCCCCTGGGAATCGGAATAAGGTCAATTATGTTTGCGGCCAGCTTCTCCGCATCCGCAATGCTGAACTCGCCATGCGGATACGGATCCGAAATATCAGAATTATGATGCCTCCAGGGCATGGCAAAGGGGACCGCTCGCCTATCTATCAAGAAAAAATCATCCTTCCAACCTTTCAGTCCGGTTAGAATCTCCCGGAAACAAACCTTCCTCTCCTTCCCGCTTCGCTTCTCGAAGGAAAACCAGTGACCTTGCTTACTCAACTTATAAAAGGCCCAGAACAGAGAAGTGGTAGGAGCAACGTCCAGACTTCGGCTGTACACCTCGAAAAGGGTGGCACGGTGTAAGCCCAACGGCACTAGCTGAGAGAGATTTACCTTGTAATATTTGATGATGTCCAGCAAAAAAGTAGAGAAGGGCACGCTAAGACCACCCTCGTAAAAGTATTCCACGTACAGACCAATGACATCGCCCGGAAATTAGTCCATCGTCATATGTGCTGGAGGTAACCTCGGATGCAAATCCCCCGGTATACCCGCGTCCGCCATCACTACATATAAACCTTCCTCGTTCAGTTGAGAGGTATACTTTTGAATATCGAACTTAGGAAGAAACCCCTCGACCTCTTGAGTTTCTTCCTCATGAATCGAAGAGGGAGAATTGGACATGATTAACCGAATGGTGAAATAAAATCGTTCGGATTAGAAGGAAAAGGACCTCTCGGAAAGATGCTTCGGAAAGGTTGTCAGAACAAGAAATTACAGTGGTAAAAAAACTGTAGAAATGACGCTATTTATAGGCGAGGAAAAGAATGTGAAACGACGTGCTTTGTCAGCGGGTGAGGTGGCATCTCCTCACTCGCGCGATGTGTGCGCGAACACGTGTCGACATCTCAGAGCCCCAGTAAAAATGGTAGCTATCCTTAAAAAGAGGTAATAATGGTTTTTGGCAGTTTATGCATGACATCAGCCCATCGGATTCCGAACAACCCAAACCTTTCGGAATTAATAGAGCCAGACTTTAAATTTTTAGAGTATCACACTATTGGCGAAACCAATACTATGATACTGGGGGGGACATGTTGGCGTATGTGTCCGGACGGATTAACTCGTTCGGACGACTGGAAGAATCAAGACCATCCGGCAATGGCCGGGAGGCACCTAGATCGTTCGGACAGAGCAACTGTCAACAACAGGACAAGTGGCATTATCTCTTGACAGATGGCAGCTGCAGACATCGCCGCCGCCGCCCCGGGATTTACGGGATTATGTCTGAGACATGTTTCCTGAAAACCCGGCGCCGCCATTTCAGGTACCAAGGCTGGGCACTATAAATACCCAGCTCATTTACTACTCTCAACTAACTAATTCATTAGCATTTACTTCATACTACTGTTCATAGCCCCTCGGAATATCAAATACTTACTCTCACGCCGGAGGTGGGTCCTGGGATAACACCCGGGGCGAGCCTAACGCGTGTTGTTGTGTGCAGATACCCGAAGGACCTTTAGGAGCCGAAGGGATTAGCACACAAACCTCTCAGAAGAACGTTTAGCTAGTTCGACCGAAAGACCTCTCTTATTTGTCCGAAGTGGTTGCAGAAAATTATTTCAACAGTCTCAAAAGTGAAAGGGAGATCACCAGGAAAGCCGGGAAGTCTTTTGACGATTGACTTGGAGTTTGATAGACTTAAAAGATGTACAAAGATAATAATAAAAAGAGAAAGTGTTATGGATCTGGATTCCATTGTATGACAAAGAAGTGAAGAACCCTTGAATCTCGTAGTGTTTGGACATGCAAATAAACTCCTTTATATGACAACCTTTCCACTTGCCAGCATTAAACAAATAATATATATGACGATGCGTTTATGTCTAGTTTTGCCCATTTGAATAAATAAACTATATTAAATTAATACCATTTGCACTCTTTGGGTCGCGTTATCAACCAAACTTTAGCGCAACTCGGTTCCGCAGACGATAGACTTTTGTGTTTTACTTTTTTTGTCTGTAACGTAGCGTTTGGAATGCATGAATTAAAGTTAGAATGGATTAAGTTATTACAATGAAATGAAAATTGTTATTTGTTTTGAATTTTGTAATGAAATGGTTTATTCCATTACGACTGTAACAACCAATTTCATTACATAGCCACCCCCTAGTTTTTTCTTATTTTATTACGGCATGGAATCACATTTTTCCACATTTCATTTATTTCATTCATTTTCAACGTCCATTACATTGTACCAAACAAAATACGTAAATACTATATTGCATAAGTGTATTTTGTGGTATGTTTGTATTTAAATAGAGTATTTATATTTAATAAAGTTGACGGTCTTATTACATTGTTTTGTAATGAAGTTAGTGATGGAAAGAAAAACTGATGTGGTGCTAAGTAACTGTAGTGAATGCGATGACCATAACAATTAGTCTTATGTGTAGCCATACTTTTAATCTTTATTTGTGAAAGCAAAATAATCACAAATTCTTTCGGAGTCACTCTTTCTCACAAAGTTAGATCAAATTGACACGAAAATCTTTACTAAAAAGCTATTGTCTTTTGCTAAAAAAAATTAAAAAAAATAAATAAATAAATAATAAAAAATAAAAAATTGACTTAAGCTCAAGACTTTGAATGTTTTGATAAAATTGCTCAAAATCGTGAAAATTTCTCTTCTCATTTTTAGGATAAGTGCACTGAAACGTACACTTTCCTTTATTTGAAGAACGATTCCTAAGCTGAAATACTTAAAAGTCATTTTTTATGCACGATTCCTAAACTGAAGTTTTAGAAGTCATATTGACATCAGATTAGACAACAACCTTTGGAACCCATTTAAGCACGACGCTAACGGGCTTACCAATTTTCGAAAACCATTTGTAAGTTGTGTCAATTTGATGTAAAGAATTTGACTTAAAACGAGGACTGAAAACCGGTGTTTCATTTGAAAATAAGACTCGCGAGGAAAAAAAAGACAATGAAGCTATTCAAATAGCACATTTGAAACAATGAATGGCCAAATACTACAACAGAAATGTCCGTCCAATACCATTCAAACCCGGAGACCATGTTTTTAGGAAAAAAAAAAGTAAGCAAAGCAGCAGGCATTGGGAAAATGAGTCATGCATGGGAAAGCCCATACACGGTCAAGACAGCCCATCCTAACGGCTCCTACCTGTTGATAGACAGGCATGACAACGATGTGCCCCTAGCCTGGCACACATCTAACTTAAAGAAGTGCTATATTTAGGTATGTATCACAGATTTTCTACTTTTAAGCAATTGTAACTTGGAAGTGATATGTAATGTTTGAAGCAAATTACTTAATGGAAATTTCCCTGTTATTCTTATATGTTCGCAACGTAGTTTTCTCTTAGGAGATTGACCAGGTCTATCCTGTCTCTCGTATCCTCATAAATAGTTTACGTGACAAGTAACTAAAACATGAAAGATTATTCAAAGATAGTTAAAATAATGAATAAATTTTTATATGCACCAGTCTAAGGCATTTTAGAGATACCTGAACAGTCAAAGTGTCTTATACTGGTTCATGTATGTCTAGGAAGAACATGTCGTTAGCCTGAGCAATAATTATTCATGTTTACTTGATCGCTAAACGTGCTAACTATTGTGAATTATATCAACTCCTTCACAACTCCTTCTTCTCAGACTCGGCAACATTCAAGGCATCCTGAGAAGAGGCCTTCAAATTACCAACTTCAGTCTCTAGACCAAAAACCGTATCCTTCTTGGTTGATACCAAAACATTCAATGCATTCTTCTGTTCCACTGCTTTCTTAAGCTCGTCGGTCAAAGATACCTTCTCAGCTTTCCAACAAGCCCTTTCAGTCTCAAACTCCTGCTTGGATTTGGCAGAACATTCTTCAGCCTGAGACATGGAAGACAGTAACCTTTCGATTTGCTCTAATGAGCTATTCAATTCAACTCTTCAGAGCAGATCAACATAACTTCAGATAAGGTTGGTCAAGGACCAATCCATGGCTTTTTGACCTTCATCTAGGGGCCTAGGTTCATTCGCCACCCTGCAAGCAGAAGGTCATTATCAGGTTCTCGACATCCAAAAGGCCAACCTTTCCACCAACAAAACTGCTACCTATAGATTAACAAAAGTAAAAAACCACTTCAAGAATAAAGATATAATGAAATAAGGCCAAACACATACCTTGGGAAGCAAAAGAATGTTCACTTATGACTAAGCATTCCTTCTCAAATCCCCATCAGCTGCAGCCTTGCACCCTTCTAAAGTTGATAAATCCAGGGTGGTGGATCCACTAGATCCTGGATGTAAGGTAAAAATCCATATCTTCTTAGCCAGGGGACGAGGTTTACTCTAACGAGGCCTGGACTTGGTCTTTTTTGAGTAAGTAGTTACCACTTTCTTCTTCTCAACCTTATTTTGCAAGATAACACCCTCCTTTACCTTGGGAGCAGTAGTCTCTCCAGGTTGAGCATCAACAATCCCTTCAATGTTCTCAGACGAAGCATCCTTGAGTTGGAGAAACTCATTCATGTCAAACACTACATGGAGAACAAAAAAAAGTTCATTAATATAAGAACAATGACGGAAAACACAAGGTAAGAAAAGAAAAGACAGAACCTCACCCTTCCTATGTACGTGCAATTCAGGTACATGATTCACTTCCCAGTGAAGACTCAACTGAGCCTTAACCAAAGCACCCTCACTAAAAGGTCTTTGAAAAATAATCAAATTTTGCAACATTTCATAAAGTTGCCTAGGAAGGCCACTGGCAATGGGAAGGGCGACACGGTCGTTATCGAGCTTAACAACCTCAACCCAACCGGTATAGGCATCATTCACGATATCTGAATTCAAATCAACCCAAAATGAAGTTTGATGCCATCCAGAAAACCCCTTACGCCTACTCTCTATCTTGAGGGTACTGGTGAATTGAGGTCTTTTTGCCTACATCCACCAAGAATAAGAGGTTTTCCCACAAAAATTTATGAGACACAGACAAATCCGGTGGGATGTTGATAGAAAAACACAACATAATGAATGCGATAATTTTCTGGATAGTATGGGAAAAAGTTGTAAGAAACACAGACCATAAAAATCAAGAACTTTACAATAAAAACCGTGAAGCGAAAAATGGAGGTTTCCATAACTAACGTACTCTTGGTAGAGGGCAAACGTACTGGGAGACGGAGACATATTTGCCCGACAGTCTGTAAGGGAATCTGTGGAGTATAATCTTTAATCTACAGATAGTCCAACACAAAATTTCAATTTTATTATGTTTCACTGCACTACAACAATCAATAGACTTCTCACTAGGCTTCCTTTCGAACATGCTTTACAAAACAAGTGTTAAAAAAACCTTTTTGACAAAGAAGAAAGCAAATAATTATGACAGATTTTACAAACCTTAGGTTTCCATGAAAATGATAGTCAAGAAAGTTGAGGAGAAAAACTTTTGAAATAATAGATAAATCCATAAAAAGTGGGAAACAATTAGGCCTCAACCCTCACAACTAGGCCGCGTATCACACACGCGGACGAAATGCGAATAGAGGAAGTCAACAAAAAAGAATAAAGCGCTTGTTAACAGCTAGCAAACCAAAATTTCAAAATTCAAATGATGAATTTTGAAAACAACAAGGAGAGAGACTGTTTGACGGCTAAAAAATAGCCGTTTCGAAACCCCGAGCATACATTAAATGCTTAGCAGACCTGGGGACAAAATATTCTGCAACATTGAATCCTTGCAGTAATTCGCATGGGTATTCATATATCAAGGCTGCATCATACTAGATGCTCTTTGAATCCTGAAAAATGTCTTAATATGACTTTAAAAACAACCCAACCTAAAACATAAGTCAATCACCATATCTCACGAAATTCAATACACTAATGGACTGGGGGAACTTGATAGCGTATGAGAGTTCTATCTCACATGGCTATAGCCCATACACTCGAAACAGACCCAGGACATGCCCATAACATACTTAAACCATCACACTTTGCCTGGGAAAAAAGTTCCCAGGCCTGATGATAGACAAACCAAGTCTGGATAACACATCCTGGTAAAGGTCAGACTGGGATCTTTCCAAAGGGTCGTTACAACAGACAACACTTGTCACTACCTCATTGGCTTAGAGGTAACGTTGCGAACATCTTGCTAATACGTGCATGGAATATCTCATGCACTGAGCAGAGCTAAGAATGTCACGCCACGTGTCATTTTGTCTCCTTCTTTGGATGTCCACCATGTGGACCGTTCTTAATCATCAGTTCGCATTCATGGGTGGCGCAAAACCCTAAATGGATTTGTATAAATAAAAGTCCATTCCCACGAAATGGACTAATTCTAATTTACCGTGAAGCTAATCAATATTCACACACCACAACACACACTCCATAGCCATATGTGAGCGTTACCCCAGCATTTCATCATCGATCATACCTTGCCGAACGTGGAATATCGAACATACGACCATCATCAATCACACCCTAAAACCAATGGATACGTACCATACGTAAACATTATGTCTAAATTCGTCTATCTAATAACAATATTTATAATGGATCAAGCTTAGCATAGTTCTAACTATATTATTATTGACAAATTCAAATAACGTTTTTAATAATTGTCCAAATGGTAGAATTGTTATTCTTGCTGACGCAGGACGCAGGACGCACGGAAGCGAATTTAGATAAACCCTAATCCAAGGGTGAAAACCAAGGCGCACCTTGCGGGAATAAAACCCAAATTAAGAGATGAACTCTAAAACACACTTTATTAATGATTTTCAGGAATACCAAACAATAAACCCAAGCCCTATATTTATAGGGAAACCAAACTTGGGGAGAAAGTAATTAAATTACATCTAGAACCGTCTTAAACTTAAATAAAGAAACTAACTCACGACATGGTTACGGCGTAAGTGGAAAGTCCAGTTACGGCGTAACCGACTTAAACTGAAATAAGAAAACTTAACACGACCTAGTTACGACGCAAGTGAAGAATTCAGTTACGGCGTAAATGTGACACAGTGAGTATTACGACGTAAGTAAGGCTTCAAGCTTACGCCGTAATTTAAACGACACCTACGTTGCTCGGCCTTGAATCCTGTCTGCATCATTCCCCCTCACTTTAGAAGAACTCGTCCTCGAGTTCTTGCAATCAAGGGCTTCATCTACCTCAAACATCTTCTCATGACGAACCTTGTCTTCAGTAGATTTGCGCTTCACATTAACTCGAGTACTTTCATCTTTTTTTACACGTCCACCACACTCCCAACGATCAACCCATGACCCTAAACATCGGTTGGTGTACTCCTTGTCAGCGATCACCAAGTCTTCAATTGCAATAAAAATAGTTTCTTTGCTTGCCATTGAAAACTTTATTGGGTCTCTTATAATCACATTTAAAATAAATCCACTATTAAAATCACAAACCTTTAAGTCATTGACGCATTCGGAATTCCCTTTAGGCTCATAATCAAAATCCTTTACCTCTTTATCAATGTTAGAACCCGCAACTTCGTCATCACAAGTCTTCAAAACACCATCTTCCTTTGTTGTTTCCAACATCAAAGTTGAGATTTTGTTAACATGTGTATAAAAAATTTGAAGGTCTTGCGTTTTCTCGACATGCTTTTCAACAACTTCAACTTTCACCATCTTTTCTTCTTCATTAACCTCGGGTTTTGATAATTTTGGTTTGACTTTGGGTGGAACCATAGCAATCCTCTTTCCTTCCCATGAGAAAAAGTTGAGATTTTCCTTCAAATCATAAAAACCTTTAACTTCTTGTCTCCATGATTTCCCCAACCGAATATGACAATCCTCCATATCATCCAAATAAAACAAAACACTTCACGTTTATAAGATTTACCAATAGATATTTGAACCCAACAAACTTGTGTTTTTCTAATCGGACAAAACTCAATTGGTAAATTTAAATAACTAACCAATTTTCTTGAAACCAAATTCTTAACACAATAGTTGTCAATAATTAAAGAAAATACCTTATTATTGATCAAAACCTTTGAATGAAACAATTTGATTGTTGGTAGTCGAATCTCCATCTTTTCTTCCCATTCATCAACCCTCCTATTGTTGAACGGGGATTGGTTGCACCTATGGTTGTCAATAGATCCGCCTATGGTTGGACGAATTCTTGAACCTCGATAATTGCTACCCTCACGATTCTTGTGGATTGATGCCCCACCTACGATCACGGAACGTAGTTCTTCTAGCATAGTGTAACAACTGTCAAGTGTTTTCATGGATTTGGTAAAACCATGATCCATGTACTCTCCAGACCATACCCCACCAACAGTATGGGTTTTTGAATCTTCTACACCATTCATCATCTAGGATGCTAACAAGCTCTAGACATTAATTGAAGTAGAACCTTCTACACCAATTATCCACGAGGATACTAAGAAGCTCTGATGCCAACTCACGCAGGACGCACGGAAGCGAATTTAGATAAACCCTAATCCAAGGGTGAAAACCAAGGCGCCTTGCGGGAATAAAACCTAAATTAAGAGATAAACTCTAAAACACACTTTATTAATGATTTTTAGGAATACCAAACAATAAACCCAAGCCCTATATTTATAGGGAAGCCAAACTTGGGGAGAAAGTAATTAAATTACATCTAGAACCGTCTTAAACTTAAATAAAGAAACTGACTCACGACATGGTTACGGCGTAAGTGGAAAGTCCAGTTACGGCGTAACCGACCTAAACTGAAATAAGGAAACTTAACACGACCTAGTTATGACATAAGTGAAGAATTCAGTTACCGCGTAAATGTGACACAACGAGTATTACGACGTAAGTAAGGCTTCAAGCTTACGCCGTAATTTAAACGACACCTACGTTGCTCGGCCTTGAATCCTGTCCGCCAGGGGCGGAGCCACCTTAATAGTAGTGGGGGGCAACCAAGTTCTTGCGGATACACGAAATATATAAGAAAAGAAGTCAATTTGGTAGGAAAAAAGTCCAGTGCCCTCACTTACAAAACCACATTGCCCTCGTCGCTCTCACCTTGCCAACAATTAGAGTGTTCTCTTATGCAAGAATCTATTTTCTGGTGGTTTTTCAAGTTCTTTTCTATCACAAACAATGGAGAAAGGAGGTTTAATTGGGAAGAGAGGTTTAATGGGGAAGTGGAAAAGTGGAGGTGGGTTAGTGGGTAAATTAAATATAAATATTTACTCTCATTTAACATCTGTCTCTTTTATATACGTGTATACATATGTGTTTATTTTTTACTTTCTTTGGTTTGATAAAGTCATATGTCCTTTGGGCTTTGGTAATATAACTTAAGAATTATAATTCGCATGGTTTTTTTAATAGTGTAGATATTTTTATACATAAATTATTCATAAAATCACAAACAAATTTCTTATAATTCTTACAACTCTTTACATATAAATTTCTCATTAAGTACTTATATTTGATTCATAAATAAATAATAAAATTATTTCAAGATAAAATATTTAGAAATCACCAATCAAATTTTATTTTATAAACCTCTAAAGTAACCTGTGTTAACTGCATCGTAGTAGAACATTTTTGTTGCTTTATATCAAACCCGACACGAATATTACAACTTGCGCTAAAGATACGATATAATTTTCGTCCTGAAAATATTTAACCTCTTTTTTTTCTCAATGCCCCCGGTGATCATATTTTCTGGCTCCGCCACTGCTGTCCGCATCACTTGCTATGTGGAATATTTGCATTTTCTGTATAACAACATTTTTGTAGATCAAACAATTAGTTTAAAACAAAGTAAGTATTGTATTTGATTAGCCAGAATCGGTTTGGAGTTTCAGCTAATGAAAATCTCTAAGAATCTTATAAAAGGATAAATAATTATGAAAACACAAGCCTATAGACACATACCTAACCCTCTATATGTTTTTTTTATTCCAGTGTTAATTTGAAAATTAATATTTTAGCAGCACCTAACCGTTTTACACATCGATTACCTACCCCTAACCATGAACCATGTGGTATTGTGGTTAGAACATATTATTTTTAATTAAACCAGATCGACTACGCATAAAGCTGACTTTCGAACGTTTTTGTATTATATACTACTATATATCATGCATAACTTTCTTAGTTTCTTGATCTTATAAATCAGTAGTTAATTAAATTTCTATTTTGAATCATCTATAAGTATAATACCTCCTTCTTAATATATTTTCAAAAAATGTTAAACACAAATTCTATTTTGAGAATTAAACCAATTACGTTAGAAATGTGATGATAAGGATACTAAATGAAAATCTCAACTGTGAATTCCTGAAAGTAGAAAATAAGAACGTATCCTTGTTGTGCACTAACTGTAAAATGAGAATCCAAAAGACTAACAAAACGTAACATGTGATAATCTCCTGGCATAATCGCTCATTACGAGGATATGTTTAGTCTTTTCTTTTTCGCAAAAGTATATGACACTTGAATTTGCGATAAATGATGAGAACAATGGCTTATTGAAAGCCCTAACTTTATTAAAAAGATCAACGGTGAAGTAATATTATACACATAAGAGCATGCGTAGTGGGGCGCTAAAAGCCCCAAAACTGCCCCAATAAAGCCCTGAAAACGCCCCACAACCATAATCGAAGGGCGCTATAGCCCAATTTTTTTTCGAGCGTGATAAAATAACGCCCGCGCCCCTTGTTGGTTTAAAAAAACTAGCCGTTTCAACGGCTCATTTACTTTTTTTTTTTTTTTAAATTCAAGATACTCTTTATTTTTTCTCTATAAAAACCACCTCAAACATCATTTTTTATACACATTCTTTCAATTATCTCCATCTTTTACAATAATATTATCACTATGAATCTCAACCGTCCAACCCGCCCCACAAAATTATACCAACCCCGGTTACGTTCCTCCTCGTCGTGTTAACGAGTTTTCAAACCAAGAACTTCTCGATGTCCTCTCACATTTGCCATCGAACATGCAACCGCAAATGGGGTTTCAAAATTTTGGTTACGGTAACCAAAATTTCGGGTTCAACGCGTACAACCAACAAAACACCTCTCAACATTTCTCCTCTCAAAACTTCGCGTCTCAACAATTTCAACCGCAACAATTCCCGTCTCAAAACTTCCCGTCTCAACACGAGCCGGTTGATGTCGAAGATTACGAGACGGTCCCCGAGACTCCTCCAAGTGTTACGAAGGGTAAGAAAGCCGCCGCCGAACCGTCTCAACCAAAAAAGCGGTCGCATAAAAAGAAACCCGCGAACGAGCCGAGAGCCCCGACCAAGCGTATGCCTTGGACCGAGCACGAGGAAATGTGTTTGGCTCGTGCGTGGATAGAAATTGCCACGGATGCTAACGCCGGTAAGTTTTTTTTAGTTATTATGTTTGAATATTTTTTTTTAGTTATTATGTTCGATTTTTTTTTTTTTTTTTAATTATTATGTTCGATTTTTTTTTTTAGTTATTATGTTCGAATTTTTTTTAGTTATTATGTTCGATTTTTTTTTAGTTATTATGTTCAATTTTTTTTTTTAGTTATTATGTTCGGATATATTTTTTTTAGTTATTATGTTCAAATATTTTTTTTAGTTATTATGTTCGATTTTTTTTAGTTACTAACTTATTATTATTTTTTTCTATTGTTTAGCGGATTATCAACAGGGACACGTATTTCGGCAGCGGGTTCGAGAAGCTTTTTTTTCCGCCATGGAAGTTGGACCCGATTACCGTACGCCAGACATGGTTTCGGGCAAGTGGACCGAAATGAACAATCGGTGTCAATTTTTCAATACTTGCTACAACCGGAAAAAGAATGCCGTACCAAGCGCTGAGAGTTTGTTGGAATGGCCGTATCACGCCACTTGCAAGGAATACAAACAAGTCAAGTCTCATCCATTCCAATTGAAGGAAGTATAGGAGTATCTCCACACCCATCAAAAATGGCTAGATCAAACCCCTTTGGAAGTTCGTACAACGAGACCGTCAAAACGGTCCAAAAGTGAATCATCATCCGCCCCTGAACATGATAGACAATCGTCCGATGCTCACACGTTCATCAACTTAAACGAGTTTGTGGAAGAAGAGGAAGTTTTCGTTGAGGTGCCAAGGCCCCCGGGTAGGCGAAGTGCCAAAGGAAAAGGGGTTTCCTCGTCCTCGTCCTCGTCCGCCGCCACCGACAACAACACGTTGAGCCAAATTGCGGCTCAACTTGCGAGGATAGGGGATGAGGCGGAGAGTCGTCGTGCGCTTAAAGAAAAAAGATACAACGACCTCCAAACAATTATCAAAAGGAAAGATTTGGAACAATTGGAACGAAGTACCGATGGGCTAGACCCCGTGGCAAAAGAAATTAACGAACAACTCAACGAAGAAATCCGCCGAAAATATCGTGACACTTGGTTTTTATAAATGTAATATTTAGTTGTCGGTTTTTTTTTTTTTTTTTTTTTTTTTTTTTTTTTTTTTTTTTTTTTTTTTTTAAATTATGTAATGTTTTATGTTTTATTTTAATGAAATTGTCTTTTTTTTTTTATATTATTTACTTTTATTAATTAGTTTTAGTGATTAAAAAAAATAATAAATAAAAGGGTGCCACATGGCATACAATGCCCCTACTACCACTACACCACTTATTCTACCAAGCCCCAACATGACCCACACTGCCACATGGCGCACAATGCCCCATTCTCTCTTACACACCACTACACATAGTCTAAAACACATGTTTTCAGGGCTTTAAAAGTCTGAAATGAAGGCTGAAAATTTTCCCTAGCAACTTTAAGTTTGAAAGAACAGGTAGGATATCACAACCTTTAAAAGTGTGAATTGAAGTGTGAATTTTTAAATAGGGCAAGGTTATTTTATAGGTGTGCGAATATAAAATTTACGTTACAATAAAGCACACCTCCGGAACGTTCTACCGTATTAAGACACATGTGAAACATTAATAAAACGAGGTCGGCTGCGAGCCGCCGCGTTGCGGCGGGGCAGCGATTGCTTCGTTGTATTCACAGCTGGTACAAATTTACATAAGCAAAATGTTTTATTGTTCTAAACTGTTAAAAAGTTAGGATATTACTAAGTTGCATTACTTCTAGTTTATACATGATGTCGTACTTCCGTTATTTACGGATAGGTGGTTTTGCTTTCTTAGCTGTACTGCTCGTATCCTGCCGCGTATCGTCTGGCAACAGGCGTCTTTGAGCAGAAGTTCTTGGTGCTGCGGTCTTTGTTGCTTGCTCCTGCAAATGGGTAGCAGTTTCTACAGTAACAGGAGTAGATGCTTGCAAAATTTCAGCTGAAGCAGGGGTAAGCGGAAGTTCGTAGTTAGTACCTGACAGAGTTTAGTCAATTATCATGGGTGAAAAAGTGAGCGAGCACACGAAAGAGAGAGCAGCTAGTGAAATTACAACCTTCTTCAACTGCTGAGTCAGGCTCAGGACCTGTTAGCAAGAGCTTTTCATTAGGTGTTTGCTGGATAGGTGGCAGCAGCAACTGTGGGCCGGTCTCCATCACTGTATCAAGCACATAGACCTGGTTTTCTTTCGTAGACTCTGTTGAGAAGTGTAACTGAAACAAATGTACGGTTCCTTTTAGGGCTGTCAGATGTGGTGGGAATGTATATCTTCCGACACAACTCTGTTGCATTCTGTTACTATTGAATGTGCTTCGTTGCTAAAGCATGTTAACGTTAACATTCCACTGTTTTCAGAAATCAATAACCTAAAGCAGTAGTTGCATAGGTAGTAAACAGAGGTAACTTGGTCAGACAGTATAAAAGGATTTTTTTTGGAAAATTATTGTCTGGATCTGTGTTGTTTATAGACCGTTTTTTGTTATCCGTACCTGTAATCGTTTGGCTCTTTTGGATCTGGTAATTGACAATGTGCGTGTGGGCGATCATCAAAGATTTTGCGTCTACAATCATGGCATCTGCGAAAGAACCACGGTTTCCCAACGACAACTTCTACAACTGTTGCAATGACTGTAAATCTAACGTTCTGCAAAAGGCAATGTAATAGAATATTAGACACCATAGCCTGCCTTAAAAGGGAGTACCACGTCGTTTACAGGTTACTAAATGGGCATATTCAACTAAACGTACCCTAAAAATATGCGCAGGTTATACTAAAGATTTTATAATTTATAGTTTTCTAAAACTTTAAGTGTCACTATACGTTCCCCGGTTTGAACTTGATTGCAGTGTACATCATAGCCTATTGACCATATCCATTGACGAAGATTGGATCATGATAGTGCCGGTCGCTTTTGTTTGGAGAGATGATATGCTGAACTGTGGTCAAAGAGAAGAGCTTTCGTTTATTTTAAAATTATGGTCACTGAATGTATGTTTTAAATAATAAATATGAAAAGGACATGTAGGAACTTGTAATTGCCATGCATATGTAAGATCTGAACTTTAAGTTCCTTGGAAGTCCATTTTATAGATCATAGTGGATGGGTAGGTCAAAAGTTTCAGGTTGCGACCAATGATGATAGAAATTACGATGTAACTAAAGTACTGTAGTTTGCGAAGAAAAAGCAGGATATGTGACTACTATAAGCAAGACAATGCCGCAGATAGATTTGTGACAACTAATATATAAACATTAGTACTCTTAAAGGCTTGTTGCAGTTTTAAATTTGACAGAACTACTTTATGTGTGGTTCCTAGGATCCTCTCATAGAAGCTCATCTATTGTGACTCTGTTTCTTGTCTTTTCATCCTCGATGTTATCATATCGGTAAGTTCGCACATTTTGTATGATCGGTGGTGGCACCAATTGATCGTAGCTATAAGGATATTGCAGGTTAGGCAGCTGTCTATATCAACGGTGGTTCATGATGCGAAACGGTTATTGGACCCAAAAATAACATTAAAAGAAGTCAGGACCAACTCACATGCTTAGGATATAATCAGTTTCAGGAATAGGAGGGTTGAAGTAGTAGTAAGTTGCGGGCATGCTGGAAAGCTGGAACCCTGCATTTGTCCACGCCTTTGTTAGAAAGTATCCTATTAATTTGTTTTAGATGTTGGTATGTGGCAACGATGTTACCTCCGTATGTTTTTACCCAGCACGAACTGAATGCCATCACAGTTGGTTTTGGTTCCTTTTCATAGGCATTAGTGTCGAACTCTCTGGCTTTTTCATTCCAGAGGGTGAATCTGACAGTGTCTCCTTTGCATACGGATAAACGTGCTAGTGAATTGTCATTCAGAATGGTTGTTATTCAAAAGGAGTTCGTACGACTTACTCTAGGTTACGGAGTATGATATCCCTCCAAAAAACTTGCTTTTGACTGGCGCCCCTGGGTTCACGCACGTCACCAACATAAAGGACGCAACCTATGTAATCTGCAGCGACGTAATGTGCGATTATACCATTTTTAATGGATGATTGACAGTAATAGTGGTATGTACCTATTAGTATGGCAGTGTTGTTGTCTGCACACTAAGGTAACTCATTGTATGATGCAAAGTTGAAATGATGTAGTGGGAATCCGTTTCCAGTATACCGCTGAATATTTGTGAGTCTTCCAAGTATCAAGGTGAAGTGATTGGGCAACGTCTGCATCCATTTTTTTATGTCCAGCAGACCGAATCCGGTAATTATGTATGTAGCATTCATCTCGAGAATATTGTCTAATCTGGCCCGCTCGCGGCCTTCTGCATTCACCTGTATCACGCCTCCCTATAATACGACAGAGGAATACATATATCAAGGTTGGTTAATCTAATGTACATTAGAAGGGTTTGTGCAGGCTAACATCACCTGTTGGTCAAGTAATATGACACTGAGAGTCGGCTGCTTTGTTCTACTGGTAGATGTGAGTGTCCATTTACGATACACTAGCACGCGTATGGCATTTCCTATGTCTGATGGTTTCAGATTATTAACTCCAACGATCTCAAGTTCTGTAGCTGGTCTTTTTCCTGCAGACTTTGCTATGGCTGCTAATGCAGTATCATGCGACATTTTCCTGTACCATAACAATGCAATCATAAATGAGATCATATATAAATGGCCGGAATAAGAAACAAAAGCTGCAGTCAAAAAGACATATTTATGGATATGTACTAAGCCAGCTCTTTATACTAAGCCATATCAAAAAATGGGGTTCGATATAGGGAGTCTTTGCTGTTTACTGTTTACTTTACCTTTACCCAGCTTAAAGAACTGTGCCATAAATTCATAAGAACTGCTATTTGTAGAGCTTCTATAGCTTCGAGCCCTTTAGTTCGTTATCAAGCGTATAGCTTAGAGGGTGATCGCTGGCCACAAACTTGCAAGAGTCAGCTATTTGTTCACATTCAAGCATTCGTTCCCCACGTTCGAGCTAGTCGAATCAGTACTTATTGTTATACCGTTCGTGCCCCTCAGAGCCACTTAACTCGCTTTCAAGAATAAGAATCCTGCTTCCAATTAATAGACTGAAATGAAAACTTTTAAAGATGTTATGGAGGGTTTAAAAGTCATCGGTGCTGGAACTACTACAATTGCTTTAGCTGGAGCTGCAGTCGGAATTGGAAAGATATTCAGTTCGTTGATCCATTCAGTAGCACGGAGTCCGTAATTGGATACTAAATTGTTTGGTTATGCCATTTTAGGCTTTGCTCTCACGGAAGCCATTGCCTTGTTTACTCTTATGATGGCCTTTCTGATCTTATTCGTATTCTGAGATTCGCTACCGTCAGTAGCCTTCCTCCCAAGGCGAGCGAAGTGACGTGAGGCGAGCGTCTGAGTGAGTTGAGTGAGGAAGTGAGGGCCCTGAGGAAGCGGAGGGAGCGAAAGCTGGATCGGGTTTCACTGTTGTGTTGGTTAATGCCCAACCACCTTCAAGAAGGCAAAGAAGTCAACTTCATAACCTTTTCCATTATCAGTAGCAGCAGTGGACGAATCGAGACAATCAAAATACAGGTAGGAATCCGCTTATCTACTTGCCTTTCAACCTCAGAGCATTCAGTTCAGGTACCGCAGCGGTCGACGACTTGGCTGGGGCAGATCTTCACTCATTATCCTTCTTCGAACCTTTTGGTATGTATTGCCCCCTAACTATAGATCAGATCCAGCAGACGAGAAAGAAAATTCCGCACTGCTGCTGAGTCGTCGGACTTATCCAACAAGGGATTCGTGGAATTTCTGCGGATTGCGTTGGGGGAAATCTACCAAAGCTAGGCAGATAGATCATGTCCCCTTCCCAACAGTTGGAACTTGTCTTGGGGCGTCTTTGGCTTTACGAGAGAAAGCTCGCCGTAGAAAAAAGTCTTTCTCTTCCCGTCCCGGGTCATAGGTGCGTCCACAGAAGAGGAAATCGCAATGCATCTTGCTCAGCAGGCGTAGCTTGGAGTGAGAGTGTAGCGGGGGTAAGGAGGCCGCCAAAGAGGAAGGAAAACCGGCCTATTAAGCGCAGCTAAGCCAATATGCGCCGGAGAAAGCCAGGTGTCGTAGGTAAGCTCTATTTGGCCCGGAGCATCGATTCCCCATAACAAAGAAGCTAGCTCCATCTCTTAATTACCTATCCTGTGCTCGAGAAGGTCCCTCAGTTCCTCGGCAGCACCTCGAGGTGCATTTAGTTGTCTTACATGAGACTCGGGATATTACCCACTCCATGGCATGACACCTTTCGGTCATCCATTCCGCCCGCCCGCCCAGACGCGGCGCCTTTTCTCATTATCATCTACCGCCCTTTCTTTCCTCCCCGCTATTCACGCATGAAGATCGTCGTATGTATGCTCGACTTCGGGTGTCGGTGCTATAGTATAGGTAGGAGTACATTATGGCAGGATCAGTCACCCGGGCAAACCAACCCTCCTCCAAGAAGAATTGTGCTATGCCCCCCCGATCCCTATAGAGCGAAAGAGCTGCCTGGTGATCCCTAGGTTGCAGCACGTTCGGTCGTTAACTCCTCGCGCCACTGCCGCCGTTTCTAGGACCGACTGACGCCTCACCTGCACAGGTACCTACCTAGTGTCGGTCGCACATTCAACATAGCGTTCGGACTCATGTGCCTTCCAGATCCAGGGGTCTTCGAGCCTGCTACGTACGATTAGCCAGCCTTGCGGCGGCAAAAGGATTCTAAGCCCCCATGCTACGGTTCCCTGCGGTCCGAACCCGGTGCCGCATTAGGTTAGGGAACTGGGCGATAATAGCTCCTCCGCATCCCAAAGCGCGCTGCCCTCCTAGGCGCGCAACACTAAGTAATCCAAGCCAACCCACATTACCGACTAACGGTGGCAAATTCTTAGGTTCGATTCCTGGTTAAGAAAAATGCATAGCCAATAAACCTTATCCAAGTAACCACCACATCATAGTTGGTGTTTGATGAAGCGAAAAGTGTACCGCTTTTAGGGGGTCATTTAAGCCCTAAATCGTATTTATTTGATCAAATATTTCCCTAAATCGTTCCTTTTGTCATTTTAGGTACTTTGGAGAAGAAATCTGGAAAAGGAAGCATTTTGGACGTTTTTGGAGCATAAAAGTGAAGAAAACGACAAAGTCTCAAAAATCTGCTGGAAAGTACCTGTGACGGCGTCAAGCCCTAGTGTGACGCCGTCAACCCTTGATAAGCCAGAGAGGATTTTGGAAGATTAAAGGGGGACGGCGTCAAGAAGGCCATCAAGAAACCCTAACCGCGGCGAGGTGACGGCGTCAGCTCTATAACGTGACGCCATCAGATCTGTTTTCCTATATATATTTTCATAATTTTTAGTCATTAGTGTGCAACTTTGTGAGGAGAAACCCTAAGACGATTTTTCTGCCATTTTTAAGGGTTTTATACCCTTGGATCTCCCATGTTCAATTGAAGATAAGTAATCAATTAATCATTCAATATGTATATGTGTTGTTTGATTATATCTTGTTCTTGTCTTTTATTTAACATGCTAGGCTAGATTTATCTTGTGTTTGCTTAGATCTAATGAAACCTAACTATTGATTATTGGTTGTTGGTGTGTTATTAATTGTATTGGATGATTGTTTATCGATGTTAGGCTTAAGAAAACTGGCTAACCTCCTATGCGTTAACTTGCTTGAACGTCTTAAGAAACATGAACCAATGCGTACTAAGGTTATTATGGTTGTATTTAATGCATGAGCGAATTCTAGTGATCCAATGTTAGGAGCTTCTTAGCCGGCTCGACATAGGAGTGAAGTAGGAGCTTGTAGAGTTGGGGAAGTACGTACGCCACCCCACGATTGGTATTAAGGAATACACCCGTCATCCACGCAATTAATACACACTAATCAACCGGTAAAAGATAGTTAGGGAGTAAGGAAATCTAAGTAAACACATTTCTCTCCATATAAGTTCCACAACCTTTTTATTTTCAATCATTTTATTTTAATTGCAATTGTAGTTATTTGGGTTAGTTGACTAGCAACTAATTCCGCCCACTCCTTCAAACCCTAGATTTTACTTGCTTTTATAAAAATATAAAAAAATACAAAAAGAATCTTCCCTCACCCTTAGACCTATTAGAGTAGTTTTTCAATCCTAACGACACTATTCCCCTAGAGAACGATCAATCCCCCGGTACTTGCCACTACACTATACTACATCGGTCAGGTACACTGCCTGGTGGGGATTGCAAGCCTCTTGAGATCCCTCGAGAGGTAAAACCTGTTGTAAGGTCGCAAAACCACGCATCAAGTTTTTGGCGCCGCTGCCGGGGAATAGTTAATGCTTAGGTTGAAATTTTATTTTTATTAGGTCTACTCATTAGATTCCTATCTAGTGAGATTTTTATTTTCTTTTTATTAGCTTTCTTGTAGTCTATCTTTTTCTTTGTGCCATTTGTTTGTAAAACCATTTTCATTTGTCACTATGGCGGATGAAACTCCATTTAGATCATTGACATTAGAGGAACAACTATATTTCACTAATAGATTTGCTTCCTCTCATTCCAATGAATTTTTGTGTGCTCTTAGTGATTTCCAAGAGGAGTTGGGGGTAAAGTTAGATGGGTTTAATGAATTCTATGCATGTGTGATTTCTATTAGACGATCATTATCAGGATCAATTCCTTTTAGTAAGACCCTTTGGATGAATTTTGAGGAAAGCTTCCTAACCATGACCCATAAGTGGAACGAATTAGTGGATTTGTATGAGCAAAAAGACCTAGTTTCTAAGAACATGGACTTAGAGTCAAACCAAGATTCTGAGATGGTTAGTGTTGAACTACCTAGTTGCATGAGTGGGATAGATTTCATCAAAACATACGACACACATGAGGGTAGAGTTGAGCCACCTAAGTGCATGTCATGGTTAGGCACTACCATGATACGGGATGAACACATAGGTGATCTTGACACCATAAGCCCGCTAAATACCCCACAAGTCCTACCATCATTTGAGGCACCCACACCGCCCGTGACTTACCCGGAAGAAGTAGAAGAGACTTTAGGAATCCCGATGGAGGTAGAACCCTTGGACCAAGCACAACTAGAGGATATAGGTTTGAACACTTTTAGTGATGACCTTACTCTTAGTTCTAGGGAATTTCCTAGTGTTGATGAGCCGAAACCTCAACCGTTACACAACTTTTCATCCTTAGATTTACATCTAGGAGACAAAAGAGGAACCGACCCACCCATAAACCAATATTATCCGGGTAGTTTTAGGATGAAGGAAGCCATTCACTCACCCCCCTTCACCTCACGTGGCATATTTCCACCCTAAGGGTGTGTATCGCTACTTCCACCCGCACTTAATCCTAAGTGTAGGGAAAACCTCCCCTATTTCCGTTAAATAAGGGTAGAGTCAGGCTCGTGACTCGAACAAAAACAAGCGCTTCTTGGGAGGCAACCCAAGCTTTATTTGTTTGTTTGTTTGTTTGATTTTATTTGTTTCCGTATGCAAGTTTAATTGTTATTGTTTGTGCTCATGTTTCAAAGTAAATTGTGAAAATGCTTTATTTTGTTTTTAACCTCGTCTTAACTACATATAAAGGTATTTTGCAAAAGATAAGTGTAAGGGAATCCAAATTTGTTTACAAGAACAAGATTGAACATGAATCACAACAATATTAAATGAGCATGCATACTAGTAATTGTTAGAGTCAAATGCTTGTATCGAGTCATAATGAATATTTTGCAGGATTTCCAGGAAGTGAGGCATAAGTTTTTCCAGAAATTTTCCGGAAACTAACCATAAAATTTCTGCAGGTCACTTCTGACGGCGTCAAGGTTAACACCTGACGGCGTCAAGTGTAAAATTCTGGAAATTTTGCAAGTTTTGTTTTTCTACCGGAGTCATAAAGTTTTTGTTAAATCTTTAGTTTTATAAACTCCAGGAAATCTGCAAATATTCATTCTACAAGCATTATATCTTTAATCGTTTTGTTTTTATTTCTAAGTCTGGAATTACATCTAGTTGTGAGTTTTCTTTGTTCAGGTTGATGCTTTGGGTTTTTTGTGTTTGTTTTCTCAGGTTTAACAGGTTATATTGGACAAGAAGATGATTTATATTTCGGAAGGGAAGCTTTCAACGTTCATTTTCTTGGAGGAGGATTTAACCATGTTACCGGATTATCCACATCGAACGAATCAGGGGAGTATTTGTTTTCATTCTTTTACCTTATTTACTTTTACATCCTTTGAATGAACATTGGGGACAATGTTCAGCTTAAGTGTAAGGGGAGGGTAAATGATGATACCTTAGAGAATACAATTGCACTTGATTTTTGTTTGTTTGATGGTAGATGTGTAATAAAACTGAGATAAATACCTGTTAAGGCAATTTTAGTGCCAAATTTAAAATTTTTTACAACATTTAGGAGTGAAACTTTGGTCTTAATGAGCGTCTCATGGATAGGAGTTATATGACTAGCACAAAACCGTACCACTAAAAAATTTTCCACCCCCAAATATGTGAGGTTCGCCCCTAGAATTGGTAGGAAAAGCATTTATGCTATGATGTGTGTACCGGTAGCACTTAGATTCTAGAACTTGCGTTAGGACCATTCCGAGGCCACAAGTGAGACTACATTCGTGTAGTTAGATTTACTACATGATAAGAGGCATTAGGATTAACCCATTGTTTTACACCTGTGTTTTTGTTATAATTACGTTGGCTACATTGGTCAAGTAATTCTGCCACACCCTTTGCGTTGTACTCATTTTTAGTACACGATACCCCTAGTACACCCCTCAGAGCCTATCTTTTCGTTTCTAACTTTAAGCATTTTACTTAAAGTAAGAATTTGTTTACACCCCACTTAAATGTACACCCAAATCGCCTTAGCCTACCTTGTATGCACTCATCTTTAGTGCATTATTGTGACAACATTTGTTTAAACCCTTAGTTAATTATCTAATTGATTACATGGTTGCTAAGTCGAGTCATATCCTTGTACATATTGTTTTGGGATGATTGGGACTCATTGGTAAAGTACTAGTGTAATGGAGTAATGGGGAAGAACAACATTCTTACCCCCATATGTGCTAAATATTTTAAAAGTACTCCAAGTGTTTCGATTATCTTAATTCGAGTCATTAGAATAGTTAATTGTAAAGTTATGTAAAAGTTCAAGTGTAAGGGGGATACAACCCCCCTACGATGTATTATTTTGGATGGTAGGGCAAGAGTGTATGCAAAAAAAAAAAAAAAAAAAAAAAAAAAAAAAGTAAAAAAAACATACGGACTACCATCCCGTTTCATTTTATGTTTATTTTATCTTTTTGTTATTTTTTTTCATTAGCTTAAGTCGAGTCTAGGCTTGGCTTAGCAACGCCATATTGTACATGTAATTAATTAAGATCTTTAACTCGCCACCAGTAAAATATCCTTTATCCAACAAAACCGTGTTTATCATATCCCTACACCTAACGTTATAACCCATTTAAAAGCCCTCTTTGATAGTTTATCTTAGGTGCTTACGCCTAGTGGAGAAGGTTTTCGATCCTTTCCCAAGCCTATGGTAATCTATTTGCTATGACAGGTAGTGAGAGATATTATTCATTTTCATTTATGAGATATACTTTTATGACACCTGAGAGATGTGAGTATCTAAACACTACTTGTGAGGTGCTAGTGTGTAATCTCCGTGCTTATTATGATTAAAGTGGAACGACTATTTGTTGTAATTACTTTTATGTTAGCGTTAAATGACCCCTAACTTGTATTTTGATTAGAATAAAAGCGCATTTGCTTGAGGACAAGCAAATCTCAAGTGTAAGGGTATTTGATGAAGCGAAAAGTGTACCGCTTTTAGGGGGTCATTTAAGCCCTAAATCGTATTTATTTGATCAAATATTGCCCTAAATCGTTCCTTTTGTCATTTTAGGTACTTTGGAGAAGAAATCTGGAAAAGGAAGCATTTTGGACGTTTTTGGAGCATAAAAGTGAAGAAAACGACAAAGTCTCAAAAATCTGCTGGAAAAGTACCTGTGACGGCGTCAAGCCCCAGTGTGACGCCGTCAACCCTTGATAAGCCAGAGAGGATTTTGGAAGATTAAAAGGGGACGGCGTCAAGAAGGCCATCAAGAAACCCTAACCGCGGCGAGGTGACGGCGTCAGATCTGTTTTCCTATATATACTTTCATAATTTTTAGTCATTAGTGTGCAACTTTGTGAGGAGAAACCCTAAGACGATTTTTCTGCCATTTTTAAGGGTTTTATACCCTTGGATCTCCCATGTTCAATTGAAGATAAGTAATCAATTAATCATTCAATATGTCTATGTGTTGTTTGATTATATCTTGTTCTTGTCTTTTATTTAACATGCTAGGCTAGATTTATCTTGTGTTTGCTTAGATCTAATGAAACCTAACTATTGATTATTGGTTGTTGGTGTGTTATTAATTGTATTGGATGATTGTTTATCGATGTTAGGCTTAAGAAAACTGGCTAACCTCCTATGCGGTAGCTTGCTTGAACGTCTTAAGAAATATGAACCAATGCGTACTAAGGTTATTATGGTTGTATTTAATGCATGAGCGAATTCTAGTGATCCCATGTTAGGAGCTTCTTAGCCGGCTCGACATAGGAGTGAAGTAGGAGCTTGTAGAGTTGGGGAAGTACGTACGCCACCCCACGATTGGTATTAAGGAATACACCCGTCATCCACGCAATTAATACACACTAATCAACCGGTAAAAGATAGTTAGGGAGTAAGGAAATCTAAGTAAACACATTTCTCTCCATATAAGTTCCACAACCTTTTTATTTTCAATTATTTTATTGTAATTGCAATTGTAGTTATTTGGGTTAGTTGACTAGCAACTAATTCCGCCCACTCCTTCAAACCCGAGATTTTACTTGCTTTTATAAAAATATAAAAAAATACAAAAAGAATCTTCCCTCACCCTTAGACCTATTAGAGTAGTTTTTCAATCCTAACGACACTATTCCCCTAGAGAACGATCAATCCCCCGGTACTTGCCACTACACTATACTACATCGGTCAGGTACACTGCCTGGTGGGGATTGCAAGCCTCTTGAGATCCCTCGAGAGGTAAAACCTGTTGTAAGGTCGCAAAACCACGCATCAGTGTTAGCGGGGGCCAGGTTACTATAAGTTTACCTTAGTTCAAAAAATATATTGGTACTATATGCAAACAGATACATGGTTGTGGTCTCTGTAAATGGATATAGTTTGTGAAGCACTCGCCAATCGTCTTCCTAGGCTTTCGAAAGTACACGCCAAAGAAGTCTCTGAAGGTATCCATTCTTAGAACATAATAAAAGGGTACGTCTATTTTCTTCTCTATAGGGCTGCACATGTAACTGTCAAATCGAATGTAGCAAAATCTGTGGACAATTTCTCGTCAGTATAGGTATGCCAGTAGAATGCGTGTGACCCTATATGGGTTCATTGACCTGGGCTTTAGCAATAGGCGACAAAATCTGTAAAAATATAACTAAGAAAGACACAATCCGCAAGGGTTAAAAGAACATATTAGACCCTATATGGGTTCCCTGACCTGGGCTTTAGTGATAGGCGACAAAATCTGTAAAAATATAACTAAGAAAGATACAATTCACAAGAGTTAAAAAAACATATTATGGGTATTAAAATTGCATATAAGGTAAATGGTAATAGAAGTTTATTCTCTGTCTTTAGTCGGCTCGTATGAGTAAACACGAACATGAAAACAACAAAGAACATGGGTGATGGATTTGTTATGAAGAAGACCTGGTTTCTGACAATGTTTTCTAAAAAGTCCCTGTAGAAGATATTTTTCGTTGTATTTGACGGTCTGTTAGGCTGATCTTTGATGAGGATTTTTAACCCCTCAGGAGACGTGGCTCTTGAAAGTGCTACGTATAACTGTCCATGACCAAATATAAGTTGCGGTAAGTAGACGCCTATCTTATTTAGTGACTGGCCCTGGCTCTTGTTGATGGTCATCGCATAACATACTTTGATCGGGAACTACTTCCTTTTAAATATAAATGGCATGTGCTCGTCTCTGTTAAACAACATGATCCGAGGAAGAAATACTTTCTGCAACATGTGAGTACCGGTAACAATTCTGACTTCGATCACCTTAGCAAGCATCTGTGTTACGATCATGCGCGTGCCATTACAAAGGCCCCAGCCAAATTCAAGTTTCTGAGCAACATGACAGGTGCGCCTTTTTTCAGTTCAAGGTTATGTGGTGGGATTCCAGTGAATGAAATCGTGTTTAGATACTCTGGTGGATATAGTAATTATGTGGCTCCTCCGTCGTTTCCGCGCGGTATAGCTTCATCATTACTTGCATATACATGGCTGGTGGCAGACAACATCTGCAGGACATCTGAATTAATGGCGTCGGCGGTTTCATTTTTGGGACAAATAATGGCTCTTTCTTACAAGGCCTCGGCAGTTGGTGATTGAAGTATCGTGTGAGGATATATAAACTGTATAAGTTACATTCTCGCGTCATCACTATCTGGAATGCGGTACATTTCAGGTATATGTATCCATGAACTATCTTCAGGATCTGTTTCATCTGGTTCACCAATGACACCATTCCCTACGTCTACGAACCATCTGGAAAATGATGCAGTATCATGCAGCTGTTGGGGAGACGACTGAATCCTCGTCAGTCGCATATTTTTTGTCAACAAATGAACTTTGATGTGTTTCCAAAGATAGGATTCAGTGATACACGAAGAAATGATTTGTTGTTTTGTACCTTTTTTCTTCACCGGTAAAGTTTGTCTGAAGTCACCTCCCAGGATCACTAACTTGTTGCCAAAGACAGCCGTTGGGCTATCTAATAGATCTCGCAAGGTCCGGTCAAGAGCCTCAAAACATTTACGGTCGTTCATGGGCGCCTCGTCCCAAATTATCAGGTCTGCCTGTATCAGTAGATCTGCCAGCTGAGTATGTTTTTTTACAGTGCACATAGACTCATTTGTCACATCTAGCGGTAAGTTGAACCTTGAATGAGCAGTAAGGCCTAATGGCAACAGGAGCGAAATGATTCCAGAAGAAGCCATCGCAAGAACTATCTTCCACTGCGCTCGGAGTGCGTAAATTATACTTTTCCATACAAAAATCTTTCCAGTCCCACCGTATCCATATACAAAAATTAGTTCCTGTCTGTTATTTGTAACCCCTCCGACAATGGTATCAAACAGTTGTCGTTGCTGAGTATTGAGATTTGGCACCAGTCGATCCCTTTCAGTGGCCATAGCTTTTGTATCATAGCTCCGTTCCTCCATGACTGTTCTATTTCGTAGAATCTTGAGCAAGCGCCGTACAGGGAGATGCATACCAAAGTCCGTAACCGATTTTCCATGGAACCTAAGAATACCTTCTAACTCGTAGAGAATCCCACCTTGCAGTTCTTCATCAGTCAAGTTAACTTCAGGCATGTGCAGCAGTTGCGACAACATTCTGGGTATATCGTCACTCATGAGCCTCCTGTGTCTATTCCAAAGAGATATTGGATTAGCAACATCACAAAAGATGAGAATTTGACCGAACAGCTGTCGTATTTCTGATGCTGTAGCCGTTAAAGCTGCCTCTAAAAGAGTAAGTGACCATTCTCCGTCACCTGTAAATAAACCCATTGCTTCACACGCTGCTCTGTTAGTTGGATAAAGTCGGCCTTCAATTGTACGTATAGCCGGAAATGATGCACATCCCTTCTGATGGCACAACAAAAGCCTTTGGTAAAACAAATAACTAGCGCTGGGATGTATATACGCTAACCTACCAATCGATGGCTTGTTAAGGTTTCGTCTAGGTGACCAAAACTTCTGAGTACCATTCCAAACGAATTTGGAAGGAAATTCTAGGTATGTTAGGTGGTGACTAAGAGTCGACCGAGCATTAAAATCTAACCATTGCGTAAGGGTGGTTTTCTTGTTACTCGGATTTTCAACAACAGATTCTAAACTTTCGTTTGTTCTGAAAGTTACACGCTGCATGTTCTCAAGATGAACAACGAGTATCTGGACAGCCGGATCCCTGTGGTGAATATCGAATCCCAGCAACCGCTAACAGGCTTCGTGCGGCCCTACGTATCTTGCATCTAGATAATTCTTTATTTCGTCAATTTTGATTGCAGGTAGTTGGCTAATCGAAGGCGTGTCTCCAACAGATCTTGTTATCTGTGTGACTATCCGATCCGTACCTTTTGAAATATACGTGAATAAATACTTAATCAGCATTGTCCATTTACAATATTCGACATTGATGTGTGCATAAAACCTTCTGAGAAGCAGCATGTTATATGGTACAGCATATCCATTATCTAGGTCAACATTTTGGTTGGTAGTCACATCGCCCCAAGGACACCTACGGTAATGCACATATCCGTTTTTGTCAATGGATGTGGCATTGGCATATGGTTTAGGAAACCCTTTTGTGCATGTATCAGTTACCTTCATACATGGTGCCGATCTATTAGCCACACCACACGACCCGTGCATCATAAGCTCGCTAACAATCCGATAACCTTCCGGATCAATGTCCCTAGCAGGTAGCTCAGTAGATATATATCGATCGATATCCGCATTTGTACGCACCCTCGAAGACTCTTATATCCACAACAACAAATGATAATGCGGTAACCCACGTTTTTGAAATTCGACCGTGTACAAAACTGCGAAATTAATTGAAAAAGTGAGTCAGGTATAACGACAAAGATTTATGTACAGGTATATGCTAATAGAAATCGAAACTTACTGGCTGCAACTGATCCAAAGGGCCTCCCGTCACGGAGATATGTAATGAGAAGGTGGATTTTCTATAAAAAAACGCGGTCAACAACATCTGGCCTATCAGCAATCCCCAGAAGGCAACTCATGTTGGCGCGAACCCTTGACTGCAAATAATCGTATGTTGAACTCAGGAATGTCCTCAACTGTTAGCAAGTCTCTTGCTGTCCTAAATATACGAACTAACTGATTATGCTCATCCAGAACGTGAATTAAACCGTCAACAATTTCCGCCCTTAAAGTTTGACTACCATCGTTAAAATGGCTTAGCCGATTCCGCACTTCATTCTGTGTATCAAAGATATACAACTGTAAGAAGCGCGGATCGGTGTCCTCAGACGGGCAAAGACCACCTATCCAATGATAAATCTGTCCTGATATTTTGAAGACGTACGGGCTACGGCCTCTGTTAACTGATTCATCAATCTGAGCTCCTAAGGAAGTCATAGCAAACATTGAGTTATAAGCTCTAACATTCTCCATGAAGTGGTGGTCCGTGAACAACTGTTTGATATATATACGATATTCGGATTGTCGCTGCAAAACCACCTGACCATCCATATAACATCTACGATAGCTGGGAAACCTACGGCTTCCATGTTTAACCCTTTCTTCAAACCAAAACAACGCCTTGCAATGGGAACAAATTCTGTTACATGGCCCTAAAGACACGTATGCATCCGGTGGCCCTGCAAAAGACTAAAAAAAAAAAAAAAAAAAAAAAAAAAAAAAAAAAAAAGAGGTTAAAATCAAATCACAGCGCAAAACAAAAGTAGAAAGAAAGGGCTACATAGAAAGAAGACATAATCAATAGTACTTGTGTGTCCGTGGATACCAGCAGGTATCATTTCAGGCGGACACCTTTGTCTTCTGCTAGGTATCGCCCGCCTAGCACTGGATATAGGATTGGAAAACGGTTGACGGTCGGGAACGGCAGTGGAGAACGCATGTTGAGGATACGCATTATAGTTAGAAGGTGCAGTAGCAGGAGGCTGAAATTCAACTGCAAAAGACCAAAAAAAAAAAAAAAAAAAAAAAAAAAAAAAGAGGTTAAAAGCAAACCATAGTGCAAAACAAAAGTAGAAAGCAAGGGCTACATAGAAAGAAGACGTAATCAATAGTACCTGTGTGTCCGTGGATACCAGCATGTATCATTTCAGGCGGACGCCTTTGTCTTCTGCGAGGTATCGCCCGCCTAGCACCGGATATAGGATTGGCAAACGGTTGACGGTCGGGACCGGCAGTGGAGAGCGCATGTTGAGGATACGCATTATAGTTAGAAGGTGCAGTAGCAGGAGGCTGAAATTCAACTGTGAAAACAACGGAAAAAAAATAAACACAGTTGAGAAAAGAGAACCGTTGTATGTACCTGCTAAGAAAGGAAATTGTGCTCACATTCATAAGTAGTCGATGAATGCGCACGCAAAGATTGAGATGTATACCAAGTATCACAGGCGGATGTAGTAACTGAAAATCAAAGAAACAAAACATGAAGCATATGAAGAGATGATACATCTAAACCAACACTATGAATACAAAATTACGACTGACCATCGATGGTATTCGCACCGAAAGCGTTACTACTTCCTACTCCAATCGTGGCTGTCACAACAACGTGATGTAAGCAATTATTATAAAAACCAACGAAAACATTAACAAACAAAGAAGAAGAAAAAAGAAAAATAAAACATACGCAACATTACCAGAAGATTGGCTAGCTCCCAAATACGTTGGAATACATGTATCCATACGACACGAATCTGCTATTGGAAAACGCGTCAGCAAGACTATAGACATCAATAAAATACAGATATGAACGAACCACAATGAGAAAAAATATACCCTACCAGTTATTGGGAACGGCGACACATCATTCACCTTCTGTTTCCCTTTACCGGGAACATTCGTCGGATCCAGGAAGCTACGTTGACAACCCTGCAGAGGCTCATTAATCGATATACCATTCGAAGATCTTGCAGGCATAGCAGGAACACTGTTCCTGGTAACAGAAGGGCCACGCAAGCCTTTGGCACAACATAAGGAATCGTCGACATCCATGAATTCTGCAACGTCACACGCAGGGATCATTATACTTTCTCAAACCGAAGTCGGCGTATCAATCACGAGAAAGGAACTACCGCTATTAGCATCTAAATAAGTAGGCACATCTATTAGCCGAGAAAACAAAACCGTTCTATGTAGCTAATTAAAAAGGACATTGTGCTCATATTCATACGTAGTCAGTAAATGCGCAGGCAAAGATTGAGATGTATAGCAAGTATCAGAGCCACATGTAGTAACTGAAAATCAAAGAAACAAAAGCTGAGCCATACGAACAAATGATACATCTAAACCAACACTGTGAATGAAAGATTACGACTGACCATCGATGGTATTCGAAACGAAAGCATTACTACTTCTTAGTCCAATCTCAGCTGTCACAACAACGTAACGTAACCAATTATTATAAAAACCACCGAAAACATTAACAAACAAAGAAGAAGAAAAATGAAAAATAAAACACACGCAACATTACCAGAAGATTGGCCAGCTCCCAAATACGTTGGAATACATGTATCCATACGACACGAACCTGCAAATGGAAAACGCGTGAGAAAGACTATAGACATCAATAAAATACAGGTATGATCAAAGCGCAATCAGAAAATATACCCTACCAGTTATTGTCGACAGCGACACATCATCCACCTCCTGTTTCCCTTTTTCGGCGACATTCGTGGTATCCGGGAACCTACGTTGACGACCCTGCGGAGGCTCATTAATCGATATACCATTCGAAGATCTCGTATCCATGAATCCAGCAACGTCACACGTAGAGACCATTATACTTTCCGAAACCGAAGTCGGCGTATCAATCATGACAAAGGCACTACCGCTATTAGCATCTGAATCAGTAGCCACATCTATAAGACCACCAGGGCCCAACCCTTCACCAATATCACTCCTAACAGACCCGTCTCCCTCTAACGTTTGGTTACAACTATTTCTACAGACAGATTTACTCTCACTTGTCATACTTAAAGCATAAAAAAACAACAAAAAAAAAAAAAAAAAAAGAAAAAAAAAAAAGGAAAAACCATATGCACCATCCACACATAAACCATAAGAAAGAGATACACAAACCTACTATCGTCTGGATTTGGCGAGACAATGATCTTTAGGGTTTGCACAGGTACCGATAAAATCACAGAGAGAAGGTTTGCACAACTACCGGTAAAAACACAGGGAGAAGACACGTATAATTATCTTCCAAATGCTACGTGTATGAATAAGTACAAAAGAAGCTAAAAAGAAGAGTGGATCGGGGAAATAAACGGGTCGACAAACCGAAACGACGTTACTGGCGTCGTTTCTTGACGCTGCATTATATTATATATAATACTAGAAACGTTTGTATTAAATTAAGTTTTTTTTTTTTTTTTTTTTTTTTTTTTTTCTTTTTTTTCCCCTTCACATAGGTGTGGGAATATAAAATTTACGTTAGAATAAAGCACACCTCCGGCACCTTCTACCGTGTTAGTACACATCTTCACATGATAGCGTATCAATATTAACGGTCCAAACCAATTAATTATATGCTCGAATCAAACCTACTATCAAGGCTCATTAACAAACACTTGATGGAAGCCCGACTCAAATCTCATGCTGCGCAGGGCTGGTAAAACCTCTCAGGCCAGACTGAGAATGATAGTACTACTGCTTCCCAACTGTCACTAGCGGTTAAAATGTATCATCTGATACTATGCAATGGGGATGCACGACAAACACCACTTTGTACGAGTCAAGGAGCGCACAACACCTGTCCTCCTTGTCTGCTCTCGAATGATCAACATCTGACTCTCTAGCAGCCGTTGATTATCCCTAAAGGGTTTATCTCTAAACCCTCCAAGTGTCTCTATAAAAGGAGAGCAACACACACAACTTCACAAGTTTCACACAATTGTGCAAATATTGCCTCAGAGTAGTATATGGTCTTTATTTAAGTATTACCTGAGCTTTTTGATCCTTATCAATCTCATCGGGTCCGTACTGTTCTACACGGAAAACCAAACAACAAAACCATTCTCATCCTATCTCTGAACCGATTTACATACCATACGTAAACATGGCGCTATCCGTGGGAACATGATACAAAATAGCCGCAAATTTCTCGAAAATTTTCACCTACTTTCACTCACTTCTTACTCAAAAATTCAAAATTTTTTTATTTTGTGCACAAGTTTCTTAAACAAACATGTATGGTGAACAAACCCGTAAAATTTCAGACACGCCCAAAAACCACCTCAGACCTATCCGAGTGGACAAGTCATTTTACTTAGAGAACTACCCATTGCCTGATGGGTTGAAAATGCCTTCGCACATTGGGACTTATGATGGGAAGGGGGATCCAGACAATTTCTTACATTTGTTCGAAGGGGCCATTAAGATGCAAAAGTGGGTCATGCCTGTAGCCTGTTACATGTTACATACACCCTACAGGATTCTGCCCATATTTGGTGGAATGAGCAAAAGCCTGGCAGCATTGTCAACCTCGATGATCTCAAGGCTAAGTTTCGATCACACTTCAGTCATCAAAAGAAGTTCACAAGGACCATCTGACGGTGCACAACATTAAACAAAAGGAGAATGAAAGCACAAGGGCTTTCGTCACTTGGTACACTGATGAAACTCTGCAAATTTTGGGTCTACATGAAGATCAGCATATCTCTGGCTTCATACATGGCATGCGAAATCGAAGTTTGGTGGAATTTTTGTCCAATGACCATCCGACAACTTACAAGGGGTTAATGGAAAAGACATATACTTGGATTGAAGTAAAGGAAGTGTCTACTAATGGTGCTCCGATCGATAGTGAAAAGTTGTAACACCCCCAAAATCGGGTCCAGCGGAAGCATTCATTTCACTGGGGCGCTACTCAATTGGTATCACAACACAAGGTACAAAGAACGGTTTTACCTTAACCGTTTAGAATAAAATTTATTATCAAAACATTGAGTTTACATCATCTGAAAAATAGTGCGGAAGTAAGGCCCAAAAATAATAAAGCGGTCCCAAATATAATCATCAGAGTCGTCTATGACCATGCCCCTTGCCAAGCGCCTCCAGAGATAAACTATAGCCTTAAACCTGAAAATACATGCTAAAAAGGGTCAGCTTACGCTGGTGAGTTCACAGGTTTTAGTTTGAAACAATATGGTTGAACCAAAAGGTTTTCCGAGTTCAAATCATCGTTCAGAAACAAGTCAAGTCCAACGTAGGCTAACACTGCCTAAGTTATAGTTCCAGAACCAAATCAGCAATTAATAGCATAGTCAAAGCATCTCAAACCATAATCAGTCATACAGATACTACACTCATATAGTGTCAAGCAAGTTTAACTGTTACGCTGGCCAAGTCATGAACCAAACACATGAGCCGCACTCAAGGAGTGTCTCATATCCAAACATTACATCAATAGTCCTGTAGGTGCACACTACGGATGTCTCAGGCACAGGAGCCCTCTATATTAGGCACATGGAGCCTACATTAACGATCAGGCACAAGGAGCCCTCTTATATAATAACCATAGCCAGCTCGCGTAACAGTATCATATCAGTTTCAGGCCACATCAAATAACAGGTAAGCACATAACGCATTTAAGTAACCAGGTCAGGTATATCAGCCAAACAATACGTTGGAGAAAACAAATCACGTTTCAAGTAAAACAAGTATTGAGTTTAGATAGAAATGAGCATGTATTCTTCCCCAAAAATAGTTAGAAAACTAGTAAAAGTAGGGGCCATGAACTCACCTTAGCCACAGAAATGCAAGGTCACAACTGACACGACTGGCATCTAGAGCATATCACAACGGTCTCAAAAACATACGGCACGACGGTACACGGAGGTACAAGCACGGCGGTACACAACGGTCTAGGATCGGCACAACCTAATACGTATACGATTATCTCAAAACACGTCTCGCAAAATAATAAAGTCTATAAAAGACAGCGTGTCGGAGTTTTCGTGGATTACTCAGTTTTCAAAACTTATCAAAAGTTTAGTTTCAACGTTTCGTGTGGTGTGTTAAGATAACATAGACTCGACAGACAACTCACGCCGAAAAGAATAGACATCGACATAGTCGAGTGAATACTGACAAGAACTCGAACCAAAGAAGACAAACCTAGGAGTTAACGACAAACAACACCTCAAATCAAATAACTAATTTGTACGTTTTGACTTTTACCCCGTTATCCCCAAATAATTTGTATAAAAACATAACCGTTTTATAATAGAAATGAGTTTAGCTAGTAAAAATCGGTTTTTCTCAAGTCGTCGTGACTTAAATTAACCAAGTTTGTAAATACAATATCTTACAAGTTTTATGTCTCGTCATCATTCGTGTAAAATATTAGTTTTGGTTTTATTGAAGATTTTGTGTCTGGTCCGAGTCTAATATATTAAATTCTATTCGAGTTTAATATATTACGCCGTCTCAAGTCTCAAAATGTTCAATAAATCCGATATCTAATGTTGTACATCCGATAACGATCCATAATTGTCCAATGTCCAGATATAAAAAATCAAATCCGTATTAAAATCCAAGTCCAAATACTATTTTCCAAGTAACCGAAACGTACCAAGTGAACACGACAAGTCAAATGTGTAAGTCAAATATAACTTTTGACACTACAATTATATCAAACACGCTTATAATTTTCTTGGGCTCAGCCCAATTCAACAACCAAAAGCCCTCATTCTTAGTGGGCTGTCGAGCCCATTAAACAAAACCCAATTATTAGACATCACTTAACCCAATCCCAACCTCAACATACTAAAATTTGACACCCTCTCGATTCATGTTATCTCGGGACAGTACTAAGCAGACACTCTCTCGACACCTTGGTGTCTTGAGCCTAGCCACGCAATCAACGCAAACACACTAACGAGCACCTTCAGTAATAATTTCCAATAATAAACGCGCCCTAATGGCTTTGACCTCAACGCACAAAGACTCAACATCACACACAATAACCACAACTAAGAATTTAAAACTAATCAACCCCGAGACCCTATCCGGGTCGTACGGGTCTGACCCGTATTCGAACCCACAACAACGACAACAACTGCGAGCTACTCTCGTTTACCAATTCTCAATCCAAACCCGGACCAACCATATTACCAATAACCACATAAACCAAGAGAATCCAACCAAGATATAATCAAACGAAGAACAAATCCGGGTTATAAACCCGATCGTGACCACAGAATTTAGACCTCACCACTTTAGTCGAAACTTACCACACAAATACAAATAAGTAAGTAAAGAAAAACGTGTTTTAAATCCGGGTTTTAATCACAAAATTAAAATAACGAGTTATGTCAGTTTTAATCCACGAAAACAATATCAAAATAAATCGGTTATAATAAAAAAAATATAAAGACTGGCTTCTCGGTTTTACCATGACGAGAAAGAGAGCGAGAGGAAGCGGCGGAGACGCGTAGCAGTGGTTTCGGCACAAGCTTGAGTCGCCGGAAAAACCTTAAGTTACCGAAAGAGAAATAACAAGATATAGAACAAGATATAGATGGGTTGTATTGAGGTAGATGATGGTGGGTGTGAGGTGGTGCGTGCGGCGGCAGTCGGCCGGAAGTGGCCGGAATTGGTCGCCGGAAAATGAGAGGAGAGAGGGGAAGAGAAGTGCGGCTGAGAAGTGAAAGAAAATGAAATATAACCCTAAAGATTTTATAACAAGATATATATAGTGTGAGGGTAGGACTAAGGGCAAACCCTAACGCGCCCTCAGGGACTAAAACTACCAATCTCCTTATATTTTTAACGATACGCCAACGAGACCAATAAATCGTGTTATAAATATTTCCCGAGCACCCGAAAGTTATTCCAATAATCTTAAAAGTGTTTTTCCATCAATTTTGATTATAAATACGTGTACCTTTAGTTCTCGTTGCCCGAATAAATTAATATTCGCGTTTAGGATAATTTTTCCAATAAAAACGACCATTCGTACGCCTCGTTTCTCACGAATAAAATAATCAAAACAAATCGTCGGTTGTGCCAGTACGCGTTGTGTACGAATTTCACGCTTCGCGAGCTAAATTTCACGTTTTCAATTCAAATAAGTTCAGAAAGGATCCGTTTATGAGAAACGGGGAAAGTCTCGTATAGAAATATATTCGGAAAATTACGGGTGGTTACAGTCTCACCTCCTTAACGGAATCGCGACCTCGCGATTCAATTCAAGTTACTCGTTACGGTTGAAAAGAAATGGTATATACACATGACGATTCATTTTCTCACGTGAATTCAAGACTTTTTCACGAGCTTCGACGAGCTTTGTCGATTAGGGATGTGACTTTACTAAAGTCATTCGATTTCACGGTTCATGATTTCGATAGGTTTCTCAACAAGGTTTAAACATTCATCAAATCTAGATCTCTCCTGGAGGAGTAGTGGTTGCCTCATCGGCAAGTCACTTCTTCACGATGTACATAAAAACGTTGCGATCATTGCTGAGTCCTGACGGTAGCTCGAATCTGTGCGCTGCCGGTCTAACTTTATCAAGGAGTTCAAAAGAATCAATATAGCAAGGATTAAGGTTTCCACGTTTACTAAACGTATCACACCTTCTCATGGTGAATTTTAAGCATAATCTAGGCTTTAACTGGGAATTCAAGAGGTTTACGTCATCTGTCAGCATAGTCTTCTGACGATTCGTGAGCAGCTTGCAGCTCGGTTCTGATCTGAGCGATTTTCTCGGTAGTCTCATGAACAAGTTTAGGGTCAGTAAGTTGGGCATCCCCAAATTTTACCCATCAAGTCGGCGATCGGCACTTGCAACCAGAAAGTGCCTCGAACGGTGTCGTTGAAATACTGGAGTCGTAGGTATTGTTATATGAGAATTTGGCCAACTGGAGGTGTCGATACCAACCATTGCCAAATTATGCAGGAACACAATATGTCCTTTAACACTAGAATGATTTTTCCACTTCGGCCATTAGTCTGGAGATGATACACAGTATTCATCCCAAAATCTGTTCTCATGGCTCTTTGGTGTGATTTCCGGGAATTTGATGTGAAACAACTATCCCGATCAGAGAATGGTAAGAGTCGACACTCTATACCGGGTAATGATTTCATATGAGTGTGGACGAGCAAGTTTGCCAATGCTGTCGTTTCATTGATTAGAGAAGGTGAGTAGATTAGGTAGGATTATCAACAATTACTCTGGTAGCGGCGCGGGATTTACTTCCAAAGTTTCATTTATGATATAGTTCAATATCCAGTAAGAAAGTAGCAAGGATCACTGGTATTTCCGAGGGACGAGTGAGAAGTTGGGCGGTTGTCCCAAGGAATCGCGGTTTCAGTTACTCCTTAGAGTCTCAAGATTTCTGCTGGGCGTGGAATCTCTGCCAAATAGAGAGTTTAGCGAGTTCAGAGTATAATTCTGAGAAAAGAAGTTGATTGCCACAAGCAATCAGTTGGTTGAATCGGTAATGTACAAGGTACTCAAAACGGAAGGTACAACATTGATTGAACAATCCCGATCAGAAAGATGAACATCATCGATTGAGCACAAGGCTTAGAGTAGAGGCGACTGTAACAAGGCCACAACAAAACGAGGCCGAATAACAAATCCAAATCCAGGATGACGTCCAAAATCAAACAACTCGAATTAAATCAGAATCAAGATTAATCCAAACAAAGTCAATATCGAATCCGAACGTAGCAGAATCAAATCCAAACGTAGTCAAAATCAGATCAAAAAGTAGCCAGAATCAAATCCAAACGTGGCCAAAAATCAAATCCGAACGTAGCCAAAAATCAAATCTAAACGTTGCCGAAAATCAAATCCAAACGTGGCCAAAATCGATTCCAAACGTAGCCAGAATCAAATCCAAATGAGGCAAAAATTAAATCCAAACGTAGCCAAAATCAAACATAAGCGTAGATAAAATCAAATCCAGACGTGGCCAAAATCAATTCCAAACGTAGCCAAAATTCAAAACCAAACATGGTCGAAATCGAATCTAAACGTTCCAGTAAGCTTGGACGGCTTATAGCGCTCTCAAGAGGTTACAAATAAGTAACTCGGATTCAAATGGTGCCAATCGGATCTAACTCGACCCGATGCAAAAATACGGCCAGACGGCGGAAAACAGGATTTCCATATAATGGAGACGTATAGCGATGCCAAGGGCATTACGGTTCATGCGGTGTTGTGATGCCAGTGTGTAGTGTGTGTGGAAGTAAAATTCCAATGTCTGTGTACCCACGCGAAACGGTACCATCCCAAAAATCAATGACCAACCCGGACATAATTCCATTATAACTACTCTGAGTATTGCAAAATTCACCTCTGAGTCGGACATAGGTGATCAGGCTATGCCCCACTGTCCCTGGCTGAATATAGGTGATCAGTCTATATTCACCCGAGGTTCAATGAATTTTGGAAGACTAAGCCTAGTTATACTAGTAGTATGTCCATTATATCCAGAATCATTCCCAAAAATCACGACAAGTATACAAACACGACGTTCAATAGTGAGATTACGCAAGGAAATAGCGTAACTCTGTGACAGGTTCGGTGCAAGTATAAGCATATGGAAATGCTTATAGTGAACAGTTAAAACGAGCGGATATAAAATATCCAAGAGTCATGCACACATCTCAACAAATATAAAATCAAGCATCTCATCAAACAACTCGTCAAATATACCATGAACATCTCATCTAATATATCATCAATTATCTCGTCATATCAATCATAATCTCAAACAAAATCATACGCGAGGCATCAGCTTGGCAGGCAGGCACGTGTCGGTCATAGGGTTAAGTTTTCGCCAAAAGTGGTTATAGTCCAGGTTTTTGAAAATAAACCCAGGTATCTATAACCTAGGCTCTGATACCAATCTGTAACACCCCCAAAATCGGGTCCAGCGGAAGCATTCATTTCACTGGGGCGCTACTCAATTGGTATCACAACACAAGGTACAAATAACGGTTTTACCTTAACCGTTTAGAATAAAATTCATTATCAAAACATTGAGTTTACATCATCTGAAAAATAGTGTGGAAGTAAGGCCCAAAAATAATAAAGCGGTCCCAAATATAATCATCAGAGTCGTCTATGACCATGCCCCTTGCCAAGCGCCTCCAGAGATAAACTATAGCCTTAAACCTGAAAATACATGCTAAAAAGGGTCAGCTTACGCTGGTGAGTTCACAGGTTTTAGTTTGAAACAATATGGTTGAACTAGAAGGTTTTCCGAGTTCAAATCATCGTTCAGAAACAAGTCAAGTCCAACGTAGGCTAACACTGCCTAAGTTATAGTTCCAGAACCAAATCAGCAATTAATAGCATAGTCAAAGCATCTCAAACCATAATCAGTCATACAGATACTACACTCATATAGTGTCAAGCAAGTTTAACTGTTACGCTGGCCAATTCATGAACCAAACACATGAGCCGCACTCAAGGAGTGTCTCATATCCAAACATTACATCAATAGTCCTGTAGGTGCACACTACGAATGTCTTAGGCACAGGAGCCCTCTATATTAGGCACATGGAGCCTACATTAACGATCAGGCACAAGGAGCCCTCTTATATAATAACCATAGCCAGCTCGCGTAACAGTATCATATCAGTTTCAGGCCACATCAAATAACAGGTAAGCACATAACGCATTTAAGTAACCAGGTCAGGTATATCAGCCAAACAATACGTTGGAGAAAACAAATCACGTTTCAAGTAAAACAAGTATTGAGTTTAGATAGAAATGAGCATGTATTCTTCCCCAAAAATAGTTAGAAAACTAGTAAAAGTAGGGGCCATGAACTCACCTTAGCCACAGAAATGCAAGATCACAACTGACACGACTGGCATCTAGAGCATATCACAACGGTCTCAAAAACATACGGCACGACGGTACACGGAGGTACAAGCACGGCGGTACACAACGGTCTAGGATCGGCACAACCTAATACGTATACGATTATCTCAAAACACGTCTCGCAAAATAATAAAGTCTATAAAAGACAGCGTGTCGTAGTTTTCGTGGATTACTCAGTTTTCAAAACTTATCAAAAGTTTAGTTTCAACGTTTCGTGTGGTGTGGTAAGATAACATAGACTCGACAGACGACTCACGCCGAAAAGAATAGACATCGACATAGTCGAGAGAATACTAACAAGAACTCGAACCAAAGAAGACAAACCTAGGAGTTAACGACAAACAACACCTCAAATCAAATAACTAATTTGTACGTTTTGACTTTTACCCCGTTATCCCCAAATAATTTGTATAAAAACATAACCGTTTTATAATAGAAATGAGTTTAGCTAGTAAAAATTTGTTTTTCTCAAGTCGTCATGACTTAAATTAACTAAGTTTGTAAATACAATATCTTACAAGTTTTATGTCTCGTCATCATTCGTGTAAAATATTAGTTTTGGTTTTATTGAAGATTTTGTGTCTGGTCCGAGTCTAATATATTAAATTCTATTCGAGTTTAATATATTATGCCGTCTCAAGTCTCAAAATGTTCAATAAATCCGATATCTAATGTTGTACATCCGATAACGATCCATAATTGTCCAATGTCCAGATATAAAAAATCAAATCCGTATTAAAATCCAAGTCCAAATACTATTTTCCAAGTAACCGAAACGTACCAAGTGAACACGACAAGTCAAATGTGTAAGTCAAATATAACTTTTGACACTACAATTATATCAAACACGCTTATAATTTTCTTGGGCTCAGCCCAATTCAACAACCAAACGCCCTCATTCTTAGTGGGCTGTCGAGCCCATTAAACAAAACCCAATTATAAGACATCACTTAACCCAAATCCCAACCTCAACATACTAAAATTTGACACCCTATCGATTCATGTTATCTCGGGCCAGTACTAAGCAGACACTCTCTCGACACCTTGGTGTCTTGAGCCTAGCCACGCAATCAACGCAAACACACTAACGAGCACCTTCAGTAATAATTTCCAATAATAAACGCGCCCTAATGGCTTTGACCTCAACGCACAAAGACTCAACATCACACACAATAACCACAACTAAGAATTTAAAACTAATCAACCCGAGACCCTATCCGGGTCGTACGGGTCTAACCCGTATTCGAACCCACAACAACGACAACAACAGCGAGCAACTCTCGTTTACCAATTCTCAATCCAAACCCGGACCAACCATATTACCAATAACCACATAAACCAAGAGAATCCAACCAAGATATAATCAAATCGAAGAACAAATCCGGGTTATAAACCCGATCGTGACCACAGAATTTAGACCTCACCACTTTAGTCGAAACTTACCACACGAACACAAATAAATAAATAAAGAAAAACGTGTTTTAAATCCGGGTTTTAATCACAAAATTAAAATAACGAGTTATGTCAGTTTTAATCCACGAAAACAATATCAAAATAAATCGGTTATAATAAAAAAATATAAAGACTGGCTTCTCGGTTTTACCATGACGAGAAAGAGAGCGAGAGGAAGCGGCGGAGACGCGTAGCAGTGGTGTCGGCACAAGCTTGAGTCGCCGGAAAAACCTTAAGTTACCGAAAGAGAAATAACAAGATATAGAACAAGATATAGATGGGTTGTATTGAGGTAGATGATGGTGGGTGTGAGGTGGTGCGTGCGGCGGCAGTCGGCCGGAAGTGGCCGAAATTGGTCGCCGGAAAATGAGAGGAGAGAGGGGAAGAGAAGTGCGGCTGAGAAGTGAAAGAAAATGAAATATAACCCTAAAGATTTTATAACAAGATATATATAGTGTGAGGGTAGGACTAAGGGCAAACCCTAACGCGCCCTCAGGGACTAAAACTGCCAATCTCCTTATATTTTTAACGATACGCCAACGAGACCAATAAATCGTGTTATAAATATTTCCCGAGCACCCGAAAGTTATTCCAATAATCTTAAAAGTGTTTTTCCATCAATTTTGATTATAAATACATGTACCTTTAGTTCTCGTTGCCCGAATAAATTAATATTCGCGTTTAGGATAATTTTTCCAATAAAAACGACCATTCGTACGCCTCGTTTCTCATGAATAAAATAATCAAAACAAATCGTCGGTTGTGCCAGTACGCTTTGTGTACGAATTTCACGCTTCGCGAGCTAAATTTCACGTTTTCAATTCAAATAAGTTCAGAAAGGATCCGTTTATGAGAAACGGGGAAAGTCTCGAATAGAAATATATTCGGAAAATTACGGGTGGTTACAAAAGTTCTCGAAGAATTCTACGTGGGAAGGATCGAAGAACAAGAACAAGAACTGAGACAGGTTTTCTCCGTACAACAAAGGTCCTAACCACGGTTTACTAGGAAGCCTAACTAAGTCTCTGAAGGAAATACATGCAACGGAGAGGGCTTCTAAAGGTTTTGAAGCACCCCCTCACATGACAAGCATGGGTAAAAACAGGGATACAAGCAAGTATTGTCACTTCCATGAAGATTATGGCCATGGTACGAACAGTTGCAGGGAGCTAAAGAAGCAGATAGAAGAAGCTGTAAAGTCCGGGCAATTGACACATTTGGTGAAGGGTATAAAGAAGGGCAAGGAAAAAATGTCCGACACTCAACTGGCTAAAGACACTACTCCTCCCGAAGCCCCAATACTCATGGTTCGTTGGGGTGAAGCCAACTTAAAAAGAAAGGTGACGGAGCAGGAGATAAATGGGGCAGGGGAGGTAACATTTCCCCCTATCACAGGCCAAATCCCTTCGAATGACCCAGTGGTCATCAAAGTCTTGATTTCCAACCGAGAAGTGAACAGAGCCTGCATGGACTGCGGAAGCTCCTGCGAGATCATATACGAGCATTGTTTCCTTAAGCTCAAGCCTTCGATCAGGTCGCAACGGGTTGACACGAAGATACCTTTGGTAGGATTCTCCGGTGAACATTCATGGCCTCTAGGTGAAGTACCATTGGATATAACAATTGGAGAAGGCAAGCTCGCAAGGACAGAAACCCTCACATTCGCTATCGTAAGGTCCGACTCTCCCTACAATTTGTTGATAGGAAGGACCGCCATGCAAAAGATGGGTATTGTAGTCTCCACCATACACGCAGTGGTCAAATTCCATACGCCTTATGGGATAGGAACCGTATTTTCTAGTTATAACCAGGGAAAGGCAGGAGACGTTGGCAAAAACATTAAAGAAAGTACTGAGGAGCTTTCGAAGGCCATCCTAAGTTGTACAGATGCCGAAGAACGCATTGTGGTAAATGAGCTATATCTAGATTAAACGGTGGTAATTGGAAAGCAACTCCCTGCCAACTTCAAGGCAGATCTAGAGAAGCTACTCAAAGCCAACAAGGATGTCTTCGCATGGACGTACTCATACATGACAGGGGTCCCTAGGACTCTTATGATCGATGGCAAGCCCTTCGGCACAGAGCATAAGCTTAATGAGTTCAAGCACATTGAACCAATTAAGCAGAAGCGACGAAGCCTGGCGCCTGAAAGGAACGCAGCCGCTTGCAAAGAGGTGGACGAACTTGTACGAGCATGAATACTCAGAGAAGTAAAATACCAAACCTGGGTAGCTAATCAAGTTATGGTAAAAAAGAGTGACGAAGGGTGGCGAATGTGTGTTGACTTCACCGACATCAACAAAGCTTGCCCAAAGGACTGCTACCCTCTGCCAGAAATTGATTGGAAGGTCGAATCCCTCTTGGGGTTTCGTTTGAAATGCTTTTTGGATGCCTACAAAGGGTATCACCAAATACAAATGGCGAAGGAAGATGAGGTGAAGACAACCTTCTACACAGGAAAGGGTGTCTATTGCTACAAGAAAATGCCCTTCGGTCTGAAGAACGCAGGGACAACTTATCAACGGTTGGTAGACAAAGCCTTCCACAAGCAGATAGGGAGGAACTTGGAAGCCTACGTTGATGATATGGTAATAAAAAGTAGGACTGAGGAAGACCTACTATCCGACATTCAGGAAACCTTCGATCAATTCAGGGCAATCAACATGAAGCTTAACCCTAAGAAGTGTTCCTTTGGCATGGAAGAAGGACAATTCTTGGGACATCTGATAACAAAACAAGGGATTAAGGCTAACCCTTCGAAGGTCAAAGCCATTACTGATCTACAAGCTCCGAAGTCGTTGAAAGAAGTACAAAGCCTAAACGGGAAGCTTGCAGCACTTAGCAGGTTACTGTCGAAAGGCGCGGATTGATCTTTGCCATTTTTCAAAACACTCAAGGGGTGTACAGATAAGATGACTTTTCAATGGAGTTGTGAGGCAGAAGCCGCTTTTCAGAAGCTGAAAGAGTTCATGGAAATTTTACCAACACTTATAGCCCCAATCAAAGGCGAAATGTTGTTCATGTACTTTGCGGCATCCTTCGAAAGCATCAGTGCTGTTCTCTTGGCGGAAAGGGATAAGAAGCAAGTCCTGATCTACTTCGTTAGTAGGGTCCTGCAAGGGGCCGAATTAAACTATCCGGAGTTGGAAAAGCTAATCCTAGCCTTGGTTTATGCTGCGAGGCGCCTTCGAAGGTACTTTCAAGCTCATCCTATTACGGTATTGACTGACAAGCCGATTAAGCAGATACTGTTGAAGCCTGAGAAATCAGGTAGGGTGGCTAAATGGGCTATCGAACTAGGAGAACATGAGATAGAGTACAAGGGTCGAAACTCCGTCAAAGGTCAGATACTTGCAGACTTTCTTGCTGAAACACCTTCCGGACCTAGTCTAGACAAGGAAATCCCAAAGGAGAAGCCCCCAAGGACGAAGGAGGGGTGGAAATTGTACACAGATGGAGCCTCAAGCTCCGATGGTTCGGGAGCAGGTCTAATGCTGGTCAGTCCGGAGGGAAAGGAATACACTTATGCATTACGTTTTGAGTTCGAAGCTACAAACAATGAAGCTGAGTACGAAGCTTTGCTAGCTGGCCTCCGACTCGCAAAGGACATGGAGGTTCGTGACCTCTCCATTTTTGTGGACTCGCAGCTAGTCGCCAACCAAATCAAGGGCTCTTACGAAGCAAGGCAGCCCACCATCAAATAGTATTTGGATAAAGCTAAAGAACTCCTTCACGGGTTCGAGTCCTACGAGATAGCACATTTTTAAAGAAACCAAAACAAAAAAGCAGATGCCTTAAGTAAGCTGGCTTCGATGGCATTTGCTCACCTAACAAAGGATGTTTTAGTGGAAGTATTGGCTGATAGGTCAATCAAACGAGGCAAAGTGTTTGACGTCATACTTGAAGATGGCTCCAATTGGATGACTCCAATAAGGGAGTATTTGATTAGTGGTATTCTGCCAGAAGAGCCCAAACTTGCACGAAAGGTCAGGATCAAGGCTCCCCAATACAGACTTATTGGGGATAATCTCTACAGGAGATCCTTCTTATCTCCATGGCTTCGTTGTGTGGGGCCAAAGCAAGCTTCGAACATCATCTCCGAGGTAAATGAAGGATCCTGCGGCTTGCATGCAGGCCCTCGCTCCGTTGTCTCAAAAATAATGAAGCTTGGATATTACTGGCCATCCATGCACAGGGATGCAACAGAGATAATACAAAAGTGTGAAGCATGTCAGATCCACTCCAAAGTCCCAAGACTGCCCAAGAAAGACATGACCTCTGTCACTTCAGCATAGCCTTTCTGCCAGTGGGGAATTGATATAGTCGGACCCCTACCAGTAGCTCCCGGAGGGGTAAAATTCTTGGTCGTAGCCATAGATTACTTCACCAAATGGGTTGAAGCCAAGCCTTTGGCATCGGTAACAGGAAGGCATATGAAAAAGTTCGTGTGGGAACACATAATGTTAGGAATCTAAATATTCATATGAAAGACTCGGTCACCCCGAGTATATATTTAGCATTTATGTAGCTCGTAGGATTATTAGTATTATAGTATTAGTTTAGTTATATTAGTATTGGTGGAGTTGGGTCAGGTCTTTACCCACTGTCAGCTCACTCCATAGCCCACTAGGGGCAACTTAGCTTGTAGTATAAATACCCCTTCCCACGTTGGAGCTTCTAATCATTCAACTCACTTATTCTTTCACTTTCTCTCTCTAAAGAAGTTCCCACTTTCTTACTCTCTCTCTCTAGAATTCAACCTAACATCAAATCCAAGTGTGTTATGATAATTAATATGTTACAATTGGTATCAAGAGCCATGGTTAGGTTCGATTGATTGCATGTGCTTGGATTCGTGGTTTCTATTTTCTCGTTTGTTATTTTTTTGGTTCGAACATTATTCCAAGAAAGCTTGTTATTTACTTGTGGTTCGAACATCATTTTGGTCTACAAGTCTAGTTGGGCTTTAACAGTTTGAGGTGTGATTTAATAACAAGTCCAGTTGGGCTTTAACACTTTGAGGTGTGATTTAATAGTCAAGAAGTAACATCACGAGTTGTTTTAGTCTTTCATACGTTTGAAGTGAAAACATCACGAGTTGTTGTTCTTGTTCTTTTTCTTGTTGTTTTTTGGTTTATTTGAGGTTAAAAGTGCATCTTTAAAAGGTATTCTTGGCTGAGATTTAGTTGAGATTTTGGTGGTATTCTTGACTGCGATTTGGGTGGAATTCTTGGTTGTGATTTGATACTACTTTCTGCGGTTTGTACTTAAAAGGAAAAATTGTGTTGCGTTTTGCTTATTGTATGTACTATAGTGACAAAACTAGGTAAAGTGACACTTGTACTTTCTCGAAAGTGACCTGCGTTTTGACAGTTGTGTTTTGACAAAAGAACCTTGCGTTTTGAAGCTTTTGCGGTTTGGTATATCTGTGTTTTGCCAAGCTTGAGTTTTGGTGTGTTGCGGTTTGAAGCTTGCTAACTGCGATTTGCAAAAACAAGGTCAACTGCGATTTGACTATAAGTCAATTGCGTTTTGACAGGCTTACATTTTAAGTGTTGCGATTTGCCTTACTGAAGATAGATTATCTCCTCTAACTAAGTGCTATGCTGATTAAAACTCTATCAAAACTTGCGTTTTGAGATATCAAATTATAACAGTTAAATCAAAAAGAGAGAACAAGAAGAAGTTATGCAGTACTGATAAACCAAATCCAATCCAAAAGCAAAAACATATCCAGTATTTTCAACAATCCAACATACGTGTAAAATTTACAACAATTCAAAATTACAACAGCAAATCCACAGTCTCATATCTATTCCTCATTCAGTGTAAACGAAAAACAACAACAACAAAGAAAACCACCCATCTCTAACCACTAGCTCAAAATCAACCTAAACTTAAATCGTACAAGAAACAATCAATTCGATCTCAGATTTGTTCAAACTTTCTTACCAATTGATGTGTGCGTGTTATGTTGCTTTAATTCATTTATATCCACGGATGTCGTTGTGGTTTAGCAGTATTAATGCCTACTCAAGTTTTAAATTTATATTTAGCCGACTTATCAATAAACACATACTTTAACGAGCAGTGTACCCGGTCAGTATGAATATAATGGTAAGTAGAGTGTCGATCACTAAGAGTGGAACGTATTATCTAGTTATTCTAATCAGTATTTTAATATCTTAAGTTAGCTATACAACCTAATCTAACGCAAGGGGGTTTCAGCCTGAGAGACTGGCACGGTTTGGTTATGATTAGATATAAACTAAACTAATGAGCACGAATCAGCGATTAGCACACACGTACACAGATAGATACTTGAGACAATAAGAAGACCTGTCCTGATAATTAAGTAGCTTGTCACTTGTTTTATTGCTAGTTTTATATGAAGTGTATAGTTCGATGCGACACATCGAGAGTTAAACCTTTCTCGTTGGCTCTAATCTTATCGGCGAGTAAACCCTTAATGATCACTTATGTCTATCCCACTATCCTAGAAATGATAGAATAAATAGGCGAGGAAAGGGCATGGCGACCCAAGCAATGCTCAGCTAGACACAGAGGTTATCAATGCACTAATAAAAGTCACCAAAGACATCAACTTATAAACTTTAATTAATGGGAAAGCAATTTTAAGGGGTGCCCATGGTTTTTCGTAGTCACATGGAATCGGCCCATCAATCCTGATGAATTAAAGTGTACTAATACAATAAAACAAAACTACTTAATGAATTAAATACATGCAGGACCTTCTTACAGCTCTTGTATCTTCGTTTAGGGTGTGTCTTGTGCTGCTAACACGTCTGAATTCGGCCTTAGGGTTTCTTCGGTCTTCGAAAGCTTAGTGTGTAGAAGGTCTCGAAATTCGTCTGGCCTTGGGGTATTTATAGTTTCTGTCTGAGGGTTAGATGCAGCGCATAGGATAAGTAGATGCGGCGCATTGACTTAACTTCGCGTGGGGTCCAAGATTAATATATTCAAGAATATTCGTACACCGCCTTAAGATGCGGCGTAACTCCATTCTTGTATGCGGCGCATGTCCTTTGCTGTCTTGGATCGTAGCTTGTGAAATCTTGATAGTGATACGACGTATGTTAGGAGTAGGATGCGGCGTATCTGGAGCAGAATGATCTTGATCTTGTACATTTCAGTAGACTCTTAACATCTTGCTTGTTTTGCTCCATAATTAGTCCAAAATCGCCAAGTTTCACATAATACTTGTTTTTACCTGAGAATTACAAAAGTAAACATTAACGTATCAATTCTCATATATAATATAATAAAACAAGTAAAATAAATAGGACAAATGATGATAATAAAATGTACTTATTTGAGTTCATCAAATATCCCCCCACTTGAACTTTACTTATCCCCAAGTAAACCTTAGAATGAATTCTATGAAAATGCATCCTAAAAGATATTAGGATTTATTTTTATGTTTAAGCATGTATTCTTTTTGTCATAATTGCACAACCAAACACTTAACGAATTAGAAATAAAATAAAATATTTTGATAAAAGCAAATCTAATCGTTTAACTGTCCAGTCGTGACGAATATTCTATCATAAGCTTGGCAAGTATACGCATCTCCCCCACTAAAGCCAAGGAATAACAAGTCTAAAGCGGTAAAAAGGGTTTGTTAGTTAAGGGTTAATCATCCTTCTTAATCTCTATCGATCTCAAATTCCAGAAAAGGCGACAAAATCACAAATACATGGTCGAATCCACGACCACGATACTTGCAATTGCTCAAATCCTTAACTCGAATAGGCTAAAGATAGGACCAAGTAATCTTCACCAATAATATTATATCAAAAAGGGCGACAAAATCATAAATACATAGTCGAATCCACGACTACGATACTTAAGATTGCTCAAATCCCTAATCTCAATAAATCAAAGGTTTGGATAAGGAATGATATAGGGTATGGATAATATTTGGGATACAAATTGGTGTAAAATGAAAAATAAACAAAACAGATAAATTAAAATCCTAAGTGTGGTAAATTACTTCCCCAACCATCCCATGAATAAGACTCATATCATTGAATAACTCACGCTTTAACACTTGAAACACACGCTTTAGGTAGACACGAATTATACTCAACAAGATCTCAATCAAAGAATAATCCTAGTTGGCGTTCCCATAACGGCCAACTCCCATTCAATCCATAAATATAATTTACAACAACTAGTGGTGATATCGACCACTTAATGCAAAACTTTACATAAGTTGGTTAAAACAAACTTCCAACTTTTCCTTTTCTTTTTCTTTTCTCTTTTTTTTTTCAATTTTTTTTTTGACATCAACATATATGTGTAAAATTTCACAACTTTTCTATAACTTTCTTTCCGGATAATTTTTCCATACTCTTCATACTTTCAGAAATAACTGTAATAGTGAAAGTAGTAAACACACGAAAAATAAACTCAAAGATATACAATATTTACTTTCATACCAATTGCATTGTGCAATTTTCTGACTCAACCAAAGATAATGAATTACGCACGCGAACACAGGTAATGTAAGAAAACACACTTTGCCTAAAGCAATTAACCAACCACGGATTTTAATCTACAGGGTAGGCTAAGGTGTAAGGGTGTAACGAAACATTATAACAAAGGTGTAAGAAACGAAAGGAATGGCTCTGAGTGTTTTTCTAGGGGTATCTTACTCTAAAAATGAGAGTAACAAATGGTTTATACGGGGGTTAACTAACCAATGTAGTTAGTTAATATCACATAACATATAAAGGCTATTTGGGTGTAATCCTAGAAATTTACCAATTTAAACAAGTCATTCCAATTATATAGATAATACTTATTATGGTGGTCTCGAATAGTATATAAGCCAAGTTCTAAAGTTTACAAGTCACTGGCACACTCATAGATTTGTGAATTTTGATAAGTTCACAATTTTTGGAAATAATGTTATGTGTGCAGCTATGTAATTTAGACTTTAAACAAAAACATGCTAAAAATTTTAAATTTTGATATATTAAGCGCATTTTAAGCATATTTTGAAAAAGTTTAGAACAAGTAAGTGTTCTAATTCTCCAATCCCCCCACTTAAGTTAAAAACCGTCCTCATTGTTTGTATCAAAGATAAAAAACTGGAAAATAAAAGAATTAGAACAGAAAAACTCCCCTGAGATTTGCTCGGTATGATCCTCCATTATTCGTATAAGAGCAAAAATCAACTTTCATGTGGATGAGAACGTTTAAGCTTCAGAGATGATGTATCCACAAGAATTGCAGGAATCTATAATACCATTAAGACTTTAACACACCTGAGTTAAGAAAGTTCAAACTTGCATAATACATTAGTAGTTAGTAAAAATAAAACTTAAAAAATTAAAATGAAAATCATCAGGTCAGTCGATACGCCGTATCTTATGGAAGAAGATACGCCGTATCGAGCCTGGAATAAATACGAATCAGAATAAAAGATGCGTCGCATCCTTAACCAGGGATGCGCCGCATTAAATAAACTGACAGAAAGTTTTAAAGTCAAAAATAAAAATGCAGAAAATTAAATAAGATATGACCAGTGCAGGCGATGCGTCGCATCTTAAGATTGAGATGCGCCGTATCTAATTGCAGGTCTGACAGACTCGACACAAAACAAAAAATTCTCCGGGTTGTCTCCCGGTCAGCACTTGTCTTTATTCCAGAGTCTTCAAGTTAGACTCACGTTCAGCTCCTATTCCAGTAGTTCTGGTTCAAACTTGACAACTTCGTTATCAGCGTTGTCGATGTAATTATCAAGGTATTTCCCTTTAGGTCGTGCCTTTGGAACAAAACTCCTTTAATCACCCTTGACAATTGGTGCACTTCAATCGTCACTTCTCTAATCATATTGTTTTGTTCTTTCAGCAATAGTTCCTTTCCGCTTTATTGGGCAAACTTTGATATAATCACGTCGATTGTAAGTTTGATCCTTGATCCTCCGAACCAGCTTGGGAAAAGATCAATCATCATTCCTGAAACATAGAACAAATAGGCTTCGAAGTTAAAATTTTCTAAGAGACAGGAAAGATGATTAGAATTTTCTTCATTCGGGATAAATAAAAGTTACTGATATCTGAAGACGATGCGCCGTATCCTATAAATAGGATGCGCCGTATCTTATAATCGTTAAAAATAAATCAGACTTTTATTCAGAAAACAGATACGCCGCTTATAATTTAGAATGCGCCGTATCCAGTTTAAATTATCAAAAATCGATTATATTTATTAAAATTAAATGCGTCGTATTAACAAAAGCTAATGCGCCGTATTTTCGTTACGTTTCAAAATACAAGATTTTTGATTTAGAAGATGCGCCGTATCGATAAAAATCGATGCGTCGTATCTGTTTAATAATTCGAAAAAACTGTTTTTAATTTAAATAGACAATACGCCGTATGGCGTTAGGGTTTAGAAAAATTTCTTATTAAAAACAGAATACGCCGTATCTTGGGGAAAGATGCGTCGTATCGAATTTATTAAACGCGTTGTATTTTATAAAAATTAAACGCAATACGCCGTATCTGTGAAAACAGATGCGCCGTATCGTTTGTATCAGCTCAGTACAACGATAGCAGAATGCAAAAAAAATACAGAAAATAAAAACAAAAATAAAATCAAACAAAAAGAAACAAAAATTACAGAAAAAAAAAACACACAAAAACAGAAAATATGCAAATATACAATGAATGCAATTTAACTAATATACAACGGGGTTAGCGGTTAGAATCTAAAAATTAAAACCTAATTAAAATACTAATCAAATTAACAGATAATAACAATTCACTCCCCGGCAACGGCGCCAAAAACTTGATGTGTGCGTGTTATGTGCTCTAATTCTTTTATATCCACGGATGTCGTTGTGGTTTAGCAGTATTAATGCCTACTCAAGTTTTAAATTTATATTTAGCCGACTTATCAATAAACACACACTTAAGTAGCTTGTCACTTGTTTTATTGCTAGTTTTATATGAAGTGTATAGTTCGATGCGACGCATCGAGAGTTAAACCTTTCTCGTTGGCTCTAATCTTATCGGCGAGTAAACCCTTAATGATCACTTATGTCTATCCCACTATCCTAGAAACGATAGAATAAATAGGCGAGGAAGGGGCATGGCGACCCAAGCAATGCTCAGCTAGACACAGAGGTTATCAATGCACTAATAAAAGTCACCAAAGACATCAACATATAAACTTTAATTAATGGGAAAGCAATTTTAAGGGGTGCCCATGGTTTTCCGTAGTCACATGGAATCGGCCCATCAATCCTGATGAATTAAAGTGTACTAATACAATAAAACAAAACTACTTAATGAATTAAATACATGCAGGACCTTCTTACAGCTCTTGTATCTTCGTTTAGGGTGTGTCTTGTGCTGCTAACACGTCTGAATTCGGCCTTAGGGTTTCTTCGGTCTTCGAAAGCTTAGTGTGTAGAAGGTCTCGAAATTCGTCTGGCCTTGGGGTATTTATAGTTTCTGTCTGAGGGTTAGATGCGGCGCATAGGATAAGTAGATGCGGCGCATTGACTTAACTTCGCGTGGGGTCCAAGATTAATATATTCAGGAATATTCGTACACCGCCTTAAGATGCGGCGTAACTCCATTCTTGTATGCGACGCATGTCCTTTGCTGTCTTGGATCGTAGCTTGTGAAATCTTGATAGTGATACGCCGTATGTTAGGAGTAGGATGTGGCGTATCTGGAGCAGAATGATCTTGATCTTGTACATTTCAGTAGACTCTTAACATCTTGCTTGTTTTGCTCCATAATTAGTCCAAAATCGCCAAGTTTCACATAATACTTGTTTTTACCTGAGAATTACAAAAGTAAACATTAACGTATCAATTCTCATATATAATATAATAAAACAAGTCAAATAAATAGGACAAATGATGATAATAAAATGTACTTATTTGAGTTCATCACCAATCTTCTTAAAGATTTTTTTGTTTGAAATTAAATCCATCATTGATCTATCAATTTTCGAACTCATAAGTTAGAACAAAAACATTGGTTTTCATCCTTCTTATGTTCGGTTGAAACAACAAGAAAATAACTCACAACATACGACCTACCCGAGACCTTTATCAAAAGATCTTGAAGACATACGCATCATTCTTGTGTTCTTCGAAGCAGGTACAATAAAATTGGGGCTCATGTTGCTCGATTGGGGTAGTGTGTTCATGATTGTGTTCGATTTGATGAGATAAGTTTGATGGAAATGGAGATCATTTTTTCTCTACTGTGAAGAAAAGGGGGCGGATTTAATGTGATTAGGGTTAGGGATTAGACTTATATCACTGGTTAATAAGAAGTGAGTTGGATCCGGGTATAATTTTAATCTTGGGCTTGTAAACCGAAAGTTGTCATTTGGGCTTATTGTTTTAGACAGATAACACAAGGACGATTTTTTGCTGTTAAGTTTTCTTTTGGAGTGAATATAATTGGTTCATATCACAAGGACGAATTTCTAGGTTGGTAAAGAATTTTTGGGTACAATTTTGGACAACGATTGTGATTGAGCTTCATGAATCCGAGATTGAAAATTACTTTGGGTTGAGATATTTTCTAGTTCATTGGATATAACTACGGTGGTTATTTGGATTCACTTAAACCCTTTCAACCAAAATCAAATAACAGTTCACAAAGTCTAACAATCAATCATCACCCACAACACACAATCACATTATCATTATCATTTCATGGTTCATTCTTGATTTTTGTAAAATCCCACGAAAGAATCTATTTCTCGGTTTAAATCATAGAATTGTAAAATCCCGTGCACGTTTACATCATGTCTACTACTTCAGATTCTTTCATATCTGAGATACTCAAGTTGTACGACACGAATGATAAACACAAGACTTCCAATCCTGTACAACAAATAAACGTGTGTGATTCTGATAATGCTAATATGGAATTGTTGTTCTCGAATTCTCAAGGGAAAGAGTCTCATCAGTCACTAATGTTGCCTAATGCAAAGGAAAGTTGCATTGAATGTTTTCGATTACTTCATTCACATCTCAAGGTTCTCTTTGAACAACCTGGATACTTGGGAGGATACAGACGTGCATTCGCATCACTCTTTGGTCAAGATGTTCAGACTTTCACAGTCAAAATGATTATGTATTTGGATCAACTTGAACAACAACTTGACAAAGGAGGATTTTCTGAAGATAGATCCATGGCTGCCTTGTGTGTGATCAACAACCAACTCCAAGTGTTCATTGATTCGCAATTCACTGAGGATTATGATTATGACAGTCAAATGATGAAAAAGTGTTTTGCTAACTACACTGGAATCGAGGTTGACATGTTTAGAGTTACACTACTCCAACTCATGAGTAATGTTAAGGAGTTCATTAATGAAAGAGCACAACACATGGGAAATGGGACAGAGTCAAATAAGCATGATGATAGCAACAGCTCAGGGACTGATATCACACATGGTGTGGATGCAGATCTCAGTCCAGTAAATCACCAAGTACCATCTGCTGAGGTACATCTGTCTGATCAACATAATGTTCTTTCTAATGAACAACAACATACTGATCAAATTAAACCTACTTATGACACATATCTATTGGAAAAGACTGATAGCAATATCACCTCTGATTCAACAAATATGAGTCATAAGGGGGGAGAAATTGATCAGGATGCTGAACATGATGATGCGTCAAGTTCTTTGCTTACGGCTGAGTTTTTCAAATCAAATGATATGGTTGAAAAAGAAGTTTATAATGAACTTTCAAACAGATTTTTACAGCTTGAAAAACATTGTATTTCACTTGAAATCTCAATGCAACAAAAGGAAGAAAGTCTTCAAACTAACCAACCATGTAGGAATCCAGAATTTCCTGAATTCCGTGAATTTTTTAAGATAAACGATTTGAAAGCTCAGGTACAAGCCAAAAACTAACGATCAACAACCTGAAAAAACGTATTGCTGAGATGTGTGATATGTGTAATGAAGTTAAAGCTAAACATGACAGTGATGTCATTGCAACAAAAAATACTGAATTGGAACATAAAGTGGCTGAATTACTTAATGAAAATGAGACTTTGAAAATTCATTGCAAAGAATTGTGTGATTCAATCAAAGAAACGAAAACTAAGACTGTAGAGCAAACAACCTCTTTGATTGCCAAAAATGATAAATTCAAAGTTCAACTTTAGGAAAAGGGTTTTGCGATTGCAGCATTGAAAAACGAGTTAAGAAAATTGACAGGAAATGGTGTGAACACTAAGTTTGCAAAACCATCAATCTTGGGGAAACCAGTTTTACAACCACTTAGAAACCAATCAGTTGTTAGACAACCGACTGCGTTTAGATCTGAATGACCAAAATCTTCAAAACCACGGTTTGCCTCCCAAGTTGATTCGAAACAAGTTTTGTCAAAACCAGTCACTTCATAGTCTAGACCTAATGAAAAGGAATATGCCGTTGCAAAACCTCATCATATGAGTGCCTCTAGTTCTTATAGGATTAGTTCAAAGTGTGTGTCATTTGTGACACCAAAGGAACATGTTAGACATAAAAACAGTGTTCAGAATCACAACCTAGAGGATGCTAAGAAAAACACACATGAAAAGACTAGGAATTTGCCTGTTTCTAAGAGTAGTTGTGTATCGATTAATGCGATTCCCGTAGCAGATCACTCTAAGAATTCTAGATCTTTCTCTGATGCCAAACACTTTGTTTGCTCAACTTGTCAGAAATGTGTTTTTAAGGCAAATCATGATAATTGTGTAACAAAATTCTTGAAGGAAGTGAATGCTCGTGCTAAGGTTCAATCCTCTAAGACTAGAAACAACAAAAAGCCCGTAGAACCAAAGAGTTATATTCAGAAACCTGGTAGGCAGATTGCTATAGGACAAAGGTTTTCTCTCAACAAGTCTTTCACTGTGCATGAGAAACCAAACACTCCTAGATCCTGTCTTAGGTGGATACCGACGGGTAGAATTTTTAAGATTGTTGGTCTTAGATGGATACCTATTAGAAAGATGTTCACTGAGTGAAAAACCAAGGTTGACAGTGAAACCCCAAATGGTCTAGATGCTGATATCACTAACCCATATAAATTCAAACAAACTCTTAATGTCAGTGCATAAAGTCTTTACTTAAGTGCAGGTACATCGTTCACTCCTATTAAGGAAAGAATCAGGGTTTGGGTGCCGAAAAGACTGATATCTCATGAATTAGGGGTTCAAGCAATTCAAGCTTGATGAACATCAATGACAATGACTTCTGTTCACATCAGTTCTGGCCTCGATCTTCATTGACATATGACGTTTGAACACTGCAGTTCAAGCCTCGGGCCTCAATGTCAACATAATGGCGTCTACTGAAAACACTCCAGGCCCCATTCCTCAAAGAAAAGAAAGGCGTACGCTTAAGTGCGCTTTATCTTCGGAAAAAGAGAAATCTTCTTGTTTCTGACTATTCTCATCAACAAGCTTCATACTTTTTCCATGCTCGTTCAGTCATCAATTGGATCTACTTTCATTAGATTGTATTTTTTTTTACTCAATAAAAAATGGCAACCTCAAATACAATTTTTGAGGGGGAGAAGAGTGAACAGTGGATCAACCTCATATGCACTTGCTCAATCAAAAATGGCAACCTCATATGCAATTTTTGAGGGGGAGAAGTGTGAACAGTGGATCGACGTACATTTGTTTGTATGTTCACTCACTTGTTGGGCATGTGACTCTAATTGTGACTACGGAGTTGATCAGGTATCACTTATTCGAGATTGAAGTTGACTTTCACAAAGGCGTGATCTTATCTTATCTTGAAGTCAGGGTTGGTTGGATGCATGACTTTCAATGATAACTTGCTCGTGCTTAAGATTTAAGTTGAAGACTTAGTTTATCTAGTTACCAGCAGTCGGGGTATATGTTTGAAGACCTGGTTAACTATCACTTAAAGGAGTTATGTTGTAATACTCAGTGTCACACGCCGATGACGTTGTGGATAATCGCAAGAGGTGTTAATGTCTCATACTTTGGTTGGGTATTGAGTACTTAGAGATTTGCTTGGAGCATAAATTCTCTACACCGTTCTTCCATCATTAGTGCAAGCTTAAGTCACAAGAACGGGGAATTCTATTTCAGTTTCAAGTTTGGTATATCGGGTTTGCTCCATCAGTTATCACTTCAAATAGCCTACTTAAGGGTTGGTAAAGATAGTCAGGGAGAGTTTTGGTAGCGGTTGATTCTCACTTGATACATTTGAGCCAATTTTGTTCTTCTCACAAGATTTCAAGTATATGTGTGTAAAATGTGTTGCTGATTCTGAGGTATCAAAACCATTAAGGGGGAAGGAGACATACATCTGAACGCACAACGAGTACACATGATGAACTTTATTCTTCTTCTTAATTGAAGTTATTTCGGGAAGACAAATGTCATAACCGCAGAGAAAATCAGTGTTTTAACTCGTAGCTTTTGGTGTATTATTCCAACTACGTGGGGGAAGAGATGTAAGAAATAGTTTCTGATGATTAAAGAGGTACACAATTGTATGATGATTCCTCTGGTTAGTCGGTATCCTTCAGAAGGAAATGTGTTCATCCAGGACTTACTTGAGAGTTACGGTACTGTCTTGGTGTTATCATTTCGACTACATACGGGATAACTTGCCTACACTCGGGACTTAGGTGACTTTGGTGTAGCAATTCTCATCTGCAATTTCCTGAAGGGAGAAAAGTGCATTTCCGAGTCTTAATTGATTTTGATGTTCCGTTTTTGACTTCATTTATGGGATTGAGTGTGTACTTCTGGTTTTTAAGCTTAATACAATGAGACTGATTGCATCACTTCAACTACTTGGGGGAAGTGGTCTCTGGATACTTTTGGTATGCATTACTCTAGACTTTAGCGGGAAGAAATGTGAGTAGAATTATTCAAGTATGAGATGATACACTGCTGATCGATTTGATGATCCCCCGCACGGAGAATCACGATGATTATTCTTAAAAGGAGCAGCAATATTTGATGTGGTTTGCTACGATTTCCGCTGTACGCTTACCTTATGTAAGCTTGCAAGAGAGCTTTGAAACTGCTCAAAAGAAGATTGTCGGTTTAGGGGGAAGCTAACAAAGCTTCACATTGAGAAGGCTCAAGTTCAGACGATTATTCAGGAGCCTCGAAAGCTTTGGTGGTGAAAGCTTAAGAGATGTTGACTACAGAATTCTACAACGTACAGAACGATATCCTTATTTCGGTATTCATGTCAACATCTTCTTAAATTGAATAATATATTTTGTACATATCTTAAACCAAAATGTAAATAGAAAAATATAAAACCAACAAAAACCCATAAAAATCAGAAAAACAGAAAATACCAAAAATAGTTTTTCAAGGCATGTCTTCTGGTATCGATAACATTTACGGTCCTAGAAATGTCATTCAATAATGACACGGGTCTTTAAATGAAGTTCGAGCAGAAGTTCAAAAAGTTTTCAAAACATGCCTAAATGGCTTGCTATTACTTCAGATATGCAACCCGATTTTTCAAAATGAGGAAAGCACGTTGGCAAAAAGACGGTTGTTCCTAACAACGGGTGTAGTTCACCCGGGTATGGATTATTTCATATTCGTGCTTTCCCGATTTAGTGTACGCTTCAGTGCATTATTTATGGTATAAGAAGAGAAGTCTTCTTTGTATAACAAATAATTTTCCTTCTATGATTCTTCTGAAAATTGTTTGTGTGACACATGGTGGTAACGTGTTGTTTGAAATTCTTTCAGACTTGGATCGTTCATAAAATTTGTCAGTCAATCAATGACTATAACTCTTTAACTTGAATACGGGTTATTGATTGAGGGGGAGAGTGATTTCAAATTTTATATCATCAAACGGGTTTCTTGGTTATCTCATAATTGTTAGGAAAGGTTTTGTAGTTAAAGGGGTATTTATTGAAGAGGAACTTACTAAGCGTTATCTCAAATGGCCAAATGTGTTAGTTGTTAGAAAGATTAGGGCATTATGTGCAATTTGCGTATAGTTTCCTAGCTTTATGTAACTAGAAGGTCCATTTGTGTCACTTTGGAATCCTCGTTTAATCCCCTAAATACTTTAAAACTCAAAATCTAAAAGAAGTGAGAAAACCCATTGTGTTTGATGTTCTTGAATACTCCACAGGCATTTGTATGATCTGATTGAATGAGTTTCGAATGTTGATTGACTTTTGTTAGTCGATAATTGTTTAATTGTTGTTGACGCATTGCTTGTGCTCTCAGAATATGCTTAGGTATGTAGCTTTCGTGTTAGAATCATGTCCCTAAGATCCTGAGCTGAATGTTGAAATATGTGTGAATTGCCATGTTCATGATTGATGGTTGATCTTCATGCTAAATAGTGGTTTGATTAGGATATGAATATGGTATTATGAGTAGGCAAGCTGCTATGTGGTAGCGAGTAATGAAGAGTGAATTTGTATGTATGTATATCTGTATTGATACTCTTATGCAGATTCCATGGCTGATATGAATATGCCTGCTCCCGCTCTAACCATTTGATCAGATGTTCAAACTCTTTTGACTGGCTCTGAATTCACCACAACAACAACATTGGCAGAAACAATAACAACACCTTCACCACCACCACCACCACCACCACCACCACCTTCACTTCAACAAAGCATTACTAATTCTGGTCTCGCTGAGTGGGGATCTACAATACTTGGGAAGTTTTGTTGGGGATCACCCGTGTCTCTGTTTTCTTTCTCTTTTCTACCACCTAGTGTGGGGGAGATGGTCTCTTCCACTTACTTCCCTGTAGACTTTTAAAATTGCTTTTTCTCCCGGGCTGTTCAGGAACCCTTTGTTACAGTTGGCCGTTCACAAGCGGTTAGCTTGCGTGATAAACCTGACTGTTCGGGAGGAATCAACTTAATTCGGGGTCGAGTCAAGCTAGTGACTCGGTGATCAAAAACATTAGCCCGCACCATATGGGTTTTCACCCATATTTCTGACTTCTTTCTATTTTCTACCACCTAAGTGTGGGGGAGATGCCCCACAGGTTGTATATATGTAAATATGTCACACACACACAAAAAAAAAAAAAAAAAAAAAAAAAAAATGGTTGTGTGTATATAAAATAATGGCTATTCAGTATTTCCCTTTCACGTTCTAAGTGTTGGTTTAACAGCCAGTTCTTTGAATATTGAGGGCAATATTCAGTTCTAAGTATGGGGGAGAATTCTAGCGAATTTTATCAAATGTATCATCTAGCACCCCCCATTTTTAGCCAAAATTTTAAAATTTTTTTTCTCACTTAGAACTCAATAAATGGTTATCAGTCCGCCATGTCTAACACACATAAGGATTGGCTAATCCAGGAGCAAACGGCTCTTGGTAAAGATATATCAAATCCGTTTATGGCTTGCAATTTGCCAAAAATTGTATGGTTTTCGACTCACCATATCTTTATAAGTAAAGAGTTGGCTAGCCCGCAAGGTTATGGCTTGTGGTAAAGGCATTGGAATACCATAATTGGTAATCAGCTCACCAAAGATAATAGTTGTAATTTATCTAAGAGCTGGCCAGTCCAGAAGCAAACGGCTTCTGGTAAAGACAAATCAAACCCGTTGAAAGCTGATGGTTTGCTCAAAATCATTTGGTTATCATTGTGCCAAAGTATCACATACTAAAACAATGGCTAGTCCAGAAACAAACGGCTTCTGGTAAAGACAAACCAAAACCGTTTATAGCTGGTGATTTGCTCAAAATCACATGGTTATCAGTGTACCATAGTTCTTACTTGAGCTGAAACATTTGGCTACTCCAGAGGTGATGGCTTCTGGTAAAGAGATACATCCATAAATTTTTGGAAAAAAAAGATTGCTAGGGACTAGCAATAGTTTAGTGTGGGGGATTGATGAGTATGCAAATACTCATCATTTCTTTCACATTTGAGCTACAGAAACAGTCAAAAACACTTTAAAAAGTCTAAAAATGTATAAAAATATCATCTGACTGTGTTTTTATAAGTTTCAGGGAAAAAACAAACAATAAATGGCATAATTTGCATTTTAGTCCCTGAACTTTCATAATTTGGCAAATCTAGTCCCTAGAATCTAAAAAAATGGAATTTTATCATTCAAGGTCCCTAAAATAATCTTAATTGTCAAATTTGGTCCTTGAATGATTGTTTGGGCAAAAATTACAAAAAGGTCCCTCAACTTTGAAAAGTGTCAAAAATGGTCCCTGGGTTATTTAAAATGGAAAATTAATAATTATAACCCTTGTACTATTCATCTATGGCAAATATGGTCCTTGTGTTAACATTTTGATATTTACAGGTTCAGCCCCTCAAAATCCAAAAATTACAAAATAGTCCTTATGCTTATTTCTTAAAAACCAAACCGGATCCCATAAACTAAATAAAACCCACTACTACCCAACCCAAACCCTTTATTTAACAAACCCAGCCCAATCACCACAACCTTTGACCCGGCCCAACCCCAACTTAAATAACTAATACCAGGGTTTGACCCCAGTCAAACCCATCTTCCCTTTCACACTCACCCCGCCAAAACCACCCCTCCTCCATCACTGCTCCAATACCACTCAACCTTTACAGCTCACCCTTCCAACTCATCACCCTAGTCACTAATCTCTCCCCTCCACCTCCACAAACACCCAAATTTCCTTAATTGAGATAACCTGCTCTTGATATTTTTCCCGCCAAAAGTGCCACTTGTTCGATTGTGATGAAATTGGCCAAACCAAAGGTCAAGATGTGGTGGGATATGCTCAGAGATGTCGACAAGGAAATAAAAGGTTATAAAGAATAGAGGAGAGGCAATGTAATAGATTATCTAGAGTAATTTAGTTTAGTTTATGTCGTTTAATTAATTTTCAAATTTCTAAGTGTAATCTTAATCTTTCAAGTGTTGAATTTAGTTGTTCCAGTGTAATATAAATCTTTTCCAATAATTAATTTCAAGTTTTCAGTTCAATCTCAGTTTATGCATTTTTCTTAATTTCAAAAATCTCATGTTTGTTGAATGTTGTTGTTAGTGTTGTTTCTGGACTTCATAGGCTCATATAAGCTCCTAGAAAGCTTATGAAAGCTTTTAGTAACTTTAAAAGTCAGTATAATAGTAAAATTCATAAAATACCAAAAATAGCTAAAAAAATAGGTATTAAATAAAAAAATCAGAAGAATGAAGAAAGATTGCAAGGAGCAGGGTTGATTAAGGATGGCCCTTTGGTTTAGAAGCTTTTGGAAGCTATAGGGTATGTTAATTGGCCTTGGTTCTGTGTTTTCAGCCTGAGTACAATTGTAAGCAATAATTCCAATTTTTTTGGCATTTTACTGTACAATTGCTTAATACTGCTTATTCCTGCTTTTCTAGTCTTATTTGACTAATATTAGTTGAAATCTTGCTTAAAATATAGGTCTTGTTTATTAAAACTCAGAGTTGCTTGTTATTTCATTTTAACAGTCAAATTAGTATAGAGGTCATTTCTGTGTTTAAAGCTTTGGTTATTGATGTTTGATGTTCTTATGGTCTCATAGTATGATAAAATAGTGTTTAGAATCAGTAACATAGATTGAATTAGTAATATGCTTTGAAAATCAGAAAATCAGTATCATAAAGGAGTGTTTGGATTTGCTGATTAATTGGTAGTCCTGTGCTTACTAGTTGGTGTTTGTTGTTGTTATCAGTCACAATAGTGTATAACAACTCAGAGATACAAGAAAAACATGTGTTCAATTGTTTAATAGTCAACATCATCTTTAATCACCCTCAACTGTTTCACTGTTAGGATTTTAGGTTACAAATCTCACCAAAGTTGTTCAATACTTGTTAAAGTAGCTTAATCTAATCTTATTCTAGCTTAATTCATCCTAATCAGTCACTAGGAATCATTCAAATCTCACCAAAGTCAATCCTTGTGATTTTCTGCAAAAGTCAATTCCACAGCAGACCTTGTGTTCTGGGTTGCTGATCTTTGATCAAATTAGACTTCAATTGGATTGATTCTGATGGGGCTTTTCATGTTTTTAGATAGCCAGTAGTGTCACCTTGCTTTTTCCCCCCTAAGACTGCATCTCAGCAGCTTATTTGAGTGCTTAATCTAGCCTGCAAGTTGACCTTGTTCCTGAAATTTCTGTGTTAAGCATTCACAACAGTCAATTGCTTAACCTGCTTAATCTCTTGTTGTTATTTGTGTTTTTTAGTTGATTTGTGGTTATTTTATCATATTAACCTGTTCCTGAACTTTTGGCAACTTTTATTGCTTATTAGCTTATTTTGTGCTTATAAGCAAACTGCTTATTAGCCCAAATCAGTCTATTAGCATTATTCAAGTTCCACTTTTAATTTTCCTAGCCTTTTAATATTAATTTAGACTTAACTTAAATTTTTCAGATTTTTCCTAAGTTATTTAATATTTTTAATATTTTTAATTAGTTTAAAATAGTAATTAAATCATAATAAATAGAAAAATAATCAGAAAAATATAAATCCAATTTTCATAATTTTCTTTTGTCATTTTTAATCTAGGAAAAATATAATTTTATTTTTAGTCCTTAAGAAAATCAAAAATAGAAATATAGTGATAGCTTCTATTTAATAGAATTTATCTTTATAAATTTTAATTAAGTAATTTTTATTTTTATAATTTTCTTAGCTTCTTATCACTTTAAAGTATTTATAGAAAAATTTTCAGATTTTTATTTGACCTTTTAGTATTTATTAGAATTTTAATTAGTTTAAATAATTATTAAATAGTTTTTAATTAATAATAATTAATTAATAAGTCAAATAAATAATTTTCTTTTTCCAATAATTTTCTTTTATTATTAGGGTTGTAAAAATATAATTTTCATATCCGTAGGCTTTTTATTTCTTAAAACTCACTTTTTATTTCATACGTTTACGTTTATTTAAATTTAAACGTACGCTTTTAGGTTTTTATACGTTTCTAGTTAACTTGTTTTTATATTCTTGTTTATATAGCTTGTTTAAAGCTATTTTCTTATCTTCTTAGTGTAATCAAAACCATAATCCCTTTTCTGTTCAATAACACTTGATCACGATCCGTTTTTAAAGCACAATTTCACATCTCGCTGGGACTTAAACGACCCGGGGATAAAACTATACTCCTTGGTTAATTGCATTGTGCTCTTAATTGTTTGACCTTTGTTGACCAACATCCGTGGTCAATATTAGTTGACTGTTTAGCACGTGTCAAATTTTAGCGCCGCTGCCGGGGAGGTGTGCTGCGTGTTTCAAACGTTTTGCAGTATCGTGTCTTTGAACCCCAATCTGTGAATATCTTCTCTCTCTTGTATATTCATCATATATAAAGCAAAACGCTTGTGAAGTTAACTCATTTAACGGATCAAGCACCAAAAATATCGTATTTCTATTTCCCATAAAACCATATAAAAAACAAAAATATTTTCTTTTCTTTTCTAAATATATTATCATATAAAAAAAATAAAAACATCAAAAATATTTTCCATTTTCTCTGTTAAATAATAAACAAACAATAAAAATTAACCATCGAGAACCAAGACTGAGTACTGCCTAACTGGGGGTACGACCATAATAAGTTCCCAAACCTAAGATAAAAACTTGCCTTTGTATCACTTGCGAATATCGGCTCACCTTTAATTGATAAACAAACTCTAATGGAGGTTCTAGGATAGTCTGACATTAAATTGTCGGACTGAAAGAAGCGGGTTTTTAAGGAGCATTTAATTGCCCACCTTTGCTTCTCCGCCACTCTGTGCGTTTGTCTTTTAGAGAGCTACCGTACGCCTGTTGATTATTGGTTTAAGTTCACTTGTGTTTTTTCTCGATCTTGATTTTAATTGAAAATTTTTGTTTTCATCTTAACTTCTCAATAAATAAATAAAATCCAAAAAGAATCTTCTTACCCCTTTTCTGAGTTTCCTCCACTATAAAGGATTCTTAGACTCGTCTTAGTGCATGCGCACTCGTTCTTCTAGGTCATCAAGCCCTCTCCGTGAGCTTGGAAACATACCTCGAAGACGTCGTAGACGTTCTGCCCCATCAGTCGTATCTGAGGAACGTACTGATTCTGTCGTCATGGCAGATTTGCCGATGAATGAGCTTCTCCAAGCACCCATCGAGGGTTATGGAGATGCCATTGTTGTTCCAGCTATCGTAGCTGAGAGTTTTGAGCTCAAAACCGGGTTACTGAATCTTGTAACCTCTAGCCAATTCTACGGTTTTGAGAGGGATGATCCTCATGCTCACATTCGATGGTTTAACAAGATTACATCTACCATCAAATACAAGAACATCCCTTCTAGCTCAATCAAACTTCTTCTATTCCCATTTTCTCTCGAGGGACAAGCCCGGATATGGCTTGAAAAACAACCCCCTCGTTCAATTGAGACATGGGAGGACTTAGTTACAAAGTTTGTAAACGAATTCTTTCCACCGTCTAGAACGACAAGTCTTAAAAATGAAATCATCAAATTCACACAAAGATTTGATGAATCGTTTAGTGACGCGTGGGATCGTTTCAAAGAATTGCTTCGTAAATGTCCTCATCATGGTTTCACCGAGTTGATGCAAATCGACACTTTCTATAATGGTGTGAGCCAATCTGACCAAGATTCTCTCAATGCCTCCTCAGGAGGTAACTTTTTGAGCAGAACTGTCAAAGAAGCTTTAGCGATTATTGAAAATAAGTCTAAGGTCCGTACTGCACGAACAAAGCCATATCATTCTCAGGCTAGTGCCGGTCCTTCTACTTCATCTCCCGTGAGTACTTCTAGCACCGATGCTAAGATTGACAAACTCACGGACGCTATTCAAGCTTTGGTTCTCTCAAGCCAAAAGAAAGTCACTTTCACACAAACTCCTTCACATGCTGAAGTGAAGAAAGTGGAAGTCTGTGTTGCTTGTGGTGGCCCTCACGCATACTACGACTGTACTGCCACCGATGGTAGTCCTTTTGAAGTTAATGCTATAGCCGGTACTTCAAATTAGGGAGGTAATCAATACCGTCCTCAAATAGAACCAAGTTACCGAGCTAGTAGCTACCAAGGACCACCCGATTTTAATCAGAACCAGAATTTGCAAAACCGGAACCAAAATCAACCTCGAATGAACCAAGGTTATCAAAACCAAGGGAATTTCAATTCTGGACAAAATCAAGGTTTCCAACACCAAGGAAACTTTAACCGAAACAATTACAACCAGGGGAATCATTTTCAGGGAAATGGTAATCCAAATCAAGGGAATTTTCAACATCAAGGTTATAATCAAAATAACCGAATGCAAAATTTCCCTAATCAACATCAAGCCATTCCAGCCCCACATCCATCATCTGATGAGTTATTGAGGCAGTTCATGAAAGCTCAAGAGGACACAAACAGGTTGTTGGTCAGCCAGATCTCTGAGATTAAAAAATCTTTAAATGATCAACCTTCGGGCTCAGGAAAACTTCCGAGCAACACGATCGCTAACCCGAAGGGCGATGTTAAGGCGATCACAACCCGAAGTGGTGTTTCATATGAGGGACCCACTGTTTCCACTACCACTTCTTCTTCTTCCCCCAAGGTAGTAGGAAGTGAGCCTGAGGTTACTAAGGACCAGGTACTTCCTACTAATAACGGAGGTACCAACAACGTCCAACCTCAAATTGTCCCGAAACCCAAGACTAAACCTCAAGTTGTCTTTGAACATCCTGAAACCCCGGTTGAAGACCCTAAATCCAAACCTTCTATTCCTTACCCATCACGTTTAAATGAGCAAAAGCTCCGCGAAAAAGCTAGTCAACAAATGGATAAATTCTTCCAAATTTTTCAAGAATTACACTTTGACATAAGCTTTGCGGACGCTATCATTCTGATGCCCAAGTTTGCATCCACAATCAAACACTTGTTAAGCAACAAGGAAAAACTGTTTGAGATGGCAAAGACTCCATTAAATGAGAACTGCTCAGCAGTTATCTTAAAAAAGCTTCCCGAGAAGCTTGGAGATCCTGGAAGGTTTCTACTACCTTGTGTCTTTCCAGGAATGGTTGAATGCTATGCCTTGGCAGATCTTGGTGCAAGCATCAACCTGATGCCTAAATCAGTATGGAAGAAACTTTCTCTTCCTGAACTTACTCCTACCTGCATGACTCTTGAGCTTGCAGATCGTTCAATATCTCGTCCACTTGGCATTGCTGAGGACGTATTTGTGAAAGTAGGAAAGTTCCATTTTCCAGCTGACTTTGTGGTTGTTGATTTCGATGCTGATTCCAGGGTTCCTCTCATTCTTGGGAGAGGATTCTTAAGAACGGGCCGTGCTCTCATAGATGTATTTGAGCATGAAATCACATTACGTGTGGGTCATGAAGCTGTCACCTTTAACCTCGATCAAACTTCGAGGTACTCCTCAAATTACGATTCTGAATCGGTTAACCGAATCGATGTCATTGATATTGTTTCAGAGGAGTATTCTCAAGAGTTTCTTGGTTATTCTCATAATTCTGTGAGTGGGGATACCACCACATCTTCTCTACCTGTCATGTCCGACTCTTCCCCTTCTGTCACTCCGTTTGAGGGAGGTGATTTCAATTTGGAAGAGATCGATGATTTTCTCAAGTGTGATTCATTCCTAGAGGGGATTGATGACGCTGAGATTGATCTGGAGGGAGATATTCTTCTTCTTGAGACATTGTTAAATCAGGACAATTCTCCTCCACTCCCTCCCGTTGAACTTCATAATGAGGAAGTCAAATCCGTTGAGAAAACTGATGAATTTCCTGAGGTCGAACTCAAAGACTTACCGCCTCATCTTGAGTACGCATTCTTGGAGGGTGATGATAAATTACCCGTCATTATTGCTAAAGATTTAAGTGATGAGGAAAAGACTGCTCTAATAAAGGTCTTGAAGTCACACAAGCAAGCAATTGCTTGGAAACTCTCCGATATAAAGGGTATTGACCCTGAATTTTGTACTCACAAGATTCTAATGGAGGATGACTTTAAACCAGCAGTCCAACATCAAAGAAGGGTGAATCCTAAAATCCACGATGTTATCAAACAAGAAGTTCTCAAACTTCTTGATGCAGGATTGATTTATCCCATCTCTGATAGTCCTTGGGTTAGTCCCATTCACTGTGTTCCAAAAAAGGGTGGCATAGCTGTTGTCACGAATGATGAAAATGAGTTGATTCCAACTCGATTGGTTACGGGGTGGCGTGTTTGCATTGACTATCGTAAGCTAAATGATGCCACCCGTAAAGACCATTTTCCTCTGCCTTTTATGGATCAGATGCTTGAGAGATTAGCAGGAAACGAGTACTATTGTTTCCTTGATGGTTTCTCGGGTTACTTTCAAATTCCCATTGATCCACAAGATCAAGAAAATACTACCTTCACATGCCCTTATGGAACCTTTGCTTATAAACGTATGCCTTTCGGCTTATGTAATGCTCCAGGCACGTTCCAGAGGTGTATGATGGCTATATTTACCGACATGATCGGTAAAACAATGGAGGTCTTTATGGATGACTTCTCGGTCATTGGGGATTCATTCCAAGCATGTCTCTCCAATTTAGAAAACATGTTGAAAAGGTGTAAAGACACCAATCTTTGTCTAAATTGGGAGAAGAGTCATTTTATGGTCAAAGAAGGCATTGTCCTCGGCCATAAGATATCAAAGAATGGGATTGAGGTTGACAGAGCTAAAGTTGATGTCATTGGTAAATTACCTCATCCCACTACCGTCAAAGGTATTAGGAGTTTTCTGGGTCATGCCGGTTTCTATCGTAGATTCATACAAGATTTTTCTAAAATCGCCCGGCCAATGACTCATCTCCTTGAAAAGGATGCTCCTTTTATCTTCTCACCCGAGTGCATCAAAGCTTTTCAAATATTAAAGAAAAAGCTTACTGAGGCACCCATTCTGGTTGCCCCCGACTGGGATTTTCCCTTTGAGCTCATGTGCGATGCAAGTGATTTTGCAATCGGTGCAGTCCTGGGGCAACGAAAAGCCAAACACTTTCAGCCTATTCACTACGCAAGTAAAACTATGACTGAAGCTCAAACTCATTACACCACTACAGAAAAAGAATTGTTGGCTGTGGTGTATGCCTTTGAGAAGTTTCGGCCATATTTGATCTTGACAAAATGTGTAGTGTATACGGATCATTCGGCTCTCAAATATCTCTTTGCAAAACAAGATGCAAAGCCGAGATTGCTCCGTTGGGTTCTCCTCCTGCAAGAATTTGATATCATTATACGTGATAAAAAAGGAGCTGAGAACCTAGCTGCTGATCATTTATCCCGATTAGAGAACCCACACCAAGATGTTTTCGAGAAAAAGGAAATAAATGAAACATTTCCTCTCGAGACACTCAATGCGGTTGCTTTTCGAGGAGATTCTACTACCCCATGGTTTGCCGACTTCGCAAATTACCATGCGGGCAACTTCATAGTGAAAGGGATGTCGACCCAACAGAAGAATAAATTCTTCAAGGATGTTAAACATTATTTTTGGGACGACCCCTACTTATTCAAAATCTGTGCGGATCAAGTCATCCGACGGTGTGTTTACGGACAGGAAGCTATTGACATTCTCAAAGCTTGCCATGCTGGACCCATGGGGGGCCATCATAGTCCAAACTACACCGCCAAAAAGGTGTTTGATTCCGGGTTTTATTGGCCCACAATCTATAAGGATGCCCAAGAACTCATAAAAACTTGTGAAGCTTGTCAGCGTCACGGAAATATTTCACAACGAAATGAAATGCCACAAAATGCAATTCAAGTCTGTGAAATCTTTGATGTTTGGGGTATTGACTTTATGGGGCCATTTCCATCATCTCGAGGAAACAAATACATTCTCGTGGCTGTTGACTATTTGTCAAAATGGGTTGAAGCAAAAGCTTTACCCACTAATGATGCCCGAGTTGTTGTAAAATTCCTGAAAGCTCTTTTTGCCCGTTTTGGAACTCCACGTGCTATAATCAGTGATCGTGGTACGCATTTCTGTAATGACAAATTTGATAAAGTCATGCGAAAGTATGGTGTAACTCACCGTCTTTCCACTGCATATCACCCACAAACAAGTGGGCAAGTTGAAGTTTCAAATCGGGGTATCAAAAGAATTTTGGAAAGGACTGTCGGAGAAAATCGTGCATCCTGGTCGGATAAATTGGATGATGCACTATGGGCCTTTCGTACAGCTTACAAAACACCCATCGGGTGTACACCTTACAAGCTTGTGTACGGAAAGGCATGTCATCTACCGATCGAATTAGAGCACAAAGCCTACTGGGCCTTGAAACATGCTAACTTTGACCTTCAAACTGCGGGTGATCACCATAAAGTTCAAATGAATGAATTAAATGAACTGCGTGATCAAGCATACGAGAACTCTTTGATTTATAAAGAAAAGACAAAGAAGATTCATGACTCTAAAATCAAGAACCGCGTTTTCAACGTTGGTGATCGAGTCCTTCTTTTCAATTCCAGATTGAAGATTTTCTCGGGAAAACTCAAATCCCGTTGGTCTGGTCCATTCTCTGTTACAAAAGTTTATCCATATGGTACCGTTGAGTTATCTCAAAATGACGGACCAAATTTCAAAGTGAATGGTCATCGATTAAAACACTACTTTGGAGAGGACATACCATTCATGGTTGTCCTGGATCTTCAAACTTTCCCCATGAACCAATGAATGCGGGGATCGAGTCAAGCTAGTGACTCGGTGATCAAAAACATTAGCAAAACATGGGTTCTCACCCGTGTCTCTGTTTTCTTTCTCTTTTCTACCACCTAGTGTGGGGGAGATGGTCTCTTCCACTTACTTCCCTGTAGACTTTTAAAATTGCTTTTTCTCCCGGGCTGTTCAGGAACCCTTTGTTACAGTTGGCCGTTCACAAGCGGTTAGCTTGCATGATAAACCTGACTGTTCGGGAGGAATCAACTTAATTCGGGGTCGAGTCAAGCTAGTGACTCGGTGATCAAAAACATTAGCCCGCACCATATGGGTTTTCACCCATATTTCCGACTTCTTTCTATTTTCTACCACCTAAGTGTGGGGGAGATGCCCCACAGGTTGTATATATGTAAATATGTCCACACACACAAAAAAAAAAAAAAAAAAAAAAAATGGTTGTGTGTATATAAAATAATGGCTATTCAGTATTTCCCTTTCACGTTCTAAGTGTTGGTTTAACAGCCAGTTCTTTGAATATTGAGGGCAATATTCAGTTCTAAGTGTGGGGGGGAATTCTAGCGAATTTTATCAAATGTATCATCTAGCACCCCCCATTTTTAGCCAAAATTTTAAAATTTTTTTTCTCACTTAGAACTCAATAAATGGTTATCAGTCCGCCATGTCTAACACACATAAGGATTGGCTAATCCAGGAGCAAACGGCTCTTGGTAAAGATATATCAAATCCGTTTATGGCTTGCAATTTGCCAAAAATTGTATGGTTTTCGACTCACCATATCTTTATAAGTAAAGAGTTGGCTAGCCCGCAAGGTTATGGCTTGTGGTAAAGGCATTGGAATACCATAATTGGTAATCAGCTCACCAAAGATAATAGTTGTAATTTATCTAAGAGCTAGCTAGTCCAGAAGCAAACGGCTTCTGGTAAAGACAAATCAAACCCGTTGAAAGCTGATGGTTTGCTCAAAATCATTTGGTTATCATTGTGCCAAAGTATCACATACTAAAACAATGGCTAGTCCAGAAGCAAACGGCTTCTGGTAAAGACAAACCAAAACCGTTTATAGCTGGTGATTTGCTCAAAATCACATGGTTATCAGTGTACCATAGTTCTTACTTGAGCTGAAACATTTGGCTACTCCAGAGGTGATGGCTTCTGGTAAAGAGATACATCCATAAATTTTTGGAAAAAAAAGATTGCTAGGGACTAGCAATAGTTTAGTGTGGGGGATTGATGAGTATGCAAATACTCATCATTTCTTTCACATTTGAGCTACAGAAACAGTCAAAAACACTTTAAAAAGTCTAAAAATGTATAAAAATATCATCTGACTGTGTTTTTATAAGTTTCAGGGAAAAACAAACAATAAATGGCATAATTTGCATTTTAGTCCCTGAACTTTCATAATTTGGCAAATCTAGTCCCTAGAATCTAAAAAAATGGAATTTTATCATTCAAGGTCCCTAAAATAATCTTAATTGTCAAATTTGGTCCTTGAATGATTGTTTGGGCAAAAATTACAAAAAGGTCCCTCAACTTTGAAAAGTGTCAAAAATGGTCCCTGGGTTATTTAAAATGGAAAATTAATAATTATAACCCTTGTACTATTCATCTATGGCAAATATGGTCCTTGTGTTAACATTGTGATATTTACAGGTTCAGCCCCTCAAAATCCAAAAATTACAAAATAGTCCTTATGCTTATTTCTTAAAAACCAAACCGGATCCCATAAACTAAATAAAACCCACTACTACCCAACCCAAACCCTTTATTTAACAAACCCATCCCAATCACCACAACCTTTGACCCGGCCCAACCCCAACTTAAATAACTAATACCAAGGTTTGACCCCAGTCAAACCCATCTTCCCTTTCACACTCACCCCGCCAAAACCACCCCTCCTCCATCACTGCTCCAATACCACTCAACCTTTACACCTCACCCTTCCAACTCATCACCCTAGTCACTAATCTCTCCCCTCCACCTCCACAAACACCCAAATTTCCTTAATTGAGATAACCTGCTCTTGATATTTTTCCCGCCAAAAGTGCCACTTGTTCGATTGTGATGAAATTGGCCAAACCAAAGGTCAAGATGTGGTGGGATATGCTCAGAGATGTCGACAAGGAAATAAAAGGTTATAAAGAATAGAGGAGAGGCAATGTAATAGATTATCTAGAGTAATTTAGTTTAGTTTATGTCGTTTAATTTATTTTCAAATTTCTAAGTGTAATCTTAATCTTTCAAGTGTTGAATTTAGTTGTTCCAGTGTAATATAAATCTTTTCCAATAATTAATTTCAAGTTTTCAGTTCAATCTCAGTTTATGCATTTTTCTTAATTTCAAAAATCTCATGTTTGTTGAATGTTGTTGTTAGTGTTGTTTCTGGACTTCATAGGCTCATATAAGCTCCTAAAAAGCTTATGAAAGCTTTTAGTAACTTTAAAAGTCAGTATAATAGTAAAATTTAAAAAATACCAAAAATAGCTAAAAAAAATAGGTATTAAATAAAAAAATCAGAAGAATGAAGAAAGATTGCAAGGAGCAGGGTTGATTAAGGATGGCCCTTTGGTTTAGAAGCTTTTGGAAGCTATAGGGTATGTTAATTGGCCTTGGTTCTGTGTTTTCAGCCTGAGTACAATTGTAAGCAATAATTCCAATTTTTTTGGCATTTTACTGTGCAATTGCTTAATACTGCTTATTCCTGCTTTTCTAGTCTTATTTGACTAATATTAGTTGAAATCTTGCTTAAAATATAGGTCTTGTTTATTAAAACTCAGAGTTGCTTGTTATTTCATTTTAACAGTCAAATTAGTATAGAGGTCATTTCTGTGTTTAAAGCTTTGGTTATTGATGTTTGATGTTCTTATGGTCTCATAGTATGATAAAATAGTGTTTAGAATCAGTAACATAGATTGAATTAGTAATATGCTTTGAAAATCAGAAAATCAGTATCATAAAGGAGTGTTTGGATTTGCTGATTAATTGGTAGTCCTGTGCTTACTAGTTGGTGTTTGTTGTTGTTATCAGTCACAATAGTGTATAACAACTCAGAGATACAAGAAAAACATGTGTTCAATTGTTTAATAGTCAACATCATCTTTAATCACCCTCAACTGTTTCACTGTTAGGATTTTAGGTTACAAATCTCACCAAAGTTGTTCAATACTTGTTATAGTAGCTTAATCTAATCTTATTCTAGCTTAATTCATCCTAATCAGTCACTAGGAATCATTCAAATCTCACCAAAGTCAATCCTTGTGATTTTCTGCAAAAGTCAATTCCACAGCAGACCTTGTGTTCTGGGTTGCTGATCTTTGATCAAATTGGACTTCAATTGGATTGATTCTGATGGGGCTTTTCATGTTTTTAGATAGCCAGTAGTGTCACCTTGCTTTTGCCCCCCTAAGACTGCATCTCAGCAGCTTATTTGAGTGCTTAATCTAGCCTGCAAGTTGACCTTGTTCCTGAAATTTCTGTGTTAAGCATTCACAACAGTCAATTGCTTAACCTGCTTAATCTCTTGTTGTTATTTGTGTTTTTTAGTTGATTTGTGGTTATTTTATCATATTAACCTGTTCCTGAACTTTTGGCAACTTTTATTGCTTATTAGCTTATTTTGTGCTTATAAGCAAACTGCTTATTAGCCCAAATCAGTCTATTAGCCTTATTCAAGTTCCACTTTTAATTTTCCTAGCCTTTTAATATTAATTTAGACTTAACTTAAATTTTTCAGATTTTTCCTAAGTTATTTAATATTTTTAATATTTTTAATTAGTTTAAAATAGTAATTAAATCATAATAAATAGAAAAATAATCAGAAAAATATAAATCCAATTTTCATAATTTTCTTTTGTCATTTTTAATCTAGGAAAAATATAATTTTATTTTTAGTCCTTAAGAAAATCAAAAATAGAAATATAGTGATAGCTTCTATTTAATAGAATTTATCTTTTTAAATTTTAATTAAGTAATTTTTATTTTTATAATTTTCTTAGCTTCTTATCACTTTAAAGTATTTATAGAAAAATTTTCAGATTTTTATTTGACCTTTTAGTATTTATTAGAATTTTAATTAGTTTAAATAATTATTAAATAGTTTTTAATTAATAATAATTAATTAATAAGTCAAATAAATAATTTTCTTTTTCCAATAATTTTCTTTTATTATTAGGGTTGTAAAAATATAATTTTCATATCCGTAGGCTTTTTATTTCTTAAAACTCACTTTTTATTTCATACGTTTACGTTTATTTAAATTTAAACGTACGCTTTTAGGTTTTTATACGTTTCTAGTTAACTTGTTTTTATATTCTTGTTTATATAGCTTGTTTAAAGCTATTTTCTTATCTCCTTAGTGTAATCAAAACCATAATCCCTTTTCTGTTCAATAACACTTGATCACGATCCGTTTTTAAAGCACAATTTCACATCTCGCTGGGACTTAAACGACCCGGGGATAAAACTATACTCCTTGGTTAATTGCATTGTGCTCTTAATTGTTTGACCTTTGTTGACCAACATCCGTGGTCAATATTAGTTGACTGTTTAGCACGTGTCATCTGTGCGTAAAGGTCAACATCATCTGTGTCATAACGGTTACTTTGTACATAATAAGTAGTGAATAAAATGTGGTTGTTATGTGTCAGTGTATGATTTTTTATAATTCAAAATCTTTCAAACGTATCATACCTGACACTAACTTTCTCTCTCATTGATTGTGGGGGAGCATAATAATGTTCCATTATCAGAATACATTGAATCAGACCACATTGTCTCCCAAATTTTTTAACTTATTTAAATCAATTGAGATCCCAAATCTCAAAAGGTTTGAAAATTTTGATCGGGGGAGTGAATGTGATTTAAATATGAAAATCCAATGTTGCAAAAATCGGCTGAATCGGCCGATTAATCGCCGATTAATCGTTAATCGGCCCAGTACCTTGTAGAATAGTGAAAATCGGCCAAAAAATCGGTCAGGCAAAAAAATCGGACAAAAATCGGCCGAATCGGCCAAAAATCGGCCGATTCGGCCAAAAATCGGCTAAATCGGCCGAATCGGCCAAATCGGTCAAGTTTAAAAAAATGAAAATTTAGGCATTCTACTTAATTTGGGGATCGTTTATTTCACTTATAATGAACAATGAGCCTCATAATAAGAATTGGAACCTTTTATTGAGGTTTGAAAACATAGTAGGCTTGTAATCAGTTACGATCTTTAGTTTGGTCTCCAGAAATACCCAAAACATGCAAAAAATGCCAATCCGATTAATCACCGATTAATCCCGCCTCGACCGATTACTCGCTGCAGGGTGGTCGACCGCCCGGCTACCGATTCACGATTTTTGCAACATTGTGAAAATCTGATAAAAATGTGATCTTTTGGACTCAAGTGTAGGCTCTCCCATATGTGCTAAACTCTTTCGTATATCGATGCACATATTAAGGGGGAGCGAATGATTTATGATGGCAATTGTGGAAGAATACCAAAGATTGACCATTTTATTTAATGTACTGGAGTCATAAGGATGATAAGGTTATGTATAAGCTCCCACGATCCCGCCAGAGCTGGAGGGATCTACCCAGGGACAATCCACTAGTTAGTGTAGAAGTCCTTAGGTATGATTATAAAGGAGAAAAGTGAGAATAAGGGAAGAGTACCGACTGAGATGGAGCTAGTACTGGAACAAACCCAACAAGGTGCTAGTGATGAAGTCTAGGTAAGCGCTGAAGGGGTTGAAGAATGAAAAAGAAATGTAAAGATAAAGGGTGAAAAGAAAGAAGCCATCCTTACACTTTAAGCAGAAACCGGGTCAATACATATGCTGTCAGAATCACTAAGTTGATTGCTGACATTGAAGACAAAGTATCATGGACCCAGTGATACGCTGCACAACCCTCCCTAGCCACTCAAGGTCCCTCAAAGGACTCTTGTTTCATTTGTCACGGATATCAATACATGTCTATCATATCTCTCACTCCGAGTTAGATGATATTGAAAAGGTGGCAGTCCTCTCCAGCCTCCGATTACTAAATCAAAACGCACTATCGAGTCTAGAACCAAGAGATCATCCATAAATCTCATTAGGACACATTTCCAATATGCTTGCTGTTTCATACACCGTGAAAAGTAAGAAAACATATATTAAGAGTCCTACACATTATCCTTGTGGTATTGCCAGAACGTCCGAGTGATACGTAAAGTATTCACAATGAAGATGGAAATCCTTCTAGAGCCAACATCAAACAAGCTATTTGTCACACCCCCAAATTTCGTGACTTGCAGCGGAATAAGTCATTCAGGGGCACGAATGGTCATAGCACCAAAGTTGTAGTTATATTGAACGACCTAAAGTGTCGTTTAGAAAATACATCGTTTGATTATTTAAAAACATTCAGAGTTATAAAGCTAGGTCCCAAAAAGTGAAACAAGTTTTCAGAAAACAAGTTCATACAATTCAAACGATGGATAAGTGCATAAAATATAAAGTGAGACGCGTCGACTCCACGACTCCATGATGTCCATATGCAAGCCAACATGCGATACCTTAATTACCTGAAAATACATTGCCAAAAATGGTCAACAAAAATGTTGGTGAGATCATAGGTTTATGTAAATGAATGATTGTACGGAAACCACAAGTATAAAGTGTATGACAAATCCATGCCACATAAAAATGATACATTAGCTCTAAGCTCATGACCCCGAAGCTAGACCGAATGAAATGCCCCAACCGAGTGTTTGCCAATCACTCTAATATGACAGAAATGAAATGCGTTCGTTTGACCAGTTGGTGCTACCAACCCGAACGGAGGAGTCACCCTCAATAGATCTATCCACTCACTCTCGCTTACTAACAATTAACGGTTCATGATAATATAAGGGGACTTTAATCTGGGCAATGATGTAACTTAAGCAATGTAATGAGTTTGTATACTTTGGTCCGCATATAAAAATGGTGCAATGTATTCTCCCCCGAGAGTTTAGAAATCAATAAACAATTTAAAACGGGGCTATGAAAACTCACCTGATATGATATAGCAACAATGATCACAATGGATATGATGAGATGAGGCTCGGTTCCTAACCGCGACCTATCATGAATGATATGATCTAAGGTAAGCAAATGAAATGATGTTACTCATGCAAACACGTATGTTATCGATACCACTCGAAAGTTTTGAAAACAATGTTTATCGTCGAAAAATACATTTTGACGTCTTGTTAAGTTATAAACCACATTTCGCGTAAATATGTTAAAATTACACTCCATGATCCTTGTTCGGTGTTCTATTGGCAAATATAATGTTTTTGTCACAAAACAATACTTTTCATAACTTGTGAAATTATATCCAAAACGGCCTCGCAAAACTAGTCGTGAATTAGTGCACGTTAAGTGTTTGTGAATGAATTTGACGTCCTTGAAAATAAAACATTGTTACAAGTTTTTCGTGTCGTGTTATTGGACTTTTGACCATACGCGTCTTGAATAGATAGAAAACCGGCTATCAATGTAATGACTTGTAAAAATGTTAACTTATATACTTAGAAAAATACTTTCTATTAGGGCTGTCAAAATAGAATAGAGATCGTCGGCTTCGAACGTGTATATCTCGGTCGTTATAAGCTCGTTTTCTACGTTCTTTATATCCACGGATTCGTCATAACATGAACTAACATAATCTCAGTAGTTCGGCTCTCCTAGATCACGTCTAACGCCTCGTTTGGTCCTTTAAAGTTCGGCTAACAGCACGCTTATTTTCAGAAAATTTGTTTTCGTCGCCTAACTTCGAAAAATCATATCTCCTTCGTTATAAGTCGGTTTTTAGTGATTCTTGCGGCCACGGTTTCGTTTTTGAAAGAAATTTCTGAATATGAAGGCAAAAATATACCAAAAATTACTGAGTTTTCCAGTTTACACGATTTTGGACAGTAGGTATATATATGTTTTAAAAACTCATTTCTATGGTTCTAATCTTGATCATACCACCTCAAATCAACTCCACAAGTTCGTAAATCCTACCATACACCTTCTTAGGGTGTCATGGGGTCCTAAACATCACCAATATTGGTGGATCTCATGTGATTATTAGTGAAACTTATAGATCTAGTGTTTGTGATAGTTTATAAACAAAATGGTATCAAAACATAAGTAACTTGCAAAAGTAACTAGTATAACCTTGAAAATACATGATCATATGAAGTAAATAAAAGAATGAAAAGATCAAAATGATGTTCTTGAAGTTTACTTACAATCTTGGAGTGATTTGATGAGAAAGGTGCAATAACTTAGGGTTTTGATCACAAGACCTTAACTAGGATAGCAAATGAAGTAAGATTGATACTTGATCTTCACAAAATGATGGATTTTCTTTGGTGTTTTTCCTTTGGCCGATCCAACAAGAAGAAGAAGAGAGAAATATGGTGCTATCTTGCTAGTTGATTTGGTAGAATGAGTGTTTAGGTAATTAAATGGAAAAACATAAAGACATAAACATTTATGAAGTGTACTTGAAATCAAGTGTTTTAGCTAGTTAGGGTGGCTCATGAGGGGGGGGGGGGGGGGGGGGGCGGCACACATGGGGAAAAAGAAGTAAACATGGCCATTTAATGATCTTGTCCAAATGTTGGATGATTTAGTGTAGTTTAAGGTATGCATTGGGTGTTACCGGGTATCGAGTTAACTAGAAATAAATTGCGACGATGAAAAATAAAATATGACGAAGTCGTAAAATGTGTAAAATCATATTCCTTGCAAGAATCGGGTGTTAGAATGATAATCGGATTGAAATTTCGTAAACCGACGGAGTTATAAGCTCCTAACGGAAAATGTAACAATTGATTTAAAAACACCGGGTAAAGTAATAATATAATCTCTATATCATTATAATTAGCTTGAAAATGTATTAGGATCATTGTCTGGAGTATTTGGGTTTGCTGTTGATAGAAATGACTGAGTGGTAACGTTAATTAAACAATTAAGCATATGTTAATGAAAATCACACAGACACATGCATGAACTGATATGGTACTGATATTACTGATGATATGCAGACTGCCCTAGTCTGTATGATGCGTCCTTACTGACGATGCATGAATATGCAGCTAAACCTAACTGGTTACGCGCATTTAAATACTCATAAACCTAGTTTACGACATGATGAATGATGCCCATGAATAGTGATTTCCCTCCGGGAATGAATAGTGTCATGTGAATAGTAAAATTTTTGACGACTTCTCAAAGTCTCAAACTGGTTTCAAAAACGATGAATAGTGATCGGTGAATAGTGATTTATGAATAGTAACTTATGAATAGTAAATTGTCGGGGTTTGGAAAATGACCTAAAATTACGAGTTGTGACACTCTTGGTGGGTGACATGTGAGATCCTTCATGGATCAAACTAGTGACAACTGGAAAGAAACGATGTGGCGATTCACATTTGAATCAAACTTTTTCCAGGAAATGGATTGACGGATGCTTTTGGAAAACCTTTCAATGTGCTCACTAACTAAGTTTCGAGCACATTGATTGTGAAAATTTTCAAACAAAAGTGTTTATGACAGAAGTGTGATTCAATTTATAAAACCCTCGTCGTGTTGCATAAAATGTTTATCCAGTGACACGCGAGTGATTTTTCTAATCAATTTCTCATCAATCAGTGGGTATTTAATTCACTGATTCACTCTACCGTGTTGTCTGCTTTGAGACGTTCCGGTATGAGAACATGCTTGTATGACGATTCCAATGATTAATTCGTTGAATGAGTCTTTACAACAAGCTGGAAATTCCTGTCAAGGAGAATCTTCTTTAAAGGGGATTCTACCTGATCACAGGTCGGTCCTCACGGAACCGAAGGTTAATCCAACCACACCGAGCGAATGACAAAGCCATATTCGTTCTCCAACTTTATTGCTAACTGTTTTATTTCAGATTCATATAAAGATGGTGATGGTGGTTCCTGATTCCAGTAGAGACGTGTCAATCCACACTCCATGCTCACACTTATAAATCATTATCAAAGACATCATGATAGTTGAAAGACCTACAACACAGCTTCCGCAACTTTGATAATATTTATCATGATCCAGAAAAGTGTGAGCATGCATTCCAAAGGTCACGACAAATCACATGGAGGCAATATTACTACAACGGATGAGCTTGGAGATTTACGGTGGCTGATGATCTCAAAGAATGCTCAAAGATCACAACATCACATGGAAACAATACTGCAACAGGATGACTTGAAGACGTATGTTGGATGATGACCTCAACGAATCCTCAAAGATCATCCAAGACAAATGAACAGTCATCAAAGGTCCACTGCTGAAAGTACAAAGTGTGCTGAACTTGAAGAATCAAAAGACTACGAGCTAGGAATTTACAGTCATGTAATAGAATGCTAGAATTCAAAGTGTATTTTCCGGGGTGACCTCCCTTAGGGGGAGATTGTTAGGAATATAAATATTCATATGAAAGACTCGGTCACCCGAGTATCTATTTAGCATTTATGTAGCTTGTAGGATTATTAGTATTATAGTATTAGTTTAGTTATATTAGTATTGGTGGAGTTGGGTCGGGTCTTTACCCATTGTCAGCTCACTCCACAGCCCACTAGGGGCAACTTAGCTAGTAGTATAAATACCCCTTCCCAAGTGTGGGAAGGGTTGGAGCTTCTAATCATTCAACTCACTTATTCTTTCACTTTCTCTCTCTAAAGAAGTTCCCACTTTCTTACTCTCTCTCTCTCTAGAATTCAACCTAACATCAAATCCAAGTGTGTGTTATGATAATTAATATGTTACACATAATCTGTCGATTTGGGGTTCCTCACATTATCATCTCTGACAACGAAAAGCAATTCGCCGAAGGGGTGTTCCCGATCTTCTGCGAAGGCCTAAAGTTCAAACAGTCATTCACTTTCGTGTACCATCCTCAGGATAATGGGCAAGTTGAAGTCACCAATAGGGACATTGTTAATGGAATCAAAAAGAGGTTAGGACAAAGTCATCATGGGTGGGTAGACAAACTACCCTAATTTCTTTGGGCACATAGGACGCATCCCAAGTCAAGCCACGGGGAAATTTCTTTTAGCCTTACTTATGGAACGGAGGCTGTTATACCCTCCGAAATAAGCATTGAAACAGAGCGAATTGTGAACTTTGAGGCACAAACAAATGAAGAAAGGCTTCGGGAAAACCTTGATCTACTCGAAGAACGAAGGGAAATAGCCTCAATAAGAGAGGCTATCTACAAACAAAAGTTTGAAAAGTACTACAACAACCGAGTTCGACCCTCCACATTCAAGCCAGGTGAATATGTCCTTCGGTTAAACAGTGCAAGCAAGGCTGAGAACTAAGGAAAGTTAGGGCCCACATGGGAAGGACCTTATGTCATATCAGAAGCCTACGACAATGGAGCATACAAGCTCGCAATGCTTAAGGGAGAGGTCATGGATAGGACTTGGAATGGTACCAATCTTCGTAAGTTTTACATATAAGACTTGCTATTTTTAAAAAGCACTCAGTTTGTTTTTTCAAATTCATGTAACGCATTCTTCTCACTTGGGGAAAGAAGCATTAATGGTAGGTGATTGAACAAATATTCGTCAACCAAGCCTTCGATGGTGATCAAAGGAATAATGGGGTGTTGAGATTGCGCCAAGCTTGTTCTTAACCTGAAAATAAGAAATACAAAGACACTACGTTAAGTGATTGCGCAGGGGTTGGACCCTGCGAACCACCTCCGGCGTGCGAGTAAGTATGTGTGATGGTAATGTAGGTCGTAAATTTAGAGAGTGAAGTTAACTTGTGGATTAACTCGTGATTACTTACATTGTTCTTGGCCCGACTATGCTATTTATAGGGGAGAAATAGGACATAGTGGGCGGTTGCACATAGTTCGGAGATCATGGGGGCGTCCCATGGAAAGTGGTAACCGCTAGGGCTTTGTAGCCCACGATCTCTGTTTTGGCGGGAAGCCAAAGGATAGAGGAGACGTGGGTTTGACCAGGTCTGGATGATCCTTCGTGTTAGTCCCTTCGTCAGGAATACCCCGAAGGGCTTAGGGCTTCGATTGGCGGATTCCCACATGGTAACCATTCGCAGGCGAATGGTTTTACGCCAATGAAACGTATTAGAAGGTTAACCTGGGCCTCCGAAGGGAGGGCTTTCTACAGGCTCGAAGGGGAGTCCTTCGACCCGTTAGGAGGGTACATCATCAAGCCCCCCAGTCGAAAGTGATATATACATACGAGTATAAATTGCATTCGACTCAAAAAACCTGCTACACTCTATCCCATCTATCACAAGTTCGGACGAGATAAAGATAAGTGTTTAAACAAATTATGCGCAATAAATGCGGCTAATAATTCTCCAACTACTACACCCTAGGCTGAAGCAGCTACTATATCGGTAACTCCAAAATTCTTTTCAAAATTGAAAAAATGGTTTGAAATCCGTATACTACTCAAAGTCTCAAACTATGAGTACACGTGGACGGTTAGGGTAAATTGTCAATAGATATGCATAAACTCTTTCTAGTCCCTACCTGATCATACTTTTTCTTTGCGCCCAAAATACACATACACAGTACTGTGCTTTGTGCTTCTTCAGAGATTTAAGGTAATTATCCCTCTTCGTTCTCATTGTTACAAATACAAGATGAGTATGGCAGCGAAAAGGATTATCAGGCAGCAAAAATGTACCTTATCAGAACAGGCTTTAATAGAGTTTCTAAGAAAATACCCTATGCCCAAAGAAGTTAAAATTATGCTACCAAACAAAAACCAAAATATCTTTGATGCCCCTGCTGGATATGTTGGGTTGTATGTTCATGCTTTTATGGAATCCAACTTTAGGATTCCTATTCATCCACTAATCTTAGAATTTTTACAGTATTATCAAGTACATATCTCCAGGTTGAACCTGTTTGGCTTAGCCAAACTAACCACCTACATTGTTGTATGCAAAGCTTATGGTTATGAGCCCACGCTTAACGTGCTTAGAGGCTTTATCAACCTTTGCCCTGGTGGTGATTGGTTAACTTTAGGCAAAAGAAGTGAACCTGATGTTCCCTATTTAATAACAAAACCTTTTGCCAACATAAGAAAATGGAAAGGTTTGTTTTTCTATGTGCAAGACACTATCATACCTCCCAAATATCCAGCGTTGCTAGACAAAGACTTTCGTTTTGACGAGAAACGTTTTGATGATCCTTTGCCACACTTCGTCAGAAGCTATCCCCTTTACCAACGTCTTGAATGTCACCCATTTGACGTGCAAACGTTTCCTGAGCCGATACTGTTTATGGCGGGGATTGTAGATCATTAGGAAGGCTCTCCACTGGAACCTGCGATAATCTGCAATGGGAAAAGTATGTGCATACCTATTAAAATAAAGTAAATGACTTATCTGATGATATTTATCTCTTCTTTTTGTATTTCTGCAGGGATGGCATTCAGGAACTTCGTCGTGGCTCGTGGTGTTAGAGAAGTTAGTTTTGTCCCTAAAGAGCCAGAAGACATAAGCTATGGGGTAGGTTCTCCATCCATGTCAATTGAGAATGACAAAACCCCGTAGTTTGTGGAAACTGTTGCAGATTCCGATGACCCCCTTATCAAGGAATTTCAAACGAGGCTCGCAAGGTCCTCCGGTGTTTCAGACAAGAAAAGTAGTAAAGCAAAGGCTGCCATGTCTGTAAGGAGCCCTCCAAAGAGGAAATTAGCCCTTCCCACTCTTCCAACGAGAGTTGTGAAGGCCAAAGGATCACACTCTAAAACTTTTATACCCACTCCTCTAACGATCCCTGATGATCCTACTCCAAGTAAGCTAGCATCTTTCATGCGTATCAAATGCCATGCATCATATAACTTGTTTTCCTTTCTTTTTCAGGCCTTCCCGATGTTGTGGAACTTCCTAATGCACATGCCTGTCGACAATTGGTTGACAAAATGACGCCTACCAGCTGGAAAGGAGTCTTGAATAACATGTCTATTGAAGAACTTTGCGACTTTCACTCCAAAAGTTACGCTAGGCAGGCTGTTTTGGATAATCATCTTAATTCGCGAACAAGGGAATTAATGCAAACGTTGTTGGATGTGAGGGTAAAAATGGATGATATTTTAGCTAAAGAAAAAGCTAGGGATCAGGAATATGATAAGTTGGAGGCTAAGTGTAAAGAAGTGATGGAGGACTTTGAGAAGAACCCTTTCGTACAAGATATGCGAGTCAAAATTAACAGACTCGAAAGCCAACTGAAAGAATCCCAGGAGAGGTGTAATAAATTGAAGGTTGAGGAGTCCAAAGTTTCCATCTATAGAGCCCAAATTGCCGCGCTTGAGTCTAAATGTACAAGCCTGGAGGTCTAACGGTCTAGGCTGGCTGAGCAGGAGATTAACCTTGTTGATAAGCTCCATGATCTTAAATCCCAGCTGCAAATCTTGGAGAGGGACCGAGCTGAGGTAGTTTCGAGAGTTGTTCCTCATGTGGCGATGGAATTGTACCGTAGCGATGAGGTAGGGGAAGTTATTGGGAGACTTGTGAACGCAGCCATCTTCTACGGAACGTGCACCGCCTTGGAAGAAGTTGCCAAGACAAAGAAACCCGTTGTTTTGTCGGAGGTGTCTTACTATCGCCCCGATTCGGAGCGAGAGTTTAATGAAGCTGGTGATGCGTTTATTTCAACAAAGTACCCATATCTTTCCGAGGTGACCAAAGATCCATTGGCTTCAATAGAGGAGCTGTTGGCAAAGAAGCCTATGAAGATCCAACCTTCATCCTCAACAAGGAAGTCCAACTCTGCTCTACCTTGAAATGATTCCCCACCATGCTATAATTTATCTTTTATTCCTGTTTGAACAATTTATCTTTTGTGTCGCTGGGCTTCGACCAGTAACTTTAGACAATTGTCCTTTTTGTGATTATGATAATTAAGACTTTACGTAGTCTTTGTTTGTGCTAATTTAGTGGAATATGTCCCACTCTTATTGTCATGTTTATCTTCTCTTACGCTCACTTCAAGAGCGTACACATACAACCTAAGGTTATAACCTTATTGTGTGTATTTTGGACCAAGATTTTAAGCAATCGTATAATTTGATTGCGACAGAGGGTCGCGACCCACTCCGTCTTTATCCTTAAGTAGCAGAGGGCTTTTAATACCCTAAGACTTCATAGGAAAGTTAATGTGAATTATACTGGATGTTATTTATACACAAGGCTTGTGCCTTGCAACATCCTTCGACATTGAAACTTTTATACTACTTGGCTGGACAAATCTTTGTTGTAAAGAACGAAACAAGAGATTTGAGGGAAATGCGTTATATCATTAATTGGGTAGGGAGGATTACATCATTTTAAGAAATGAATACTAGGACACCTACCATTAATGCTTCTTTCCCCAGATGAGAAGAATGCGTTACATGAAATTGTAAAAACAAAATGAGTGTTTTTTTTGTAGTAAGTTTTATATGTAAAACTTACGAAGGTTAGTACCGTTCCAAGTTCTATCCATGACTTCTCCTTTAAGCGTTGCGAGCTTGTACGCGCCATTGCCGTAGGCTTCTGATATAACGTAGGGTCCTTCCCATGTTGGCCCTAGTTTTCCCTCGTATTCGGCCTTGCTTGCACTATTCAGACGAAGGACATATTCACCTGGCTTGAGCGTGGAAGGTCGAACTCGGTTGTTATAGTACTTTTCAATCTTTTGTTTGTGGGCAGCCTCCCTGATCGAAGCTATTTCTCTTCTTTCTTCCAGAAGATCAAGATTTTCTCGAACCTTTTCATCATTTGTCTTTTCTTCAAAGTTCACGATGCGTTCCGTTTCGATGCTTATTTCAGAGGGTATAACAGCTTCCGTTCCATAAGTGAGGCTAAAAGGAGTCTCCCCGTGGCTTGACTTAGGGTGCGTCCTATGTGCCCACAGAACTTGGGGTAACTCGTCTACCTACCCATGATGGCTTCGTCCCAATCTCTTTTCAATTCCTTCTATGATATCCCGGTTTGTGACTTCTACTGGCCCATTACCTTGGGGATGATAAACGGAAGTGAATGACTGTTTGATCTTCAGGCCTTCGCAGAAGGTTGGGAACACCCCTTCGGCGAACTGCTTTCCATTGTCGGAGATGATAATGTGAGGGACACCAAAACGACAGATTATGTGTTCCCATACGAATTTCTCCATATGCCTTCCTGTCACTGATGCCAAGGGCTTCGCTTCAACCCATTTGGTAAAGTAGTCTATGGCTACAACCAAAAACTTAACTCCCCCTGGAGCAACTGGAAGGGGTCCGACTATGTCAATTCCCCATTGGCAGAAAGGCCATGCTGACGTAACGGAGGTCATGTTGGGAATTATGATGCGTATCAAGAGCAGACAACTTAGGTCTGGTAGTTTACTAAGTTAGGTCTGTTTGTGTTATTAGGTCTGGTAATGTAAAGTTAAGTCTGGTAGCATGTTTAAGTCTGGTTGACTTATATAGTTAAGTCTGGTCGTGAAGATAGGAAAGTTTGTTAGAGTTATGTTAGGAAAAGATACAATGCGTGTATGTATCTTTGTAGAAGATTTGTGTATATCTTCTGTGTCGTCTAGGGTTTCCTTGCGTTATAAAAGGATCCCTAAAGATTGTTAGTGTGTGTGTGAGTTGTACGAATTGATTATAGTGAATATCAATATACGAAGTTAGTGATATCCCTGCTTGTGTTCTTAATTGTTCTTGTTAAGATTCCGCATTAACATTAACAATCACTTAGGGTTTCTCACTTAGATTGGTTCGGATTTATCCTAACCATCTACTAGGTATTCAAGACTACTTAGTGATCCATATACAATTTGTGGACCAACAAGTGGTATCAGAGCAAGGGAGAGACTCTGAATTCGAAGAACACTAAATCCCTAAAACCTAATTCTCACTCAAATCACCCTTCAAAATGTCTGAACTCGATAAGCCTGAAACTTTCTCAATCCATAACAGTGAGGATGAGCAATCAAACCATGAAGATGAAGGAAAAACTGAAACCAGTAACTCTCAAACACAACAACAACCCATCCCTTCCACAACCACAATCTCAAACATAAAACTTCCACTACTGAAGAGAGAAGAGTATGATATATGGGCCATGGAGATGGAACATTATCTGGAATACATTGATAGTGATGTATGGAAGGTGATTCAAAAGGGAAATTCTAAGAAGAGAATTTCACAAGGGAATGATGGGCAGCTCAGAATAATGCCACCAGTATCTGCTGAGGAGATTAGGGCTGTGGAGAAGGAAAAGAAGGCCAGAAACTTGCTTCTTATGGCTATTCCTAAGGAGCATCTACAAAGGTTTCATGGCATTCTTGATGCTAAGGAGATGTGGGAAGCTATCAAGAAACGATTTGGAGGTAATGCTAACTCCAAAAAGATGCAAAAGGCTGTTCTTAAACAGCAATTTGAAACATTCAGTGTTTCAAAGACTGAAGGTTTGGAGAAGGGATATGACAGATTTCAACATCTGTTAACACAACTGGAAGTTCATGGTGCAGCAGTCTCAAATGAGGATGCAAATCACAAATTCCTCAGATCTTTACCATCAGAATGGGGCAATGTATCTGTGGCGATGAGGATTAAGGAGGAAGTAGATTCTATGACACCTGATGACCTATACAATAATCTTAGGATGTTTGAAAGGGACATCAGTAACACCACTCAGGCTTCAACCAGTTCATCAAATGTTGCTTTTGTGTCTCAAAACAAAAGCAGTACTTACAAGGTTAGATCTGGTGGTGTTAGGTCTGGTAACTATGAAACTCCTTCAATTGAAAGGTCTGCTTCAAGTTTTACTGATGAGGTGATACATTCTTTCTTTGCCAATCAAACGGAAGATGAAAGCTTTATTAGTGAAGACCTTGAACAGATTAATGATGCTGAAGTTGAGGAGATGGACATAAAATGGCACATTGCCATGGTTGCTTTAAGGGTCAAACGATTTCAGAAGCAATATGGTAGGACTATCAACTTCAACAACAAATCACCAGTGGGATACACAAAGAGGACTGTTGAATGCTACAATTGTCACAAGCATGGGCATTTTTCAAGAGATTGTCCAGAGAAGAAGTCTGCTGATGAGAAAAGAGTTGAAGATGGGAAGATGGAAAAGAATCAGATGAGCCTGCTGACAATGGAAGCTGGAGGAGTCAATTGGGGTGAGCATCCAAGAGTAAATGAGGAGTCTGATCATGCTCTCATGGCCATTGGTAATGAGCTATCATTATGCTCTAAATTATGTACTGACTCATATAATCATGTTAAGGCTTTGTGTGATGAGCAACAAGAACAAATAGGTGATCTAGAAGTAAATTTATTAGCACATAAAAATGCTGTAAAAACTTTAGAGGCACAAAAGGTCACCCTTCAAAACCAACATGCTGCTTTAAATGAAAAACTATACTTTCAAGCTAATAAGATATATGAACAAGATGAGAAGCTTAAAAGGTATAGACAATTAGGACTTAAAATTCAGAAGGAGAGGGATGAGCTGAGAAAAAGGGTAGATCAATGGAACAATTCAAATAATAACCTGTTTAAGTGTTGGGATTCTCAAATTAAGTCAAATAAAAAATGTGGCTTAGGATATGAGGAAAATGAGAATAGGGCTATATTTAAGAATAGAGAAGAGGACTATGCTGATAAACCTTTGTACAATAGGTTTGTTAAGACTGGTGACTTTAAGGGAGTACCACCACCTTTGAGTGATGACTATACTCCTCTTGAAAAAAAAGAGTTGGATGATTCACTCTTTGTGTATGGTAAGAAAGGTCCTCAAGTGCCTGAACCAACTACCTCAGAGGACAAATCTAGTAGATATTCTTCTTGTCAATCCAATGACTCTGAAGGATCTATTGATGGTTCCTCTGATCACTCTAAGTCTGAGTCAAACAGTGAGGAAAAAGAGAATCCTGAACCTAAGGTTGTTAAGAAGTGTGAACCTGTTGTTACTAAACCTTTAGTGACTGAACAAAAGGCTGAGACAGTTAAACCTAGTTGTGTCAATCACATAAAAACTCCTAGGGAATCTGTTAAATTGAATGAGTCACCTAGAAGCAATAGTGTTCACAGAGAAAGTAGGAGTAGTTACACTTATGCTCCTAAGAGATGCTTTGTGTGTGGAAGTTTGAGTTATTTAATAAGAGATTGTGACTTCCATGAAAAGAGAATGAAAAGAGAGGCTGAGCAAAAGAGAATGAATGTTAATAAGGTTCATGGTTCAAATAAACCAGTTTGGAACAATGCTAGTAGAGTTAACCATGCTAACCAGTTTGTCCCCAGACCTGTTCAACTAAATAACACTACCAGACCTAACTCTTTTGTTAATTCTGGTAGACCAAATTTTGGGTCTGGCTACAGAAATTTTAATGTGAATAGGCAAAATGTTAACCTTATAAGGCCTAAAGTGAATACTGGTTATGTTAACTCTGTGAGACCTAATGTGAACACTGGTTTTGTAAGACCCAAGCAACCTTTTCAAAAACCTCAGGTGAATGCAAATTTTAAAAGAAATAATTTTAACAAGGCTCATTCACCTGTAAGGAGACAAAGAGATTCAAGTAGGGGATCTGCTGATAATTTCTCTGATTGCTGGACTTGGAATCCATTTAAAAATGAATTTACCTATAAGTCCAAACATGGTTTCACTGGAGCAAGTTCATACAAGACCTATAAGTATGTTGCTCCACAGAAAGGACTCAAGCCCACTCAGGCCTGGGTTGTTAAGAAAAACTGATCTTCTTTCTTAACTTTGTATAGTTTGTATATTTGTTTGTTCTTTATCTTGCTATTCTTCTTGGTTATTCTTATTTTCAGTACTTATTTTGTTTTCTATAGTATGTGTGTTTGGTATTTTGTGCTTAACTTTGTTTTGCAGTTGTTAGCTCTTTTCTATTTGCAAGTAATTCATATGTGGAAAATTAAAACATCAGAACCAAAGAGCTTTTTATTTAATAACAAGAAATTGCATTCTAGGATGCAAGTTACAAGGCTTCATAAGACAAAAGATTTAACCCAAACCAGCTAAACATCACCACCTACACTTTCTGCTTCCCTTTACCCATGAAGTCAGGAATGGTCTTCTTGGCTCCTCTGCCACCAAACTGATTCCATGCTTTTGGGCATGGAAGTGCAAGAATCAAGCTGCTTGGTGGGGGACGTGGCACAGAACCACTACTCAGGGAAGGCACAATCTTCGAAGGAAAGGTCTCTTCATCATTCTTGGAGGGGTCTTCTTCTTTGGCACTTTTATCATCTACATCAGAAGGAGGAGTTGGTCTTGAAGTTTTTGGTGTTTCATTGTCTGGTTCCTTTTCAGACAGGTCATAAGCAGCTAGCCATTGTTTCAGAGTTGCTTCTCTTAATGTCTTGTTTCTTGTGATTGATGAATACCCTGGTGGGAAGTATCCACCCCATCCTCCTGAGGACGTATCAGAAGATGAGTCATTTGGATCCCAGGAATCGGATGAAATCTCTATGGTTTTTAAGTTGGATGGATCCATTATGCTTATAAGGTTTTATTCTGGTTTGTGATGGTATTTGTGATAAAACTATGGGTGGTTTTATAGGGAAAATCAAGGTTAAATGTCTTTTAATGCTTGGTTGGTGTATGAGTTAATACTTGCAGGGAAAGAGTTATTAATTGTGTTTTTGGAAAGTTGACCTTCGTTTTTATTTTGGTTAAGTATTTATTAGTGATAAAAAAAAAAAAGAAAAAAAAAAAGGGGGAATTTACACTTAAGGGGAGGTAATGTACATTTAAGGGGAGGCAAATGTACAAGTTTTAAATGTTTTTAAATCGGGTAACCTTAAGTGTTAAATCTGGTAGCTCATGTGTCTTGCAACAATTGGTTATTGTCTCCTCTTTCTTGTTGTTTCAACTAATTCTTGCAGAAAAGAATGGAATGAGGTGTTGCAAAGCTTTGCATTCGCTATGATAAGTGTGTAAGTCCACTCACTTGGTTAGGTCTGGTAAGTTTATGATTCGGCCTGGTTGACTTTTTAGGTCGGGTAGTGTTAATTTTATGACCGTTAGATCTGGTCAGAGTAAATAAAGATTTTACTAATATATTACCGTTGCACTATTTTCGGTAAAACAAGATATTTATGAAGTATATAAGCTTAAAATTTGATATTATTTATCTTCTTTTATTCTTTATTTGCTTCCAAATTTAAATCATCTTTATTTCTCACAACTCTGTTTCTACGCAAATATTTTTCAAAACCCTACCTCTCTTGTCAACCAGACCTAAATCATTAACTCATCTATTGCTAATCTCAAGTTTGTGGACAAGCATAATCAAGTTGGTTTCTTGAAGAAGCCAGATCAAAGTGCAGGTTTTGAGCAGATTGTGGATTTTCTAAAAGGTTCTTATATTTGTTATTCTTTAACTCATAATCCTACTATTTATCAGTCCCTTGTCAAGCAGTTCTGGAGGTCGGTTACCTCTGAGACTCTTGATGATGGGACACCATGTTTAAGGGCAATCATAGATAAAAATGGTTTTACCATTACTGAAGCATCGATTAGGGAAAGTCTCCAATTAGATGATGCTTTAGGAGAATTTGATTTGTCCAGTGAGGATATTTTGGAGGGTTTGAATAGCATTGGGTACCCCACAGATGGAAGTTTTACCTTTTGGAAAAGTCATTTTTCACCTCAGTGGAGGTTTTTAGTACATCATTTACTTCAGAGCTTAAGTCCCAAGAGTGGTGGATGGGATCAATTTGGAAGCAGAATTGCTTCTGCATTGGTCTGTTTATCATTTGGAAGGAAATTTAACTTTTCAAAATTAATTTTTGAAGGAATGGTGAAAAATGCTAAGAACCCAAAATTTTTAATGTATCCAAGATTTTTGCAAATGATCTTGAATTTTGAAACTAGGGATAAAGTGCCTTACATCAGTGTGGCCTTTACTTCCAAACTTTTTGCAAATCTAAAAAGGAGTTTTCAAGGGACAGACAAACCTTTGCTTGCAGCTATGCTTGGTACTAACAATGCAGGTACTTCTGGAGCTGCACAAGTGAACCCTGATGAAGCTCAAGACCAAGCATCATCTAGGTCTGCTACACCTAGGTCTTCTCCAATTCCATCACCTCAACCAGGTCCCTCACCATCAGTTGAAAGATCATCTACACCTATCCACCAATCTTCATCTCCACAACCAAATGTTCCAAGTCCTGAAAGGGAGGAGGCACATGATCCCATAACTGTGGAAAATCTTCTTATCATTGTTCCTCAACTACAAAAGAAGATTGACATTTTGGAAAAGGCTAATGAGGCACTTAGAAAAGCTTATGTGACTTTGGTGAAGAAAGTAAAGAAAATGGGAGTAGCAATGAAGAAAAAGGGTGTCTCTTTTGATGATGAGGAAGATGAAGCTGAAAATTCTTCCAAACAGGGGAGGAATTTGGAGCAAGAACAAGAAAATATTCTTCAAACACCAGTTCAAGAACCACTTGTTCAAGATAATGTCACCACAATTAGTCCAGAGACACTGGAAGTTGCAGAGACTTTGGCTCAATCAATGGGCAAAATCAAACAGGATAGGAAAAGAAGAAGGTTAATTTTGTCTGTTGAGGAAGAGGTTGAAAAGTTTGGGACTATATCTGATGAAAAGTCTGGTGAAGAAAAGTCTGGTAATGAACTTAGTTCTGGTAATGAAGAAACTTCATTGCCAAAGAAGTCTAAAAGAAAAACAAGAGAAGAACTTGCATCTGAGGCTGAAATTGAGAGGATTAAGGCTCAAGATATTGCTGATGAAGAAAGACAAAAGATGTTAGATGCAGTCTATGCAAGACAATTGGCTGAAGAATCTGATGATTTTACAAAACTGCTCAATGTTGATGATGAAGTGAGAGCAAAGTATGAAGAGCTGCTAACTATTGAAGGTTTAACTGATGATGAACGAGCCAAACAGTTAGCTGACTTCATTAATGCAAGGAGTAATGATGATACATTGGGTGGATTCTTGGAAAAGTTCAAGCTTCAAAAGAAATCAAAGATTCCTAAGAAGATGTCTATGGCAGAAAAGAAGTATGATATGAAGATGTATCTTAAGAATCAAATGCATCTTTCTTTGGAACAGATGAAAAAGAAGTCATATGAAGAAATTCAAGTAGCATATCTCAAGGCATTTGAGAGAGATCAAGGTTACAAAGCTACTGATTATGATGATGTGCAGAAATATTGCTTTCAAGGTAGAAAGGCTAAAGAGTCTGAACTAGTCATTGAACCTGATAAAGTGATTAATACACAACCTGAAGCTGGTAAGTCAACAGAAGAAGTGCAAGATGAAGTAATTAAGCCTATTGTGTTTCAAAGAAGAAAAGGTTTGGAAAGGAAGAGTAAATCCAAGAAAGTAGTTGTTGAAGAAGAATTAGATGAAGAACCTTCATCTGAAGGAGCCACAATGGGGACTATTGAAAGCACTAAGGAACCTACTAAGGTTGTCAAGTATCAACTTATCATGACTGGTGGAAGGGCTGCATATCAAATAATAAGGGAAGATAATTCTAACATTGTTTATATGAATTTTGCTGGCATTTTGATTGATGTGAATAGGGAGGATCTTCAAGAACTTTATCAGTTGGTGAATATTAAATATGGAGATCATCCACCTGAAGATGAATTTGAAAGAGTCTTTTGGGGAAATTTGAAGGTGATGTTTGAGCCACCAACTGAGTCTGATATAGTATGGAAACTTCCTGAGGAACATAACATTGTCAGCTGGAGATATTTTCATACCTGCAAGGTACATTGTGTTTCATTAAAGAATGTTGATATTTATATGCTTGCAGAGGTGGAATATCCTTTATCATCAAGTGTTTGCAAGGAAATGATGAGCAAAAAGTTGTATGCTAGTAAAAAGGATGAAGGATATGAGATGTTATTGGATTTGATTAAGAAGCAGTCTTTGAAGGATGTAGCCTAAGGGTGTTTGAAAGAATTTTCACAAGTTGTTGAGTGAGACTATTGGAACTTCTCACTTGGTGGAGGTGTTTTGCACTAACACATCAAAAGGTTATCAGTCCACCTTGTCTCATCAACATAAGGACTGGCTAATCCTGAGCAAACGGCTAACAGGTAAAGATTGCTCAAATCCGTTTATGGCTGACAATTTGCCTAAAATTGTATGGTATTCAACTCACCATATCTAAGATAAGTGAAGAGTTGGCTAGCCCACAAGGTTATGGCTTGTGGTAAAGGCTGTGGAAAACCATAAATGGTAATCAATTCACCATGATGAGGTGCTTTTCCATCAAAGAATTGACTAGTCCAGAAGCAAACGGCTTTTGGTAAAGACTTAACAAATCCGTTGATAAGCTGATGATTTGCTTAAAATCATATGGTTATCAGTGTACCATGGTCTTACACACCAAAACATTTGGCTACTCCAGTAGTAATGGCTATTGGTAAAGAGACATCAAATCCATTAAATTTCAATGATTCACCTCTCACAGGTGTTAACACACCTGGAAGTGATGAGAATAGATATGAAACTTAATATGAATTGATGTACATATAGTCAATGTTGCTGCAAAGACCATATCAGAAGAGCTTATCAAGATTCAAGCTGCTAGAAAGGAACAAGACCTAAATACATTTCAAAGTGTTCAAGATTCAATCCTCAGAAGGCTAAATCAGAAGAACTTGAAGTTCATGAAGCATGAAGATCAAGTTAGGGGAGGATTTTTGGGAATTATGATGCGTATCAAGAGCAGACAACTTAGGTCTGGTAGTTTACTAAGTTAGGTCTGTTTGTGTTATTAGGTCTGGTAATGTAAAGTTAAGTCTGGTAGCATGTTTAAGTCTGGTTGACTTATATAGTTAAGTCTGGTCGTGAAGATAGGAAAGTTTGTTAGAGTTATGTTAGAAAAAGATACAATGCGTGTATGTATCTTTGTAGAAGATTTGTGTATATCTTCTGTGTCGTCTAGGGTTTCCTTGCGTTATAAAAGGATCCCTAAAGATTGTTAGTGTGTGTGTGAGTTGTACGAATTGATTATAGTGAATATCAATATACGAAGTTAGTGATATCCCTGCTTGTGTTCTTAATTGTTCTTGTTAAGATTCCGCATTAACATTAACAATCACTTAGGGTTTCTCACTTAGATTGGTTTGGATTTATCCTAACCATCTACTAGGTATTCAAGACTACTTAGTGATCCATATACAATTTGTGGACCAACAGGTCATGTCTTGTTTAGGCATTCTCGGGACCTTGGAGTGGATCTGACACGCTTCGCACTTTTGTATTATTTCTATTGCATCCCTATGCATGGATGGCCAATAATACCCAAGCTTCATCACTTTTGAGACAACGGAGCGAGGGCCTGCATGCAACCCGCAAGAGCCTTCGTGAACCTCGTATATGATATTCGAAGCCTGTTTTGGTCCCACACAACGAAGCCATGGGGATAAGAAGGATTTCCTGTATAGATTATCCCCAATAAGTCTATATTGGGGAGCTTTGACCCGGACCTTTCGAGCTAGTTTAGGGTCTTCTGGCAAGATACCGCTGATCAAATACTCCCTAATCGGAGTCATCCAGTTGGTGCCTTCCTCGGTTACGATGTCGGAAACTTCGCCCCGTTCAATTGACCTATCAGCCAATACTTCTACCAAAACCTCCTTCGTTAAATGAGCAAATGCCATTGACGCCAACTTGCTTAGGGCATCTGCTTTCTTGTTTTGATTTCTGCGGACATGTACTATATCATAGGTTTCGAAACCTTGGAGAAGTTCCTTAGCCTTTTCCAAATACTGCTTGATGGTGGGCTGTCTTGCTTCATAGGAGCCCTTGACTTGATTAGCAACCAGTTGGGAATCTACGAAAATGGACAGATTCTGAACTTCCATTTCTTTTGCTAGCCGAAGTCCGGCTAACAGAGCTTCGTATTCAGCTTCGTTGTTGGTGGCTTCGAACTCAAAGCGTAATGCATAAGTATACTCTTTTCCTTCCGGGTTAACCAACATTAAACCTGCTCCCGAACCATCGGAACTTGAGGCTCCATCTGTGTACAGCTTCCATCCTTCGATCGTCTTCGAAGGCTGTTGCTTAGGAACCTCTTTATCTTGGCTAGGTCTGGAAGGCGTTTTAGCTAGGAAATCCGCAAGTTCCTGGCCCTTGACGGAGTTTCGACCCTTATATTCTATTTCATGCTCTCCCAATTCGATAGCCCATTTGGCTACCCTTCCTGATTTCTCAGGTTTCGACAATATCTGTCTGATAGGCTTGTCAGTCAAGACTGTGATGGGATGAGCCTGAAAGTATCTTCGAAGGCGTCTCGCAGCATAAACCAAAGCAAGGATTAGCTTTTCCAACTCCGGATAGTTTAGCTCAGCTCCTTGTAGAACCCTGCTAACAAAGTATATTGGGACTTGTTTCTTTTCCCTTTCGGCAAGAAGCACCGCGCTGATGCTTTCGAAGGAAGCCGCAATGTACATGAACAACACTTCGCATTTGATTGGGGCCGTTAGTGTTGGCAAGATTTCTATGAATTCCTTTAGCTTTTCGAAAGCTGCTTCCGCCTCGCAACTCCATTGGAAAGTCTTTTTATCTGTGCACCCTTTGAGTGTTTTGAAGAATGGTAAAGACCGATCTGCCCCTTTCGAAAGGAACCTGCTAAGTGCCGCAAGCTTCCCGTTGAGGCTTTGGACTTCCTTTAATGACTTTGGAGCTTGAAGATCAGTGATGGCTTTAACCTTCGAAGGATTAGCTTTAATCCCTTGCTTCGTTATCAAATGCCCCAAGAATTTCCCTTCCTCCATGCCAAAGGAACACTTCTTGGGGTTAAGTTTCATGTTGATTGCCCGTAATTGATCGAAGGTCTCTTGAATGTCAGAGAGGAGGTCCTTTTCGGTTCTGCTTTTGATTACCATGTCATCGACGTAGGCTTCCAAGTTCCTTCCGATTTGCTTATGGAAGGCCTTGTCTACTAAACGCTGATAAGTAGCCCCTGCGTTCTTTAAGCCGAAGGGCATCTTCTTGTAACAATAGACACCCTTTCCTGTGTAAAAGGCTGTTTTCTCTTCGTCCTCCTTTGCCATTTGTATTTGGTGATACCCTTTGTAGGCATCCAGAAAGCATTTCAAACGGAACCCCGAAAGGGATTCGACCTTCCAATCAATTTCTGGTAGAGGGTAGCAGTCCTTCGGACAGGCTTTGTTGATGTCGGTGAAGTCAACACACATACGCCACCCTCCATCACTTTTCTTTACCATAACTGGATTAGCAACCCAAGTTTGGTATTTCACTTCTCTGAGAATTCCTGCTTGTACAAGCTCGTCCACCTCTTTACAGGCGGCTGCACTTCTTTCTGGTGCTAGGCTTCGTCGCTTTTGCTTAATTGGTTCAATGTGCTTGAACTCGTTAAGCTTATGAGGGTTTCTGTCCTTGTGAGCTTGCCTTCTCCAATCGTTATTTCCAACGGAACTTCTCCCAGAGGCCATGAATGTTCGCCAGAAAATCCTACCAAGGGTATCTTCGAATCAATTCGCTGTGACCTGATCGAAGGATTAAGCTTGAGAAAACAGTGCTCGTAGATGATTTCGCAGGAGCTTCCACAGTCCATATAGGCTCTATTCACTTCCCGGTTGGAAATGAGGACTTTGATTACCACCGGATCATTTGAAGGGATTTGACCTGCGAGAGGAGGAAAAGTTACCTCCCCTACTTCGTTACCCTCCGTTACCTTTCTTTTCAAGCTGGCTTCGCCCCAGCGGACCATGAGTATTGGGGCTTCGAGAGGAGTGGTGTCGGTCGTCTCTTCCTTTTCCTTCTTTATACCCTTAACCAAATGTGCCAATTGCCCGGACTTCACAGCTTCCTCTATCTGTTTCTTCAGCTCTCTACAACTGTTTGTGTCGTGACCGTAATTTTCGTGGAAGTGACAGTACTTGCTGGTATCCCTGTTTTTGCCCTTACTTGTCATACGGGGAGGCGCTTCGAAGGCTTTGGCTGCCCTCTCCGTAGCAAGTATTTCCTTTGGAGACTTCGTTAGACTGCTTAACAAATCATGGTTGGGGCCTTTGTTGTACGGAGAAAACCTATCTCTGCTCTTGTTCTTGTTCTTGGACCCCTCCCACGAAGAATGCTTCGAAAACTTGTTGTTGCTATCTTTATCTATCGGAGCTCCATTAGTGGACACCTCTTTTGCTTCAATCCAAGTATATGTCTTTTCGGTCAACCCCTTGTAAGTCGTCGGAAGGTCAGTGGACAAGAATTCCACCAAACTCCGATTCCGAAGGCCGTGTACGAAACCAGAAATACGCTGATCTTCATGAAGACCCAAAATTTGCAAAGTCTCATCGGTGTACCTAGTAACGAAGGCCCTGGTGCTTTCATTGTCTTTTTGTTTGATGTTGTGCACCGTTAAATGAGTCCTTGTGAATTTCTTTTGCTGACTGAAGTGTGACCGGAACTTGGCTTTGAGATCATCAAGGTTGACGATGCTACCGGGCTTTTGCCCATTCCACCAAATACGAGCAGAATCCCGTAGGGTGTATGTGAACATGTGACAGGCCACCGGCATAACCCACTTTTGCATTTTGATAGCCCCTTCGAACAAGTGTAAAAAATTGTCCGGATCCCCTTTCCCATCATAAGTCCCGACATGTGAAGGCATTTTCAACCCATCAGGCAATGGGTAATCTTCTATCCACCTAACGAAGGGTGTAGCTGAACCCATAGGGTCTGAATATAGACAATTATAAGGTGGTGCGTACATGGGGACAATATTGTATGGATTGCTGTTTGGGAGCATTCCCATAGGAGTCTGGCCTGGGTAGGATTGATAAGGTGTATTCATGGCAAACGGGTAACTGTTTCCCATGGCGTACGGAGGGTACGCCATAGGATGGCCGAAGGGCATGCTCCCATAATTTTGAGGGAAGCTTGGGTTATTAGGCTGTCCATTTACTGGAGTATATAAATTTTGAGGATAAGACTGAGTTTGGAACGAGGGGTACATACCATTGGGAGGAAGATTTCCTCCCATATTGATTGTAGATGGATTGCCTTCTACGCCTGATGCGTGAGAAGGCTGCAACGGAACCCCAGCTTCAGTCCTTCCAAGATGAGCAGCTAGCAATGGAGGCAAAGTCACCCCCTTTCTTCCCTAAGCTGACTCCTACCGTTAGAGCCTTCGGTAACCGCCCCTTCTCTTCTTGTCGGAGCCCTCTCGGGGACTCCTTCGAAACCAACGGACCTTTTGCTTAGCCTTCGACCAATTGGAGACCCAATTCTTAAGACCGATAGGGTTGGCCCTTGGGTCGGAGGCCTAGGTTCCATATCCATTTCTTCATCATACTCATCACTCGAGTATTCCAACTCCCTTCGAACCTCTGCATTCCTGACTTGTCTGTTTCGAGCCCTTAAAAGGGTTTCCAACACTTCGTGGTTGGCTTCGACAAAGGCTGGGCTAATGACAGGTTCTGGGTTGGCTGATGTCGAAGCATGATTGTTGGTTGCGATTTCTGGGTGAGAACGTGTTGTGAAGGTGGAGGCGGTTATTGGGGGAAGGTTATTAGGGTCGTTGGTTGGTATTGGTGTTAAGGTAGAGAAACCCGGTGGGGGAGTATCTTCTCTTCCTTGATCCATGCCGGAATAATAGTGAAATTGGTTGGTAGGTTATAAGCTCGGAATTAACGAGACCAATTGTAGCGGTCCCACGGATGGCGCCACTGATTGAACAAATATTCGTCAACCAAGCCTTCGATGGTGATCAAAGGAATAATGGGGTGTTGAGATTACGCTAAGCTTGTTCTTAACCTGAAAATAAGAAATACAAAGACACTATGTTAAGTGATTGCGCAGGGGTTGGACCCTGCGAACCACCTCCGGCGTGCGAGTAAGTATGTGTGATGGTAATGTAGGTCGTAAATTTAGAGAGTGAAGTTAACTTGTGGATTAACTCGAGATTACTTACATTGTTCTTGGCCCGACTATGCTATTTATAGGGGAGAAATAGGACATAGTGGGCGGTTGCACATAGTTCGGAGATCATGGGGGCGTCCCATGGAAAGTGGTAACCGCTAGGGCTTTGTAGCCCACGATCTCTGTTTTGGCGGGAAGCCAAAGGATAGAGGAGACGTGGGTTTGACCAGGTCTGGATGATCCTTCGTGTTAGTCCCTTCGTCAGGAATACCCCGAAGGGCTTAGGGCTTCGATTGGTGGATTCCCACATGGTAACCATTCGCAGGCGAATGGTTTTACGCCAATGAAACGTATTAGAAGGTTAACCTGGGCCTCCGAAGGGAGGGCTTTCTACAGGCTCGAAGGGGAGTCCTTCGACCCGTTAGGAGGGTACATCATCAGTAGGTGTCTTAGTGTTCATTTCTTCAAATGATGTAATCCTCCCTACCCACTTAATGATATAACACATTTCCCTCAAATCTCTTGTTTCGTTCTTTACAACAAAGATTTGTTCAGCTAAGTACTTTACAAGTTTCAATGTCGAAGGATGAAATAGAACACATGTCTTGTATAGAAATAACATCCATTACAATTCACATTAACTTTCCTATAAAGTCTTAGGGTATTCTAAGCCCTTTGTATCTTAAGGATAAAGACGGAGTGGGTCGCGACCCTCTGTCGCAGTCAAATTATACGATTGCTAAAAATCTTGGTCCAAAATACACACAATAAGGTTATAGCCTTAGGTTGTATGTGTACGTTTATTATAAGCGTAAGAGAAGAAAAGCATGACATTCAAAGCGGGACATTGTCCCCTAACTGGCATTAATAAGACTAAACATGGTCAAAGCCAACCAAAAATGACCCAAGCAATTGTCTGAAACATGGGTCGAAGCCCAGAAAGCAACAAAGATAAATTATTTAGGGCCAAATTCCTACCAACATGGTAGTATTCAAGCATCCATTTGGGACATTGGATCCTCTTAATGTGGTGTAGATAGAGGTTTGGCAGAGGCAGTCTTCTTGGTTGGAGACGGAGGCTGAATTTTTGAGGCTTTTTTGAGAGGAGATCTTCTATTGGTGCTAAGGGATCCTTGGTTGCCTCTGTGAGAAAGGGGTACTCCGCTGAAGCGTACGCATTGCCAGCATCATTATACTCTTGCTCAGAATTTGGGCGGTAGTAAGGTACCTCCGACAAGACCACAGGTTTCTTGGTCTGGGCAATTTCTTCCAACGTAGTACATGTACCATAGAAAATGGCCGCGTTCACCAGCTTCCCAATGATCTCCCCCACCTCATCGCTGTGGTACAACTCCATTGCTACGTAAGGAACAACCTTAGAGACAACCTCGGTTCTGTCTTTCTTTAAGGTCTTGCATTGGAGTTTTAGTCCATCCATCTCCTCACAAAGCTTGATCTCCTGCTCACCCAACCTAGCCCTTTCGGCTTCGAGACTTGCACATTTGGACTCAAGTGTAGTAATTTGCGCCCTATAATCGGACACTTTAGCCTCCTCCATCCTCAATCTGCCACATTCTGCTTGACTTTCCCTCAATTGTCCTTCGAGACTATCGATTTTTGCTCGCATGTCTTGGACAATAGGATTCTTCTCAAAATCCTCCATTGCTTCTTTACACTTGGCTTCCAACTCAGCATACTCATGATCCCTATTCTTTTCTTTGGTTAAGATGACATCCATCTTCTCTCTCACAGCCACCACTGTCCGAACCAGGTCCCTTGTTCGAGAATTGAGATGATTGTCTAAGACAGCTTGTCTAGCCCAACTCTTGTCATGAAAGTTGCAAAGCTCCTCCATGGACATGTTATCCAAATCCCTCTCCAACTGGCAGGTGTCATCTTTTCAACCAATTGGTGGCACACAAAGGCATTCGGGAGCTCCTCTATATTAGGCAGACCTGTGAAAGATAGTAAAATCAACTATATGATGAATAATGTTTATTATGCATGGAAGATTTTCACTTACTAGGAGTATCATTTTCGGGGATCTTTAAAGTGGTAGGTACAAAGATTTTAGCATGGGGGCCTTTGGGTTTCACCGTTCTTGTCGAAGGGGTTGGCAGGGATAATTTTTCAAAGGGGCTTTCACGGACATAGCAATTTTTCCTTTCCTATTCTTCATCTTGTCTGAAATACCGGAAGACCCTACGATCGTCGCCTGATCACCCTTGGAAAGGGGATCATCATAATCTTCTACATTCTCCACAAATTGCGGAGTCTCGCCAATGTTGACGGGATTGATAGGGGGGACTATTGATGAAGGCTTAGTTGGTTGAGCGTCTACATCGTTATTGTTGACTAACATTGACGGAGAGCCTACTCCGTAGCTCACATTCTTTGGATCTTGGGGGATGAAACTGACCTCCTTGACACCACGGGCCATGACGAAATTTCTGAACGCCATTCCTGCAACAACAAAAAAGAAAAGAGATAAATATCAGCAGATAAGTTATTTACTTTATTTAAATGGGAATGTACATACTTTCTCCTTCACATATTATCTCAGGTTTCCACGGAGAGCCTTCCCAACGATCAACAATGCCCGCCATGTACAGAATCGGCTCAGGAAACGTTTGAACATCAAATGGGTGGCGTGCAAGACGCTGATAAAGGGGATTGCTTCTTATGTGGTATGGCAAAGGGTCATCAAAGCGTTCTCATCAAACCGGAATGCTTTATCGAGCAAGGCTGGATATTCGGGAGGTATGATTGTGTTTTGCACATAGAAAAACAGACCTTTCCAATTTCTTATATTGGCAAAGGGGTTAGTTATTAAGCAAGGCACATCATGCTCGCTTCTCTTGGCCAAAGTTATCCAATCACCACCAGGACAAAGATTAATAAAGCCCCTAAGCACAGTCAGTGTTGGCTCATAGCCATAGGCTTTGCATATAACAATGTAGGTGGTCAACTTGGCTAAGCGAAAAGAATTCAACCTGGAGATATGTACTTGGTAATATTGTAAAAACTCTAGGATTAGGGGATGGATGGGAATCCTAAAGTTGGATTCTGTGAATGCATGAACATAAAACCCTACATACCCCGCTGGAGCATCAAAGATATTTTGGGTTTCGCTCGGAAGCGTCACCCTAAACTCCTTGGGTATAGGGTATTTATCAAGAAATTCCGATAAAGCTTGTTTTGATAGGGTACATTTTTGTTGCCTAATAATTCTTTTGGCTGCCATACTCATCTTGAACTAGAACAATGACAGCAAGAAGGCAAAGAATTGTTGAGGGAAAATTACCTTTAAACTCAAACGAAGCACGAAGCACAGTGTTGTGTATGTGTATTTTGGGCGCGAGGGAATAGCAATCTAGGGTTAGGATTATGAAGGGTATATATATATATATATATATATATATATATATATATATATATATATATATATATATATATATATATATATATATATATATATATATATATATATATATCCATCGTAGTTCTTATCCTAACCATCCACGTGGAATCATAATTTGATCCATACACGGACTTCAATCAATTTTTAAATTTTGAAAGGACATTTGTGGTTACCGAAATCCTAGCTATTATGGTCTAGGGTGCGGTAGTTAGATGCTCATTAAACGTATTTAATGCGCAGTTAGTTAAGCACTTATCTCTTTTTCGTACGACTTTGTGACGAAGGGGATAGAGTGTAGGCTGTTTTTGAAGTCGTAAGCAATATATACTCGTACGTATATATCACTTTCGACTGGGGGGCTTGATGATGTACCCTTCGAACATGTCGAAGGACACCCCTTCGAGCCTGTACGAAGCCTTCTCTTCGAAGGCCCAGGTCAATCTCCTAAAACGTTTCATTGGCGTAAAACCATTCATCTATGAAGTGGTTACCATGTGGGATGCCGCCAATCGAAGGCCTAAGCCCTTCCGGGTATCTCCTTCGAAGAAACTAGAACGGAGAACCATCTTGTTGGGAATTAAATATTCTGAAGTTTAAGTATTGGGAAAATCTCTCAAGTAATTAAATCTGGTAGCAGTAGAGTTAAGTCTGGTGAGTTCCAAAGTTAAGTCTGCTGGTTATCTGCTGGTTAAGTATGGTCGCTGAAGTTAAGTCTGGTGGTTAAGTCAAGTGTTAATTCTGGTGACTATCCGAGTTAAGTCTGCTTGATGAAGATATTAAGTCTGGTTGACTAAAAGTCAATAATACACGGTAGATAATATCTTACCCCATGTGCTCAGTCTTTATCTTATACTCACAGAACAAGTTGTAAACACAGATACATGTTGTATCTTAGTTACTGACACACATAAGATAAGCTAGCAAGTTGTTTGACAAGACTTAACATTATTTTAAAGATCTTTCTTATGTTATAAAAGAAAGATCTTAGTTTAGAGATATAAGTGTGTGTTAAACTTATAGTGCAAAATATCTCTCTCAAGAACATAGAACAAAAACAATATCACAAGATATAGAAACATAAGATTCAAGGTTGTAACCCTAGTGATAACTCAAGATCACTCGTATTATTATCTTGATAATATTGAATCGTTTGGTGATAAGCTTTCATTGTTCATTGTCATATAACAAACACAACTGTTCCATTTCCATAACACAAATAACCTTCTAAGTGTGATTAAGTAGATTCCGCATTCTTAATCATATAAACTCAATATATGTAACACCCCGACCCGACAAGGGTAAAGATATCACAATAATGGATTCATATCAGATCAAAACAGAGCATACATCTACAGTAATACAAAAATCTCAAAGGATTACAAATGAAATACCGAATCTACAAGGTTACAATGGAAACTTTCAAGCTAATTCTAAAACATAATATCTTCTATCCAATTCTAGTCCAGAATAGCTACCAAGCCTTCTAAGTCCAGAGGTACACTCTCACTCATTCCCAGCTTCCTACTAAAACCTGCCGCAGGAAAAGAAATGCGGCTGAGCTACGAGAGCTCAGTGAACAGATATATAGATGACAGAAACAATAACAGATAACAATACAGAAACAAATCCGAAATACAGATTATACAGATACTGAATTAAAGTGAAAGAATAGGAAAGGAATAAGGGTAAAAGAAAAGAAATGAGAAAGGGATAATGTACAAACCAGGTTTAGGGGAATACAGAAATTCATCACGAGCCCAGAGGTAACAGATAATATCATAACAGACTAATCATATAATAATCCAGAGGGGATACCTCTCAAGTAACATATAATATGAGGGGTGACCTCATGTATCCAATCGGAGTGATCAGCTCCCAGATATATGTGAAAGACGTGTATCGCACACACCATCAGTCACCAGATATAATAATAAACATATAACATAAACAGATAACAGATAACAGAGTCAGAACTAGGATGCATCCATGCGCCCCCTGTGGCCAGAAACTCCTCAGAACACACCAGATAAAATAAATCAGGGACGGGACAGGTCATCACTCTCCTGCCCTAGAGTCATGCCATCGGTGCATCAATGACATGGACATGAAACCCTCATGCCTAGTGATTGGCTCGGATATCAGACTGTGGTCAAGGTCAGATGTCATATAATAAACAGAGTCATATCTAAGGGTTCATGGCAGAAGGGTCATGTCAACAATTCAGAATAAGATAATAAGGTTTAAATCAGAGTTTATCAGATTAAGTTTAATATCAAAGCTTAAGTTCAGATTAAAAGGTTTATTTCCAATAGTCCAAAAGAGTATATCAAAGGTTAATAATTACAAGTTTATAGCAATAATCCATTTCAGAAGTTCCTGTCAAGAGTTCATTTAAATCAATCCTTTAATAATGGTTTTCATTGAAATGATCTTTCAAAATAGTTTTCATAAAATGGTCTTCCAAAACTTTTAGTAACTTCCATTTCAAGTGGTATAGCTTCTTTTTAAAATAGCTTTTAATAAAGGTTCAAAATCAATTAGGTTCAGATAAGGATTTAACAGGTTAAGGTTTATACCAAAATCAAATCAAAGTTTACAACAGATATATCAGGTTAAGGTTCAGAATAAAAGAATCATAGCAGAGGTTCAAACAAAAAGGTTCAAGACAAACAGATCACAACAAAGATTCACAACAGAAGGGAACATAGCAGTGGTATCGGAGATCCTAATAAAGAAAATGTAAAACTGAAAGAAAAGGGAATGAAAAACCCTTACTGAAAAAGGGCAGAATATCTGTACCTTATTAGCACAGCAGAAAACAAACAAACACAGAACAAATGATCAGGACTTCTCCTTCTTCACACCTAAGGAAGAGGAAGACAGAATTACTAAAGTTTCTTATTCAGATTATTCCTTTTAGTTTATCTCTTCATTTTATGTACTTTCTATTTTTAGTAACTTTCCAGATTTAGTAAGTTCCCATAATTAGCAGGTTTCCAGATTTATCAGATATTATCATTTCAGCTTAGGTTTAACCCTTATTCAGAGATTATTATGGAATACAGTACATTTTATCAAGTTACAGAAGTTTAGGGTTAACTATGACAATTATACAAAGTTTAGGGTTTTAAATGTAACTTCATTAATTCAATGGTCATTTGTGAAAATACTTCAAGTTACAGAATTATACACTCATTTTATTCAGAATTACCTTTTATTCCTTTAAGTTTCACAATTTACAGATTACACCCCTTTAGTTACATAATTTACAAAACCAACCTTATAATTACATATTTTACAAATTAAACCCTACAATATCCATAATTACCAACCAAGCATATTATATTTCATAATTACAGAATATACCATCAGAATTTAGTGCATTACATATTTGACCCCTCAGAATTCAGAATTTACATATTTAGTCCTTTAAGTTTACAAAACATATATATTAAGTCATAATTCATAACAATTACATAATTAGCCCATAAATCCTCAAAATTACACAACAACCTTTTTATATCAGTATTAACTCAAAAAAAACTTCAGAATTTCTGATTTACACTTTTGGTCGCTCACTTTTATTTAATTTCCAATCGTAACCCTAATCGGCCATTAATTCATTATAACGCAATATTCATACTTAGGACCCCAAATTTATATTTTTACCACATTCTTACAGATGTATATGATCTTACAAAAATATCCCAGAAGTTTCAAAGTTGGCAAAACAGGTCCTTTTACTTTTTATTTCAAATCGGCAAGACTTTTTAAAAACAATTTCAAACCCTACTATTCACCAATCATTGAACCATCATTAATTCATCCTTAAAACATCATTAATGATCAGAATCATGCCCAAGAAACCAAACCCTAGTAGCCACAATTTTCAATTTATTTGTTTTCTTTAATTTCACAAAATCCGGTTATAACAATAATTCACCACGTTAAATCTAGGCTTCTAAAAATCAAACCCATATTTTTCCTAGATCATATAACTTATAAGGAACCCACGAAAAATAATTAGCATGCCCAGAAAAATCGTTTAACATGTATTGCATTTTTACGTACGTTTTAGACCTTAAAATTAACACGACATGATTTAGGTTACTATAATTCGATCTATCATTTTTCCCAGGTCTATTACATCATATGAGGTCTAAATAAAATAGCTATCATGTCCAGAAATTCGGATTACATATTTTTGTGATTTACGTGTTCTTTGACCATTATATTTTCATACGCATAAATTAGCATGCATGCTTCGATTCATATAATTTATATGAGTTATATAACATCTAAAGATCACAGGAAAATTTCCATATTAATTTTAAAACATGTGATTAGGTCGTATGAATTATTACCTTGCGTTAGATCAATTCGACAAGAAAAATGGAACAAGAACGAATCAATGAAAACACGCAGCAACCCTTAATTTTCCTAGCTTCCTTGCACCTCCAAGAACCCCAAAAAAATCCTTGTACACGTCCAGAAATCGTGTGCTAGCCTTGGTCGAATTTTCTTGATCGCTAGGGTTTATTTTTAGGTTTTGCGATTTGGTTTTTGATAGGAAAATAAAAGATTTGATTTAATCTTGTGGAAACCGACTTTGGGGGGGGGGGGCAAGGATCAGATTTTCGGTATATAGAATCAAGAAATTATTGGGCTTGATTTTGTATAATCTTTCCTTAATTTATTTTTACATTTTATTTAATTAAAAGAATTAAACATTGTATTTAGTTAAATTGTATATATTCGGAATTTTTATATAAATGTGTATGTTAATTTTTGAACGTTTAAAATGATGTAACATTGTCCCAGAAATTTGTTTGTTTCAGATATAGTTCGATTTCAAAAGTTTTGGAATTGTTTCGGAATGTTATATGTTATTTAATTAGGTTTTATGTTATCAGGGGTAGTTTGGTCATTTTACGCGTTATCAGAATTTCAGGTATTACAACTTCTTCCCCACTAACAAAAAAATTTCGTCCTCGAAATTTGCAGAAAGCAGAAAGAAAAGGGAACGGAAACTAAACAAAGACATATCAGACCTAATAGATGATAATCAGATTTCCTTGGAAGAGACGTAAGAATTTCACAGGATTTTGACAGATATGCCGTCCACAGAAATTGAATTGACAGATCAGATTAGAGCGTACAGAAATAGATTATCGATAACATCAATTGGAAGAAGTTTTATAACAAACTGAAGATTATTATCAGAAGTTCAGAGGTCAGCAGAATGCGTGACGAGAATCCAGATGTATCAATTCGCATAACGGTGGAAGCAGATTACGCGTATAGGTAGAATGAACTTAAAGTCTCACTAACGCAGACGATCTCAAACAGTTATCAGAATTTCTAAAGCTTCTAAGGCACTTCTCGAAATATCCTATGCCCACAACAAGTGCACGTTATATGATTTAAGTATTATCACGTTGGCCAGACGTCATAATACTGGCATCATATAAATATGCCCTCATGATGGTCATACTTTATCTCAAGTTGTGAACAGAACAAACTTATCCTACTCCACCTAGTCTTCCTACGATCTCAGAGGTCATCAGAATCCAATACCCTAACTAAGAGGAAAACGAATCACTCGAAAAGTTAACGGAAGTCCCAGAATTTCTATCAGAATTTGGTACATCAGATCATCCATCATTCGTCAAATTTCAGATAACAAAACCATCATCCGACATACGCAGAATGAACACAGAGCGGAATTACTGATAAAGAACCTAAATCATTCAAAGGATTTTATCATTAGGTAACAGAAATTTAGATAGGTCAAGAGGAAATCAATTACGTCATCCATAGCTTCATCCATCACAGAATTCATTCTTCCAAACCAAACGTTCGCTTCAGAATTTTCTTCCATTCAAAATCATGATCTCAATTTCCATTCTCAAGTCTGCTTCTGCTCCCAATTCATCTTAGTACAACTAAAATGAATAGAGAAGCAAGACTACGAGTCTTGGACAAGTCTGCTAGCACAGTTCGGAATTCGCCAACTCAGATTGCTGTCGTCATCGGATGTTTGGTGGTGGTGTCTGCTACAATCTCTAAACGCCGATCACATCTTTTCTTCCAGAACAAAGGTCATTCCATTTAATACGAAGATGGTCTACATGTTCTCTCGTTCGTCTCAGGGCACAAACATGCTGTCATACTATGACAGTTGTCCAGATACTCGTGAAAACATGATTCTTATTAGCCAATACTATTGGCATTATTTAAGACTCATAATGGTCACGATGAGTACGAAAACAGTTTTCATGAATCTTTTCAGGGATAACTTCATATAAAACTGAAATACTTTACGGAAGCTTCTCTCAGTTAGTCATTTCCCATCTTAGGAGTTCTTGTGGTTGCTTCATCAGTCCTTCAAACATTTAATGAGGTTGTCTGATACAGAGTTCACAAGGATAGAATAATGTAATCATTTATACTCGGAAATGAAAAGTGATTACAGTGAGATTACGGTTAAGTATTTAAAGGGAACACTGAGGTGAAACAAAATCATATCTCATCGGTTTCTTCAATCTCTCAACTTCTATAGCATCATGGCTCGTCAACCGAGATCGGTTCAGAATCAATTCTACTTCTCAAACGGGAGGAAAACTCAGGAGTTTCATCAGAAAGTGCCAGAAAATTTGTACAACAAAACTTTCTAGGGGTGGGTACTAATAGGTGTCAGGAGAATTTATCAATCAAATGAGATCAGGGTAAATATTTCCATAACAGTGATAAGCTTAACAGATTTAAGCGGTTCAAGGTTATTATAACAAAATAGGGTGGAGCAGATTGTTATATTTCAGATGCGGTAGCCTATGATAGCTTTACGAAGAGCCAGTCAGTCAATAATCAAAAGATCTCCAAAATCAAGTATATCAATAGTAAACAGATCCGCAGAACGAATATGGTCATTAACCCAGACGGATAGTTCATATGTCAGAGTCAAGTACATGGTTCAGTATAGTGTGGGGATAGGTACGCGAATAGTTCTAGGTGTTGGAGTTTTTTTGGTTTAGCTTTTAGCATAAGTGACAGGTAGGGTGTACATCATTGGTAATACGGACATCGTATACTGTCAAAGTGAGGCATATGGAACATCGGTTATCAGCATCATCATGGTCGAGTAACAATTCCTTACAGAGATAGTATTTGCATCAAATCCTTCCAAGGAAAACTGATTGGAAAAATAAGATTCATCATTCAAGGGAGCAAATAAGATTCATCATTCAGGACGAAATAGTTTCAGTGGATACATTTATATCCAGCATGGGTCATGAATTTATAGGATGTGTCAAACACATTAAGGTTAAATGGTCTTCGGGATGGTCGGAGAGATATCAGACGGTTTATCCACATATCAGAAATGAAGGTCAAAATCAGGTAGTGGCAGCAAAAGTTTAACAATCGGTAATCATGTCAGGGGTTCCAAAATTGTTTCAAACGCCAAAGGTGAGACATAGGAGGATAGTCGTCAATATTTTAAATGATCATTCAATTAAGAATAAAATCAAGGTTACTAACAAAGAAAGACGGAACAACAAAGCAGATTTCACCGTTCAGAATGAGAGGGAAAACATCCGTGTACTCGTGGTTAAAACACCACAAGGCTTCTCATGGGGACAGAGATGGTTAAGTAGAAATCAAATAGTGTCAGAAGATTCATAGATGATTATTAGAAACGAGAAATAACTAACAGAATGTATCAAGTGTATCATCGTCATGGGAATTCTCAGATTGCCCAAAGAGGCATCAGAATGATTTACAGAAGGTTCAGAGGTCGGAGTGGAGATCGGAAGGCAAGGATCAAATAATGTCAGACAATTACTACGCAATTTCCAATGCTTCAGATTTTATTTAGGTTTCACTCTTAGGTGGTGCAAGGCATAAGCTCCAAATTTTCAAATGTGATTTTAACCAAAAGCAAGACACGAATCAGAGTGGTGCGGAAGCAAGATACTTAAGCAAATGACTTATAGTCTACCCATTCCTCACTGGTCAGAATTTAAGTTCCTATAGGGAAGTCCTAAAGCAAAATCTCAAAGGTTATCCTACGAGCGCCTACAGTGGAAACTTAGTGGTCCAGACTTCATAGGTCAAGGGTAAATGTATTACGAGTCGCAGCCTGTGAGCTCTGATACCATAAATTGTAACACCCCAACCAGACAAGGGTAAAGATATCACAATGCTGGATTCATATCAGATCAAAACAGAGCATACATCTACAGTAATACAAAAATCTCAAAAGATTACAATTGAAATACTAAATCTACAAGGTTACAATGAAAACTTTCAAAACTAATTCTAAACATAATGTCTTCTATCCAATTCTAATCCAGAATAGCTACCAAGCCTTCTAAGTCTAGAGGTACACTCTCACTCATTCCTAGCTTCCTACTAAAACTTGCCGCAGGAAAAGAAATGCGGCTGAGCTACGAGAGCTCAGTGAACAGATATATAGATGACAGAAACAATAACAGATAACAATACAGAAACAAATCCGAAATACAGATTATACAGATACTGAATTAAAGTGAAAGAATAGGAAAGGAAAAAGGGTAAAAGAAAAGAAATGAGAAAGAGATAATGTACAAACCAGGTTTAGGGAAATACAGAAATCCATCACGAGCCCAGAGGTAACAGATAATATCATAACAGAGTAATCATATAATAATCCAGAGGGGATGCCTCTCAAGTAACAGATAATATGAGGGGTGACCTCATGTATCAATTGGAGTGATCAGCTCCCAGATAATGTGAAAGACGTGTATCGCACACACCATCAGTCACTAGATATACATATATAACAGTAAACAGTAATAGATAACAGAAATCAGATCAGAACTAGGATGCATCCATGCGCCCCAGTAGGCCAGATTCTTCTCCTACATAACAGATAAAATCAGGGATGGGACAGGTCATCACTCTCCTGCCCTAGAGTCATGCCATCGATGCATCAATGACATGGACATGAAACCCTCATGCCTAGTGATTGGCTCGGATATCAGACTGTGGTCAAGGTCAGATGTCATATAATAAACAGAGTCACATCTAAGGGTTCATGGCAGAAGGGTCATGTCAACAATTCAGATTAAGATAATAAGGTTTAAATCAGAGTTTATCAGATTAAGTTTAATATCAAAGCTTAAGTTCAGATTAAAAGGTTTATTTCCAATAGTCCAAAAGAGTATATCAAAGGTTAATAATTACAAGTTTATAGCAATAATCCATTTCAGAAGTTCCTGTCAAGAGTTCATTTAAATCAATCCTTTAATAATGGTTTTCATTGAAATGATCTTACGAAATAGTTTTCATAAAAATAGTCTTCCAAAACGTTTAGTAACTTCCATTTCCAAGTGGTATCGCTTCTTTTTAAAATAGCTTTTCTTAAACAGTTTCATATGTAGTTTAATAAAGGTTCAAAATCAATTAGGTTCAGATAAGGATTTAACAGGTTAAGGTTTACCAAAATCAAATCAAAATTTACAACAGATATATCAGGTTAAGGTTCAGAACAAGGTTCACAGATCTGATTCAATTAAGACTCACAAATTCAGGGTTCAGAACAAGAGATCAATCAGAGTTCAGGAAAAGGGTTCAGAATACAAGAATCATAGCAGAGGTTCAAACAAAAGGTTTAAGACAAACAGATCACAACAAAGATCCACAACAGAAGGGAACATAGCAATGGTATAGGGAATCCTAATAAGGAAAAAGAATTACTGAGAGAAAAGGGAAAGAAACACCCTTACTGAAATAGGGCAGAATATCTGTACCTTATTAGCACAGCAGACAAACAAACAACCACAGAAATAAGATCAGGACTTCTCCTTCTTCACACCTAAGGAAGAGGAAGACAGAATTACTAAAGTTTCTTATTCAGATTATTCCTTTTAGTTTATCTCTTCATTTTATGTACTTTCTATTTTTAGTAACTTTCCAGATTTAGTAAGTTCCCATAATTAGCAGGTTTCCAGAATTAACAGATATTATCATTTCAGATTAGGTTTAACCCTTATTCGAAGATTATTATGGGATAACAGTATATTTTATCAAGTTACAGAAGTTTAGGGTTTTAAATGTAACTTCATTAATTTCCAAGGTCATTTGTGAAAATACTTCAAGTTACAGAATTATACACTCATTTTATTCAGAATTACACTTTATTCCCTTAAGTTTCACAATTTACAGATTACACCCCTTTAGTTACATAATTTACAAAACCAACCTTATAATTACATATTTTACAAATTAAACCCTACAATATCCATAATTACCAACCAAGCATATTATATTTCATAATTACAGAATATACCATCAGAATTTAGTGCATTACATATTTGACCCCTCAGAATTCAGAATTTACATATTTAGTCCTTTAAGTTTACAAAACATATATATTAAGTCATAATTCATAACAATTACATAATTAGCCCATAAATCCTCAAAATTACACAACAACCTTTTTATATCAGTATTAACTCAAAACAACTTCAGAATTTCAGATTTACACTTTTGGTCCCTCACTTTTATTTAATTTCCAATCGTAACCCTAATAGGCCATTAATTCATTATAACGCAATATTCACACTTAGGACCCCAAAGTTATATTTTTCCCACATTCTTACAGATATATATGATCTTACAAAAATATCCCAGAAGTTTCAAAGTTGGCAAAACAGGTCCTTTTACTTTTTATTTCAAATCGGCAAGACTTTTTAAAAACAATTTCAAACCCTACTATTCACCAATCATTGAACCATCATTAATTCATCCTTAAAACATCATTAATGATCAGAATCATGCCCAAGAAACCAAACCCTAGTTGCCACGATTTTCCTTTTATTTGTTTTCTTTGTTTTCCCAAAATCCGGTTTTAACAATAATTCACCACATTAAATATAGGCTTCTAAAAATCAAACTTATATTTTTCCCAGATCATATGACTTATAAAGAACCAGAAAAAATACATAGCATGCCCAGAAAAATCGTTTAACATATATTTGATATTTACGTACGTTTTAGACATCAAAATTAACACGACATGATTTAGGCTACTATAATTCGATCTATCATTTTTCCCAGGTCTATTACATCATATGAGGTCTAAATAAAATAGCTATCATGTCCAGAAATTCGGATTACATATTATTGTGATTTATGTGCTCTTTGTTCATTATATTTTCATACGCATAGATTAACATGCATGCTTCGATTCATATAATTTATATGAGTTATATAACATGTAAAGATCACAGGAAAATTGTTATATTAATTTTAGAACTTGTGGTTTAGTCGTATGAATTATTACCTTGCGTTTGAGCAATTCGACAAGAAAAAATGGAACAAGAACGAACCAATGAAAACACGCAGCAAACCTTATTTTTGATAGCTTCCTTGCACCTCCAAGAACCCCAGAAAAATCCTTGTACACGTCCAGAATTTGTGTGATAGCCTTGGTCGAATTTTTGTTATGCGCTAGGGTTTTTGTTTAGTTCTAGCGATTAGGTTTTTGATATAAAATAAGAGATTTGTTTTTATCTTGTAGAAACCGACTAAGGGGGGGGGGGGGGGGGGGGGCAGAAAATCAGTATATTCGGTATAAGGATCAAGAAATTATTTGGGTTGATTTTGTTTAACATTTCCTTACTTTATTTTCCATATTATCTAATTAAAAAGAATTAAACATTATATTTTGTTAAATTATGTAAATTCGGAATTTTAGTAAATAATGAGTATGATAATTTTTGAACATTTAAAATGATGTAACATTGTCTCAGAAATTTGTTTGTTTCAGATATAGTTCGATTTCAGAAGTTTTGGAATTGTTTTAGAATTTTATAAGTTATTTAATTAGGTTTTATGTTATCAGGGGTAGTTTGGTCATTTTACGCGTTATCTAAATTTCAGGTATTACAGTTTAGGTAATTACAATTACATGTTAAATTGGCTCGTGATGCCACTGTTGGAATTTAAATAGCATGACAATCGTCTAAATAAATAAACACATCAAAGCACGTATAGCGGAAGCAAGTTCTTTATTTAACACGTATAAAGAATTACCGAATAATAAATAGTTACATACCTCAAGATCCTAGCAAGAACAAGGATCGATCTTCTCTTCACTTCACTTGATCAATAAATAGGATTACCGTGAAACCCCTTACCTTTTTGTTTCACAATCCAAGATGAATTACTATAGTAAGTAATTACCGAACTCTTGTACACATGTACTATAACCAATTAAGTATTGATGCTAGTGAATGAACACGTAAAACCAAAACAATTTTTGTTTCACAAAAAACTAAGGATCGAACCTCCCAAGAGGGTGTACGATCGGTTTTCAAAGAACAAGAGAAGAAGAGACAAATATTAGGGTTATAGTATTGCACAAGGTAAAGAAACAATAACCCTTCAATTTGTATTTATAGTGAATGGTAACTTGGAGGAAAAGCTAGGCGATTTAGGGTTATAAACCCTTTGTGCCGATCGGCCTAGGTCCCAATTATGGGAATTCTAGATCCTTCTAATCCCCAAATTTCACTAACGGTCCTTCCTTTATTCCCTAATGGTCGTTAGTCAATTCCGTTAATTACTTAACGTCCGTTAGTTATCATTTCGTGTCCAAATAATTAATATATACAATAATTATACATACTAGACGAGTACCCGTACATAGCAACGGAATTCGTAGCGGCAAATAATTAACGATTTGTGTATTGTGGTAAGTGTTTTGTGTAGCGTTCAAAATAAAACGTGAAAATATCAAAATGTAATGACAAACGGTTGTAACATTTGATAATTCAAAAACTATACAAACATCTAAAGGTTATCAAGACTAAACATAGAAGATGTGTTTGTGTTATATTTTGTCATGTGTTACCATCCACTTACACCATGATGTAAACACTTTAGAACACATTCATTAAGAAAAAAAAAAACCCATAAAATGACAAAGCATGTATTGTTTTAATTACCGAGGTAATATAAAAGGAGGCGGTCGTAGTATTATAGTTTTAATTTCTTGCAGGTCAAACGGTTAAAAACAATTGAAACGAAAATTGGTCAAATGGGTCGAAGGTCACCCGCTGTGCATTTTTATAACATAAACTTCTAATTCAGTTTACTTCTAAAAAAGTATCTACTATTTTCATTCTAACTTTACATATAGAGGTGCCATTTTTGACCCGTAGAGTAATAAATGGGTCGATTCTGGGAATACTTCATCTCAAACGTGATAAGCAGTTTTAACCCGCAAATCCCAAACACACCTTATAGATAAAAGTAACTGTTGTTTTCCTATTTTAAATGATATAACGTGATAAATAGTTTTGATAAGTAGTTTCAAACACACTTTATTCCTAAAACTAACTACTGTTTATATGACCTAGTACAATGCCATCTAAACAACAACATCTGTAGAATTTTGCCACAACTTTATTTTAAGATTTACATCATTAGTGTCATCGGGTTAAGCAATTTGAAAATCTAAAATACTTGCAATTGATGATGTAAAACAAAATTAAAGCTAAAGTTTCACTTTTTGATTCTAATAGTTGTTTCAACGTTGATATATTCACAAGAACACAACGAATACAATTCAAGTGGAAAACACAAAAAACTCGCCCGTGAAAGTTCCTTAAAAGTAGAAGGCTTCACGATATCATATCAATCCATTCGCGAAGCTCCGTCTATACAAAATAAAAACAAAAATTATTGAATATTTGTAAACCGAACGGTTTCGGTTTCGCTTTTGTAAAAATTGAATATTTGGTTACGGTTTGGTTTTGACAAAAAACCAAACCGAACCAACCCATGATCATTCCCACCTCTGTCTCATCAACTGTACATGCTTTCTCAAACTCACTCGGAATTGTTTTCTCAATTCACCCCAAATTACCGTGCACCAAAGTTTATTGGCGTCGACCACTATATACACAATAATTAACATGGATTACTGAGAGTTAGGTCATAAAAAGTAGTTTTTGAGGATTAAGAAATACATACCTTGAATTTGAAACTATGTATGCCTATGCCTAAACAACAACAAACACAAAGTACGTCGTGTATTTCATATTCAAATAAATAGATTGAGATTGATTAATAAGTAAGAACTACATACCGATAAGTGAAATTCAAAATGGAGGACAGATTGACGAGACAATGGGTAGTGCCATTGAATTATATATTGAATTGAAAAGAGTTTAATGATTAGTACCATTTTATTACGAGTAGTACTTCACTGACTTGTACACAGTTGTGAATGTGTGAATTTACTTCTTATCTCGAGTAGTACTTGTACACAGTTGTGAATGTGTGAATTTACTTCTTATTACGAGTAGTACTTATACACAGTTGTAAATTCTTTTGAAAGTTTGTTCGAAAATGTAGGCAAATTTACTTCTTATCTCGTTGACTTTCCTTGATTGATTACAGTCTTGCACTTGAATGATTCCGGCAATAGTTTCCTTAAACGCATGGCATTTTCAACATTAATTTGCAATAGAATGTCGCCTATTTATATAGGCAACAACTCAAGCAAAAATTTGATCATCAACGAAATCATTTTCCCGACACATTTGATTGGCATATACTTTCCATATGGTGAGTTCAATGACAGACATTCATTTGATTGGCAGGCATTCATTACTTTTCATTCATCCTATGAACTCACCATCAATACTTTTCATTCGATACTTCCCATTTAATCACCATTGATCAGGCACTCATTGAGCATTCGATTTTCATTCATTGACAAGGGCAAAATGGGCATTGACTGAAATTTCAGCTTTCCAATTTCCACAATAGCTCAATCAGAAGATGATATGCTAATGATGCATGTGACTTAATTCATAAAAGCCATTTGAATAATAAATGATTATAAAGTTGAGTACTTGTATAATACGGAGTAGTTAGAAAGACTAAAAAGGTCAACCATTTTATTACGAGTAGTACTTCACTGACTTGTACACAGTTGTGAATGCATGGCTAACATTTTGATGTTAAAATTTTAAAACCAAATAGATTGTGCGATATACATGTTAAACTGTTTGCTCCAATCAAATCCCATATCTTTGATTCATCCATAAGAAAATTAGTTTGGATGGAGAATTTTATCACAGACGTGTGTTCGTCTAAAGAATAAATGAAGTAGTTAATAAGAACTTGCAAGAGCATGCATATAAAACCATGGCATGGTACGAAGAGTTTCGCCTTTCTACTTTATCTTTAGTGAGATAACTTCACACAGATTAATCGTTATCACATGAAGCTTGATTATGCCAAACGATAATCATATGAAAAATGATATTTAATACGGAGTATACTTTTAGTTGAGAAACTCAAACAAAAACCAAAAAAAGAAAATCAACAGAAACATAAATTATAAGACATAGCAACTTACTTTTATATTTACAAGAATACAAGTTCATGTGATTGAGATACATCTGAAACGACCGATATGGTTATTAGGATATCTTCCATGCTTTCAGCGCCCTTGTTGTTGGGACTTCGTCATTGTCCTTTTTGAAGGATGAAAAGATCAATTGGAAAGGTTGAACTTCTTCCTAGCTTGATTACCATCTTTCATATCAAATCGTAGGAGGGTCGACCCACTCACTGTAAAACAACATACGTAATAATAAGATAAAATACATGGATGTTCTTAACTAATGTAAATGCATATGTTTTGTAATGAAAAACTTACTTGAACGCTCTTATTCTTCGATTATGCATACAACTATTGAAGCGTACATGCATTGTAGTGGGAAAATGAATGAGGTTGTGATAATCTTTACTTTGTTTGTAAGCAGTATTTATAGGAGGTGTAGAAATGTGCATCAAATTTTCACACGATTGGCAAATCACGTTTCAGTTGTGAAGTTGACTTTCCTCAATTGTGAAAGCTAACAATTTTGAAGTTGACTTGTTTATTCCCACATTTACGCTACGCAAATCAGCCCTATATTTACGAATGGCAAATCACGTTTCATTGTTTTCAAGTTCAAAAGTTTCCATTGTTTCCTTTAGCAAGTTAAAGACATTCATTGCAATATATTTCCTTTAGTAAAATTCAGGCATTCCATATTTATTCCGAATTCAGTTTTGACTCACGAATTCAGTTTTATAAGTGCATTGACCAAAATTCACCATTTCCATTCATTGACAAGGGTATTATGGGCATTGACCAAAAATTCAGTTTTCACTTTTCTATTTGACCATTTTCTCTTTATAAGTAGTTTAGATTAATTATTTACTTGATCATTCATACGTAAAATGTGCAATCCCTCGGTCCCGTGTTCGAATCTAAACATACACGATTAATATTTTTCCATTAAATCTAACACAAACTTGCTTTGGAAGCAAATGTTATATATCATACTATCGGTTGATTATAGAAATGCCCCAGAACATGTGTACCCAGACCCTCAGGAAGATGCATGGGCAGCTATGCATTGGGTTGCTTCCCATGCAAATGGAGAGGGAAATGAGCCTTTGCTTAACAAGTATGCGGATTTGAGACGTGTGTTATTGGGTGGAGAAAGTGCTGGTGCAACGATTGCTCACCATTTGGGAATGCGGCTAGGATTGCAAAATGGCTTAGTTAGTTATGAAGATCAAGTCAAGGTTGCTGGGATTGTCTTGATCCATCCTTACTTTTGGGGAGAAACTCCAATAGGTGATGAAGTGAATGCCGATGTAAGGGAAAGAAAAGTGTTGTCGAATTTGTGGCGGGTAGCCAACCCATCTATTAGCGGGTTGGATGACCCGTTCGTAAACCCAGGTTTCGACCCAGATCTATCGAAACTTGGGTGTACAAGAGTACTTGTTTGTGTGGCTGAGAAAGACTTATTGAGGGATAGAGGATTGTATTATCATGATGTTTTGAAAAAGAGTGGATGGGAAGGACAAGTAGATATCGTCGAAGCTAAAGGAGAGGGACATGCATTCCATTTTTTTACACCCTTTCGTGAGAATGCTATAACTCTATTCAAGACTTTGTCTTCATTCATCAACGGGGACAAATAAATGTATTAGTGGTTACCATGTGGTATAATAAAGTCTGGATTTCAATAAAAGACTGTTTTTATTTTATTTAATACTCTCTTCATCCAAAATTATCATCCCTAAATAAAAAACAGCTTAGAAATGTGAACCACTGCACTCTTGAACCAACCAGATGTTATATCCACCCACCAAACTCTCATCATTAAAGAAAATTTTTAAATATATGTATTACTCGTAGTTTTCAGTTTTCAGTTTTGAATTTTAATTATGAATTCAATATCACTACAATTTGTATCGAGACCCTCCGTCTCAATTTATTTGTCAGGAGAGAGAAAACACAAAATTTAATAAAAGTGGGGCCACTTTAATTTTCAACCACTAAAATGAAATATTCCTCTACTAGATTCTCTAGTTTTTACTAAATAAGGAAAGTGGACAATTAATTTGAGACATCTATAAAAGGAAATATGGACAAATAAATTGAGACGGAGGGAGTAGTTTTCAGTTTTCAGTTTTGAATTTTAATTATGAATTCAATATCACTACAATTTGTATCGAGGACCAGCAAATCCAAGATTGAGATCCACTTGTGTTAAACTTAGTTGTGCTGACAAAATAAATGTCAGGGGTTAGATTTTGGAAATATGACTCGTCATTACTAATATCACACAACGATTTACGTTTTACACAAGACATAATATCTTTTATTATTATATGATAAACACGCTTAGTAAGAACTTCTGTTATACAATGCTTTAAAAGCCGGTTTTATAATCGACACGTCCCACTCACCGGTTGTCGGATTACCGGTTTAAACGTCAAGTCAAACTGTTTTCTTCATAAAGAAAAGTTTCAATATAATCATGTTACCAAATTGGTATACAACCTATAAAATCCGATACCAAACACAAATAAAGCCCCAAAATTCAAATACAAAACAAGATAAATATGATTTTATATCATATGTATTCCAAAACCTCATATTCAGTAAATATAATTTTCTACAAAGCAATTTTTGCATTTACACATATAGTACACGTACCATACAAGACCAAATAGTGACACTTGTTTCGTATGTTTTTTCTAAAACATGCAAACCTTAGGGATAGTTTTCTACACAACCTATAGATAACTTTCAGACATTATTAGAAATACATAATTCTACAACTTCGTACCCTTCCTTTCTTATTAATTTTGATTTGTGAACACGTCGTAGATCATGTGGGAATCTTTCTAAGATGAAAAAGGAAAATGGGTCCTAAGGTGAGACCTTAAATTATTCTAAACCAAAGCCTAGCTTACTCACAATAATCTTAACATGACTTGCAATGCTCAAAATGAACACGGAATGATTTTAATTCGTGCCCTTTTAAGACTTAGATTCTTGAAGTTAGACTCTCTGGTCCGTAGCTCACCCAAAGTTTTGTTGAAGATCCATTACAAACTTAATTAAAAATATTTGAATGCCAATCATTGTTCATGTTGGAAAGGATCTTTACACAAGCAAATAATGAGCTTCCACGGGCTCGGTGATAACCTGTAATTGTTCTTTCTCCACCAAAAATTGTTAACTCGTACAATCTCCACCAAAAATTGTTCTTTCTATTTATTTTTTAACTTTCCCATAAATAAAACATGTAAAAAGTAATGAAAACCAAACAATCTATATTGGTGTTTCATGGATGCATTATTATCTCTCCAAATAAAATTCTATCATCGACACTATCCTGAAGCTTATCCCAATTTTGATATGTAAAGAAAAAGATGTAAGATACATTCTTTCTTTTCATTCAATAAAATGATAATTAGCTACACTTATGAGTCACTCAAGGAATTACTAGTAGAAGCAAGCCACTCATCCAAAATTACCCAAGTTTCTTCAGGCTTGTATAATGGAATTGAATGACCAGCACCCTGCATAACACAAATAAGATTTTTTTGTTGTAAGATTTTCGTTTTGTATTGAACCAGTAGTAATAGTGTATGCGAAATTTGATAATGCCTGTGTATACTCTATTTCGTGAGGTCTTCAAGCCTACCTACTTCACCCCTTTTACTAAAAAGCTTGCATTTTGACTAATGTAGGCTTTCTTTAAGTAAATACAGTTTAATTAACATATTGAGTTTGGAACTCAGGTGTGTGTTTAGCGAGGAATAAAAAACCTGTTGATAGAGATGACTTAAGTGTCATGTTTCATACCTTAACTGTTGCATACAGTAACGAGTATCTGTCCTTTGTATATGTCACGCGATATCTGCAAAAATAAAGATTGGTTAGTTTAGATGTGACTAATTCGAATATAGCATGTTGTCTAATTAAATATATTGAGTTCTGGAAAACTAAATAACGACATTTTGACCAAGAAAACTTAATTAGGAAATAGAAATATCTCTGAAATTGAAATATAGAACTCAGGTATTAGTAAAAAAACATCCAGGAAATTTAGCTTACCCTGCAACTTGGTCGTTAACCAACCATGGGTTCCACGGGCTTTCCACCGGAAGATTGAGTGATCGTATCCATTTCTCAGTACCCACATATGGAAAGGTCATGTCATGATCACCACTGTCATTTAAATCTTTGGAGTAAGTAAGATGAAACTTTTCACTATGACAGAAAGTGCAATTCGTGATATATGTATAATTTTATTGATCTACAAACTCTTTAGAATATTTTCTAGGTATATATGTTACATGTAAATAACTTGTAGTCATACGGCACACCTTTTTGTTTATATCAATCTTTTAGATAGCAGTACATATGTAAAGAAAAAACCTTTTTTCATAAATACAGTAATTTTTTCAAATGTGACATGAATTAGGTTTCGTACATTAAGGAAACCTATTAACTGTATAAAATCTGAAGAATCCAATTTATATTACAAAAACTTTAAGCTAAAACTTCAACAAAAAATTTGCCAATATCAGAATGTGTATAAAAAGAATTTAAGAAATCAAATTTAGAGCCGCAAAAAGATATGGCAACTTGAGTAACAAAAATTACAGGTTTCGGAGTTCTAAATAAGTATACGTAGGTGTTGTAAGGAATGTAAGGTCGACGGTTTTATTTTTTTCACTGATGCATTGATAATCTTATAAGAGTACTATTCATATACCTAAGGATCAAAACTTGGCAGTTCTTTGTAAGAAGTTGTTGGTGGTAAATGATACTGCTGAAGATGTCATATGAGTAAACTATGGTGTCATTTTTCTTTAGATTGTAATGTATTGTTTCATTGAAAATCTCCAACATTTCTACTGTTCCCTGCACAAGAAACAAATGATAATTAAAACTGTTGAACCATTCTGAAAAGAAGAAACTTTCATACCTATGTTTAACTAAAGAAAGATGCAGATGAATCTAAGATGTGGATGTTAACATGACGTAATTAGGACACTTATATTTAATATACAAAATCTCAAAAGTCAAGAAAGAAGAATCATAAGTAATGTGTTACTTCTCCGTACCTTAGGCTTAAATACCTAATTTTGAAAAGGAGCAACTAAACATATAAGGCTATGCACAACCCAACAGAAAATCTCGGTCGGTCGCTTCCTTCAACTCAAACCAACCGATATTATGATCGATCGCTTCCATTGTTGGCATATCGGTCGTTTTTGTTAAAATCAAACATCGGTCCTTCAACCGACCGACTTTTAAACCTTATTTGTATGCGTTTGTATGTAAAAAAAAAAAAAAAAAAAAAAAACTTATTCGACTGTGGCACTTTGGTCGCTTCTGGTCGCTGGAGAGAGAAAGCTGACGTGGCAGCCAGTGACTCAGGTCGCTTGGGTCAACGACTGTGCATAGCCGTATTCAGAGGTAACAAAAGAGTGAAACAAAATTAACTAAGGTAAAGCAGTATACAAGCATCATCGACAACCCTTACTAACATGCATGGTGAACTAACAATCAATAATCTGAAGAGATATGCATACACGTGCAAACTGCTGCACCTGAACATCAAAGTTTCCTACCGTGAAATTAACTAAATAAAAAATGTACAATGTAAAATGAGGACATCGAGGGAGATCTTGCAATCGTTGATAATATAATGGAGCCTAACAGGTGGCTCTTGTTCATTTGTTGGCTCAATCACCAAACATTGTTAACTTGGGTTTCTCCAATCCCATGACTTAGGATACAAAGAGTTCATTTTGGCAAATGAAGGTGTTCGGTCATTTTTCACATAGTAGATAAATGTGTATGGGGCATCCTTATTAGGCATACATGAACAAGAACCTTTGTATAAAATTTTCCGGAAACAGTATATGAACTTATGTTATGGACTAAGGGATTCTATGCGATTACCTAAATCTAAAATTTCAAGTAGTCAAACAATTTATGCATATTATGCTCGCTATCATTATGTACTGTAGATTTCAACTTTGCAAGTAAAGCTAAACTTGTCAAAAGGCTCCACTTGTGCTGATAGACACCTATCATCATTGCGCACTATTATCATAAGATGTAAATTTATTCTGAAACTATACCTCACGAACATAGAGAGCTTTCTGAACTTCCTTATCGTTTGCCCAGTAATTCAAATATTTTTCAGTAGCTTCCTATACCATATAATAAACAGTAAAGTTAGACTATGTAGTTTACTTGATTTTGAATGTATGACATGTAGAAGAATTCTCTTAGGGTAATAACTGTGACCCGTCAATGAATTTGAGAAAGAAAAATTACACGGCAAGTTGGATTCGGATTTACAGCATCACACAATGGGTCTAATATATTTGCCATGTTTATTCCACTTGTACACTGGAATTGAAAAGTCGGATTAGAGATGCAGTACATAAAAGTGTAAAAAACAAATTATAATTATCTGTATGTACCTCATCCACCCTTTGGAGAGCATTTGCACATAGAGTGTTGCTCAGATCGTTATATACATAGTTGCCACTGCAAGTTTCCTTTGCAGACTGAATAACACAAATGACCAGGATGTCAAAACATACTTGACTCGCATTGTGAAATACATGTGTGAATATTTTGTTACATATATCTTTGTTACCTCATATATGTCATCTGATATAAGTGCAACCCGGTGAGCAAACTCGAATCTTGAATTAAAATCACTGAACTTATCGGTGAGAGGGCTAACAATCGCGGACCCCTGTATATTGTAAAGAAGATTACTTAATTTCTGGTTCTATATATAGAGTCATTTTAGTAAAAAGAGTTATAATCAAAACTCAGATCTTAGTTCCTTATAAATAAGTGGTTGATTCATTTTTGGTTAGCGCAACATGTGCCCGTGAAATATTTTTTATTTATTGTTAAAAAGTTGGTATTTGGGATTAAAGTGATGTTTAATGTTAAAAAATGTTGTTTCCATGAAAAAATAAACTGATTTTTGAGACACAAAAGGTATTATGTCTGACTAAAAATATCAGTTCCATGTGGATTGCGAAATCCAGGGTCATTTGGCAATTATTCAAGAGACAAAAAATGGTTGAAATGGTTTATTTATGTATCATCTCAAGCGGGTTTAAATTGTTGATTTTTCCAAAAAATGTTCTTAACTTTCAATTTGATGTAGAAATAAACTGTATACCAATCTAACAATTTTTGTAGTATATTGGTCAAAAAGTTTATAGAGTTATATTTACCGGGGCTAGAAGCCCTTTTACCATAAAAAAAAGAAAAAAAAAAGTTTATAGAGTTGGATATTTACTTTAATATTCAGTTGTGGTTCATCTCCACGTTCATTGCCTACAAAATTAGAGAAATATTGGATATTAAATGGTAAATAAGTCAAGATATATATATTCTATTATTGAGAGACCAATGTATGAATTGTCAAATGAAAGATGGATCGATCTTTGATTCGGAGAAACCTCTTGATGTATTACAATTGGTTGAGATTGATAGACTAAGAATAAGATGTCAAGAGCATATGTAAATGACTCAGATCATGCAATAATAGTATTTGTGCTTAGAGTTACTTACCTTCATACACCTCTAAAGTAACAAGTGGTAAGAGAATTCCCATATATGAAGTCCCAGTAACGTACAAAGGATTGTTGAGAAACCATGGGTGTTCCACAAGCCACTGAATACAAACAAGCATCACATAAGAGAAACACAACTTATTCAATACGTTATTCGACAAAATACAGCTAGTACACAAGTTTTATGAAAACATAAGTCCCATGGCTAACGTATAGAGATATAGGCCTTCTCAAATATGGAGTACTACCCAGCAAGAAAGGTTGTATGCTCAAGTCTCACATATAGGTGTTGGATTAATAAGTTTATTTGTCTTTTTCAAACAAGAAGTCCATGAAACAATAGAAATTAACGTACCTTTTTTAGAAACTGATAACTATGTACAGCTAATACAGAATCACTACTAATCGATGCTTCATATGTTGTAGCGTATGAGAACCCTACACCAGCCGGTAGATCTACGAATAATACATTAGCAGTCTGCAAATTTTCAAATTTATTTGTCATTTCACCATAAATGCAATAACTATGTATATAAATATGATATTAAACAAAACGATTACTACATCTAGATATCATTTTTTTCATTAAAAATTAACCTTTGCCCATGAATAAGGATTCGTCTCCAATGTAATGTTAGTCCATGATGAAGCATCAAAATTGATACTTAGTGGACCTGCGAAAGATATTTAGAGTAATTTGGTGAGTCCAGTCCGTTAATATACATGTAGATAGTAGGTTGGATCAGTTGGAAAACCCCTTGCCTCTCAACCGAGAGGTCAAGGGTTCGATCCTCACTCCTTACAAAAAGGCCAGGAGTCCTTTTCTACCTTTGGTAGAACTGGAAGCAGCCTCTTTACCTTAGGTAGGGGTAAGGCTGTCTACGTCTCAACCTCCCCCATACACCGTCTTCGACGGTATTGAGACCCATAACCCGTGGAAGACGGTATTGGGAGTTACTTTACTTACTTTTTTAGATAGCAAGGATGGAAAATTTGTTATTAAAGTCGTTTCTTCAGATGGATTACAGTTTAAAGTTGATTCCAAACACGTTAAAAAAAGAATTATATATTCTTTCTAAAGAGGGCTTAGAAATGTGAGTGGCTCGTTAACATATAGGGTTTAGAAAGACGGTTTTTGGAATTTCCGGATGCTAAAGCAACGGTATTGTTATGGACTTGATAATGCTGTTGTTTAGTTATCTGGTTTGTTAATATAGAATGGAAGAATACCGTATTAATGATTATGGCATGAAAAAGAACTGGTACGGTGATGGAAGTTTATCGTCTCATTTTCAAAATATTTTATTCAATTTTCTTGGGAATTGTTTTACAGATTTGTAATTTTGCAATAAATAGGCACACCCAAATTAAGTGAATATGATGGGGCTCTGGGCAATGACATAAATTGCATAGCAAAAGTTCAATATAGATCTAATATTTGTTATAGATCTAATAAACAAATCCTGGCTACTTTTTTTTTTTTTTATCAAAATAAAAAATATAAACTTTCAGCATTTTTTTTAAAAATTAAATATTTCGCAAACCGTTAATTGTTACGCGAAAAAAATTATACGATCGCGACGAGAATTAAATTATCTTTCTATAGATATGCAATCCTATATACTTTCGACGAACATTTTTTTTTTAAAATTTTCGCCAAGAAAATCACACGTGATTTGTAATTTATCAATCATATGTGATTTTTAAAAATCATATATGATTTTTCTGAGCGGAAATTTTGAAAAAAAAAAAAGTTCGTTGAAAATATAGAGAAATGCATATCTATAGATAGATAATTTAATTTTCGTCGCGATAGTGTATTTTTTGTAGCTTGAAGATTTACCGTTTGCAAGATATGTTGTTTTAAAAAAAATGAAAAATAGGTTTTATTAATTTAGATGAAAAATAGATGACTAAGATTGTTTATTTGAATATATGACAAATATGAAATCTATATTGATCTCAACTCATAATAGGATATGCAGGTAACTCGAAAAAACATATCCATGTTCAATTTACTTGATAATAAGGAATAAAAAATTAAAGATTTAATTAATTGCATGTGTTTATAAAAATAAAGAAATTCCATTAATTAAGATAAATTTCACCAAAATCTGAATTTCATTGCTAACGACTCATTACCTATCATTCTAGCATTTCTCAGATGAAATTGTTGTCTTGTTTAGCCTGTATTATTTATTTATTTATTTATTTATTCTATGAAAATAAAGAAATTGCATTAGTTAATATGGATGTCACAAAAAGCTAAATGTCCGGATACATAAAAAACATGTAGCAAAAGCAGTAACATTGTATAAAGACCCATTAGCTATTATACTAATATTCAGGATACTAGCAAAAATAGTGCTCCATCCGTCTCAAATTTATAGTCACTCTTTCCATTTTGGGTTGTCCAAAAATTATTGTTCTCTTCCAAATATAGTTGCGAATAATGTAGTAAGTTTACCATATTGCACCTAATGATACTTAAAATTACAAACATTATTCAAAGATTTAATTAATTGCATAAGGGTAAAACTGGCATTTTGCAAAAAAGTAAGAGTAAGAATGCAATAATAATTATGTTTTCTTAAACTTTGTGTTTTTTGTCGAAGGACAATTATTTTGGGACGGAGGGAGTAACAAGTAGCAAAGTGGTAACGGTGCACACTACAAAAAAAGTAGTCATTTTGTGAAGAAAAAAAAGTTTATGCTAAAAGTAAGAAAAAAATGTCACTAAATTCTTTGAGTGTTTATCCTACATTTAAAAAGTGTAAATAAAAAAATAAAAGTGAAGCTGTTAAAACTATAACAACAAACATTTTACAAAAAAATATATACATAAAGATATGTCATTTAATTAGTAGCATTATCTCTTTTTTCTTTTATATTCTCTTTTTAATATACGTGACAGATCTTTTACTTTCAGAACACATAATTATCAAAAAAAAGTATAATTAAACTTACAATTGTGACCTTTTGCCTATACTTTTACAAAAGTATCATTACTATCCCTAACAGTCAAATTTCTCGTAATGACATTACACTATCAACCGATTGTTTTACTTTTTTTATTTACTTCTAGAATCTTATTAGACTAATATTCAGGGGATGCTACAAGTTTCCTAATATCAAGTATTCAAATGTTCATAAACAATGTAAAAGGGCCTACTAGAAATATTTGAAAAAGCCGTAAACCAGATCAATGATCCATAGTTTTTACGTATTTAGCATACATCTAAAGCTTACAAATCCAAAAGAGTTTACCTATTTGATAGAGGAAAGGATAAAGTCCGGAAGTGCCAGGGCCACCGGTGAGATAGAGAAGAAAAGGGTCGTGCATCGGGTCTCTTGAGGACTCAACAAAGTAGTAGAAAAACTGAAGTTCATTGTTGTCTCCCAGGCCAATATAACTTTTGATACAAGAACAACATGAAAAACCAGAAATAAGTTTCTATTATATGTTTTTTCTAGCACAACACAAGAAAACTTACAAAAATTTAAATCATACCCAGTTTCGAGAGTGAAAGGTAGATCACCGTCAAAGCCAGGAAGAGTCTTGACGATCGATTTCGAGCTCGATAGAGTCATAAGACATGCAAAAATGATAAAAATGAGATTCATAATGTGATTCGATTTCATTCTATCAGAACTCTCTCTATTCTCTGCTACCAAAACATGTAACTTCAGTTCTGAAGGATGCGATCGGACTCCATTATATAATAATTTCCATTTTTCACCATCGAGGATTAAACAAATAATTTCTCTATCGTTTGAGATCGAGCTGTGTTGGACATTTAAATATTCAAATAAGGTTGATTAAATATTGCAATTTGCACGAGATTTAAATATTCAAATAAGGTTGATTAAAAATGGTTAAATATTGAGTGGCTTTTGAATCTTCGTCTTCATTCTAAGTACAAAAAGTTGTTCGAAGGAGTTTGCTATATTATGTGGTGGGCTATATGGAATTTCCGCAATAAGAGCATCTTTGGTTCGACTCTTCCTTCGAAGGCGTCTCTCTTTGAAGAAATTGTTTCCCGTTCCTTTCTTTGGTGTAGATATAGATGTAAAGCTTCTTTTAGTTGGATAGATTGGTTAAAAAACCTCATCTTGTTATCTTGTAAGTTCCTAGCTCCTTGCTAGTCTTTTTATAATCAACCGCCGTTCAAAAAAAAAAATGTTGCAATTTGGTGTTTTGGCTTCGGCTTTGTGTTATATAATCTGATGTTTAAAAAAAATAATAATAATAAAATATTGCAATTTGCACTAATCGTATTTTACTATTTTAGGGATTATCTATATCGATAGTCCGCTCAACTATTAAGTATTTTACTTTTATACTATTTATTTTTTTAAACTAATTTATAGGGCACCTAAGTATGTGTTTGTTTTCCTTTATAACAATATTATTCAAATTCTTACCGGATATTCATACAATTTCAAGAACAAAGCTAATTTTAACATATCAACACAATAAGGTTAATAATTTAACGCAAAAAATTAGTTGAATTGTCTTGAGTCACTTTTAACTAACTAAAATTGCACTTAAATAATAGCTAAAACTGATATTTTACATTTCAATATTGTTTGTGTTGTTCTAATATGTTATATTTAGCTTTATTCTCTTTGTTTCAAAGATGTTCGAGATAAAATTCTCAGTGTATATTTTATAAATTGTGCATATGTATTTTAATAATACAAAAAATTCAAAAAAATTGTAATTGAAATTCGAAATAAATTTGTATGGTAAAAGTGAGAAGAATATAAGGAGAGTGAATATTTATTAGTTAATAAAGAGAAAATGTGTACTTAATGGGACATAAAAGTAAAGAGAAAAAAATTGTCAAAAAGGTAATACTTTGCAATTAATTTACAATATGTCATTTTTTGTTATTTTATATGTAATAACTATTTTTATGTTAATCAATACGATATTTCATTAACACAACGTAACAAGATGGACATCAAATGAAAAAGCATAAAAATTACGTTTATTGGTATAATACGTTTAATGAAAAACTTTATAATTATACATACATATGACATCAAAATTATACAATGGTTGTATAATTTGTATGGAAGATAGTGTTTTTCTAAAACATGACAAGTGATACTTCGCATGTATAAGTGAAAAAAATTTTGTCAGTTCACATTATTGAGTCATAGGTTTAGCAATATGAAACAGAGTCGAGCAAAATTGAAAATAAATGACATCTTAATTCATGCATATGCAAAATTCCCAAACATTACTATTTTTTATTCTTGGAATACGCTATGTCACTAAGAAATACACAAATCATGTTTCTCTGTAAATCACTCTAAATGTTTTTGGTTAAATTTAAAAATTTAAGAAACTTTAGGAACAAGTAATGTTGAATCTACAAAATACATTTTTAAAACTTAATTCCCATATAAAATTTCAAAAATATTGTCCTAATAAAATAGTTGTCTTAACAATGTTCTCACTTAAAAAAATAATAATAATAAAAAAAATAAAAAATAAATGACAACTTTTTTAATGTAGTTTCTAAAAAAAAGATGAGAACTTTTTTGTATTTATTATTTAATCTCAACATTAATAATTTCTAAATATTCATCCACAAACTATATTTTATAATTTCTTATATATATGATTTCTTATATTATATATGATTTCTTATATTATATAATTTCTTATATGAACTAACACAAAAATACAAAGAAGTTCGAATATGATTTCTTATATAATATAGTTTGTGGATGAATATTTAGAAATTATTAATTTTGAGATTAAATAATAAATACAAAAAAGTTGTCATCTTTTTTTAAGCAATATTCTTTCTGTTTATACGTAAGGAGAAAGAATATTGCTTAAAACTGAAAAACTTAAAAATTAGTAATGTTGTTGTACTAAAATACTATTATTTATAAAAAGTAATGCAATTTATTAAATATTTGAATATTTAATTATAATTTAATCTTTTTTTTTTTTTCACTATCACTTATTCTACACTCATATACATATATATACATAAAAAAAAAAAATAATAATAAAAAATAAAAAAAATAAAAATTACACATACAAACTAATGCTACTATAAATCCTCGTTGACAGAGCCGTATATTAGGGTGTGGGAGGTGTGCTATCGCACAGGGCCTCCAAACTATTGGGGTCTCAAAATTTTTATATGATGTTTATACATATTCTATAAAAGTGACTACAAGTATTTGATTTAAAAAGTTATATTGAAAATGCTAGTCGAAGCCTTTTGAAAATGATTATTTCTCATTTTATTTTTTTAGAAAACTATTTACTTTCTATTTTAAGTATCGTTTTTATTACTAAACTAAATTTTGCACAGGGCCTCTATAAACTTAGAGACGACATTGCCCGTTGATATGCGCGAATAATCGTGTATATATATAGAGAGATGCATGTTGTTGTTGTTTTTTTTTTTTTTTTTTTTTTTTTTTGACTTCAGTTTTAAAAGAATACATTGGACCTCGCTTTCTTTTATATTATCACTGACTAATTAGTTAGAGTATAATCTCTTTTATATAATACACGAATTCATCACCTAACTCCTTAACACGCACCAACCCACCATAGTATACTTACCTACCCCAATATGTGCATAATTCATGTTTTATTTATAAATATAAAATTGTTTATGTGTAAATCTAGTTTTGGCATATTCAATAATCTTAATTGGTAAATTTGACCAACAATATCATCAACTTGGAAGACATCGAATCTTCAATAAAGCATCTTTAATGCTATTATTAAAAATAATTTTTGAAAAACCGTGAAAACAAGTTAGAGTATTAAAAGTGTATGTTGATAAAGGGTTGTTGAAAACTACTTTAGAAAATAATAACTATAGAAAATAGTTCTTATTATTGTTGCCAGTGAGTCTGACTTTTTATACTTTTGGTCAAAGCTTTCTCAACTGTCGGATCTTCCTACTTTTAATCTAAGTCGTAATAAATAAAAAAATTGTTACTCAAATGCCTTTCTTATAGTGTTGCTCGCAACAGAGGATCCATTCCCCACCTTTGTCATCAGCAACCTTACCCACTTTATCAGTGTTGTAAAAAGCAGCCTAGGCGGCCGCTTAGGCGCTAGTCGGTCACCAACCGGCCGAATTAGGCGGTCAACGCCGGTCAACGACGGTCAACGCTCCTCTAACTTCAGATCTAAGGTTTTTTCTTCATATCCACGCCTCTTTTTACACAAGTTACCACTCCACGACTTGTAACTTCAAATGAGCACCGATTGGAACACATTTTTGGGGTTTGAATTTTCTTGATTTTGTTTTAATTTGAGCCAGATGTTGTTTATATATTGTGGGGTTGTGTTATAGATATTGTTTAGATATTGTGGGGCAGTGCATATATTTACAGAGAGATTAAGAGAGAAGAGGAGGATGAAGAGGGAAGAGGTAGGCTGTGTTATAGTGTTAGAAGAGAGAAGAGGTAACCCCAATATAACCCTAATACAAGGCCCATTAAAAAAACTTATACAATAGGCCCAATTAATAACTATGTGGGCTTTAATAAAAGATCAAAACTAATTAAAATCATGTAAAGTATGCATCTTTTATACCAAATACATACAATTTTTAAATTTTTTATATAGAAAAGTTCAATCCGCCTAGGCACTAGGCGGTGGTCGACCGCCCGACTAGCGCCTAGCGCCTAACGATTTTTGCAACATTGCACTTTATTCATGAATACAAAATTGCTTTCTATTAACACCCAACGAAAAAAACACACGAAACTAAAAAAAAAAAAAAAAAAAAAAAAAAAAAAAAAAAATACATACAAAGTAATGCTTCATTGAGGAAAAGAAAACATAGAGCTATGAAAAAAGCCACAATTATATACATCCTCAAATCATCCTTCTCGGCTACGACAAAATTCAACGCCAATTGGTGGTATGGTTTAATCCATGGATTCAACATTCAATTCCGACCAAAACTTTGGTCTGTATAAAGATGCATAAGTACCTTTTGATTATGTGATTTAGTTTATATTGATTTTGGTTTTGGGTGTGTTTGGCAAAAATTACTGGTGTTGGTGTTGGTGTTGGTGCTGAAAAAAATTAAAAATGTAGCTTTTTTTTTGTAGTAGTGTTTGGCAAAGTAGCTGTAATTGTAGATTAAAACTGTAAAATGACGTAATTGGACATACAAATAACAAACCCAATATTAATAAGAATAGTAAATAAAATTATTGATATAAATCATAAATATGTAAAATCCATGTAAAAATACAAACAACGTTAAAATGATGTTAAATTAGCATCCACGATGTGCATTCTATATTGAACCGGGTATTAGGAAGAGCGTCTTGGTAAATTTGCAAAATATAATCTCAAGGATTTTCTGAAAAGTTCCTCAGAGGAGCTTTTCAAATTAGGAGATTATTTTGCTAGAGTTTCAATAATCTTGGTGAGCCAAACAAGACTACTTTTTAGATGAGAACTTATTTTAAAAAAAAATAATCTTTAGCTCTCATAATCTCCCATAATTCTTGCTGCCAAACACAGCCTTTATATGTTTAATTGTAAATTATAGTTGTATTTGATGGAAACAACGTAAGAGGCAGTAATTTTACAAATTAATTTAACCATTAAACAAAGTAGTATTATCAAATAAAACATGCACATCAGAAGACTTATTGAAATTACTTGTTTACACAAAGGTTCGGGGGGGGGGGCCCCCCCCCCCCCCCCACCCCCCCCCCCCCCACATGAGATCCATATACACCAGCTTTTAATTAATCGTGAACAATACAGTAAATTACATACCTTATGCATATTAGCAAACACGAACAGTAGATTCCCGATAACCCTGTGGATCGATCCAAGCAGAAGAACATGTAAGTCGCAAACTTCTGATAAAGTGTAGAATATTTCAGTCGGTATCCACACTAACACTTAATCAACGTCCTATAGCCGCTAGGCTTGAAATACATTCGTCACATGATTAAGTATATGATCAAATCAAATATCAAAACACACCATTGGTGTCAAAACACACCCTTGGTGTGTTTTATGTTTCGGCCGATTGAACACAAGTGGGGAGGGGGGAGGGGGAGAGATTTTTAGAGTTTTGTAAAACTTTTCAATAAATCATTAACCATAGTGATTTATTATTATACTAAAATCAATCCCTATCCAATAAGGAAACAAATCATATATGGAATAAACCTCTTTTTATTTAAATAAAAGATAAATATCTTAACCCTTAAGATAATTACTTTTACCTCAAGTCAAACCAAATCAAGCCTAAGCATAAGCCGGTGGGGGTGGGAGTAGGGGGAGATTACCGGGATTTTGTCCAATCTAATATATTTAAATGTTTATTTACTTATACTACGTAATTTTAATTAAGCCCGATAGCTAAGTAAGCCCAATAAGAAAATAAACCATTTAACTTCCTTAACATACAATTCTTTATATATACAATACCCTAAAAATCTCATAAATAATGATCAATATATGTTTATATGCTATGTTGTGCAAACATAACTACAAACTCCTACTTGTGTGTTAGGCCAGTTCAGTGTCCAATAGTCTTCGACTAGGATTTGAACATAAATTAGTGTAAGTCAATAAGAATCGTTGATAATGAAATCAAAAAGCAACTTAAGAAGACTCATTGATAATGAAATCAACGAGCAACTTTATCGAAGTTCAAGTCAAAGATATTATCAACGAAGTCGAAGAACACTTGAAGACATACTCTCTAGCTGATACGGATCTCAGCTAGTATGTAGATGTAACACACTGATAGATAAAGGTTCATCAAGGGTTGACAATACCCTAAGGAATCTCTCAGGACTCTCTAACAGAGCATAGCTCGAAATCCCTTGACCATTAAGGCGAGACTTCTCAAAGATGCAAACGAGCGAGATTAAGTGCATTTTGGATAAAAGTTAAATCAAGTAAAAGTTGGTGAATATGAGTGAATAGTTGGAAGAACTTGTAGAACCGTGGAGGAGGGGGTGAATACGGTGTTTTCGACTTGTTTAAAGTTTAACAACTTCTAGTTTCAAAGAACAAACAAGTGGTTATACACAAAAACAATCACAACCACATTATAGAGAGAGTAAAGAGAGATAGACACCATGATATATACTGGTTCGGGATGGGGGTTTATACTATCCGTACATCCAATTGCGAATTCACGACACCGATATTATTACTAAGTATAATCCTTAGGGTGGTCTACCAACCATTACAACTTTACTCCAGTGATATGCACTGATGAACTCAAATAAGTACATTTTATTATCATCATTTACCCTATTTATTTGACTTGTTTTATTATATTATACATGAGAATCGATACATTAATGTTTACTTTAGTAATTCTCAGGTAAAAACAAGCATTATGTGAAACTTGGCGATTTTGGATTAATTATGGAGCAAAACAAGCAAGATGTCAAAAGCCTACTGAAATCCAGAAGATCAAGCTCGTTCTACTCCAGATACGCTGCAATATACTTCTAACATACGGCGTATCACTATCAAGATTTCACAAGTTACAATCCAAGACGGCTAAAGTACATGCGCCGCATACAAAGATCAAGATACGCCGCATCTGAAGACGGTGTACGAATATTCCAGAATATATTAATCTTGGACCCCACGCGAAGTTAAGTCAATGCGCCACATCTATCAACTCGATGCGCCGCATCGACCCCTCAGACAGAAACTATAAATACCCCAAGGTCAGACGAATTTGAGAGACACATACGAAGAAGAATATACAGAAACCCTAGAGCCGAATTCAGACGACCACGCAGCACAAGACACACCTAAACGAAGATACAAGAGCTGTAAGAAGGTCCTGCATGTATTCAATTCATTAAGTAGTTTTGTTTTATTGTATTAGTACGCTTTAATTCATCAGGATTGATGGGCTTGTGTCATGTGACTACGGAAAATCATGCACTCCCCTTAATATTGCTTTCCCATTAATTAAAGTTTATATGTTGATGTTTTTGGTGACTTTTATTAGTGCATTGATAACCTCTGTGTCTAGCTGAGTCTTGCTTGGGTCGCCATGCCCCTTCCTCGCCTATCTATTCTAGCGTATACGAGACGTGGGCATCACAAATGCCCAATACTCTAGAAAAGTAGGATAGACATAAGTAATCATTAAGGTTTTACTCGCCGATAAGATTAGAGCCAACGAGAAAGGTTTAATTATATACACTTCATATAAAACTAGCAATAAAACAAGTGACAAGCTATTTAATTATCAGGACAGGTCTTCTTATTGTCTCAAGTATCTATCTGTGTACGTGTGTGCTAATCGCTGATTCGTGCTCATTAGTTTAGTTTTCTATTTAATTATAACCAAACCGTGTCAGTCTCTCAGGCTGAACCACCTTGCGTTAGATTAGGTTGTAAGCTAACTTAGGATATTAAAATACTGATTAGAATAACTAGATAATACGTTCCACTCTTAGTGATCGACACTCTACTTACCATTATATTCATACTGACCGGGTACACTGCTCGTTAAGTGTGTGTGTTATTGATAAGTCGGCTAAATATAAATTTAAAACTTGAGTAGGCATTAATACTGCTAAACCGCAATGACACATCACGCGCACGCACCAAGTTTTTGGCGCCGTTGCCGGGGAGTGAATTGTTATTATCTGTTAATTTGATTTAGTATTTTAATTAGGTTTTTCTTTTTAGTTTATTTTTAGATTCTAATCACTAACCCTGTTATATATTAGATAGATTGCATTCATTGTATAATTTGCATATTTTCTGTTTTTGTTTGTTTTCTGTAATTTTTGTTTCTTTTTGTTTGATTTTATTTTTTGTTTTTCTTTTCTGTATTTTTCTGCATTCTGCTATCGTTGTATTGAGCTGATACAAACGATATGGCGCATCTGTTTTCACAGATACGGCGTATTGCGCTTAATTTTTATAAAATACAACGCGTTTAATAAATTCGAGTACGACGCATCTTTCCCCAAGATACAGCGTATTCTGTTTTTAATAAGAAATTTTTCTAAACCCTAATGCCATACGACGCATCTGTTTTAACAGATACGGCGTATTTTCTATTTAAATTAAAAACAGTTTTTTCGAATTATTAAACAAAAGCGACGCATCGATCTTTATCGATACGGCGCATCTGCTAAATCAAAAACCTTGTATTTTGAAATGTAACGAAAATACGGCGCATTAGCTTTTGTTAATACGACGCATTTAATTTTAATAAATATAATCGATTTTTGATAATTTAAACTTGATACGGCGCATTCTAATTCATAAGCGGTGTATCTGTTTTCTGAATAAAAGTCTGATTAAATTTTAACGTAATAAGATACGGCGTATCCAACTTTCTGGATACGGCGCATCGTTTGCAGATATCAGCAACTTTTATTTTTCGTATTCCGTTTTCGTTGTTAGTTTTCTGATTTCATACTTTCTTGAACATACCCTACTGATGCTTTTGTGATGATTTCAGGAAGTGCATGACCAGGAGTTCAACTAAGAACTTGATTAAACCTTTCGAAGATCCTGAACGAGCCTTACATTCGCTTAAAAGGCTTTTCAACACAAAAAGCTTTGAAATCTCAAGTTCGTTCGAGCTTGATTACTTTTCTGAAGAGAAGGAGGAAGAAGAAACAGAAACAATGACGGAAAACACTACTATGGAGGAATACATGAACAAAACCCGTGTTGATTACAGTTCAGGAGTTGCTAGACCAAAGTTTGATGAAAAGTCAAAGTTTGAGTTGAAGGGTCAGTTTCTCAAGGAGCTAAGAGAAAATGCTTTCAGTGGAACAGAACATGAAGATGCTAATGAACATGTTGAAAAAGTCCTCGAGATTGCAGATTTGTTTACTACAGAAGGAGTTTCTGACGATCAACTTATGCTAAGAATCTTTCCAATTTCGCTTAAAGGAGCTGCTAATAAGTGGCTAAGGAATGAACCTGCTAGTTCAATCACAACATGAGAAGATTTGAAGAGCAAATTCCTGAAAAGATATTGTCCACCTGCTAAAACTGCTAAAAAGATGGAGGCTATCAACAGTTTCAAGCAAGAACCTGATGAAACTCTTTATCAAGCTTGGGAACGATTTAAAGACTTATTGATGAAATGCCCTCAACATTATCTGAGTCCAATGCAGGAGATAATATTGTTCTATCAAGGATTGGACGTGCCTACTAGACAAATCTTGGATGCTAAGGGAGCTGTGCCTCAAATGAGTGCAGCCGATGCTAGAAAAGCTATCCAAGAAGCTGCTGATCACTCTCAAAAATGGCACAACGGAACCTCTACTAGATCTAAGAGCAGCATTAATTTTGACGGGTTTGCTGCAATTCAAGCTCAATTGGATAAAATTAGTAGAGAGATGAAGAAGCGTGATGAGAAAGTTTATGCTGCCCAAGTTGGATGTGAAAAATGCGAAGGACCTCACTACACTAAAGATTGCCCTAATAAGAATGAAAGTGAGACTTTTGAAGAAGCATACTGCACACAATTTGGACAACCATTCCGACCTTCAGGAAGATTTAGGGAAGCTGCTCCGGGATACTATCAAAAGAACAACTATAATCCCACTTATCAAGAAAGGAGGCAGACTTTGGATGACACTCTAAAGCAAATTATGGCCGATGCTGCTAAAAGACATGAAGAGAACACCGCTATGATCAAAGAAATCCGAGCCTCAACGGATACTATAACAAGAAATCAAGGAGCTTCGATCAAAGCATTGGAACAACAAATCGGACAAATGAGCAAAGTTCTTCATGAAAGGGGATACGGAAGTTTACCGAGCTCAACTGAAACTAACCCAAGAGATCATGTCAAGGCCATATGCACTACTGAAGAAGTCACGCCTAATATACCTTTTCCTAGAAGATTGATGAATGGTAATGATGCTGTAAAGCCCGAATTTTTCTTTAATTCTTCAATCAGTTTAAGAAGGTTACTCAAAGAGAAGGCAAAGATTGAAGAGGAGATCAAGGCTACAATGAAAGAAGAGAGCTCTGCAACCGACTTACGTGCCTTGCCTCATAAAGAAAAGGACCCAGGAAGTTTTACTTTACCTTGTTCAATTAATGATATATCTTTCAATAATGTATTAGCTGACTTAGGAGCTAGCGTTAGTGTTATGCCCCTTAAGACATTCACTACCCTAGGACTAGGAAAATTAGCATCAACTAAGCTGCTTATTGAATTGGCTGATAAAACGGTAAAACGACCTGAAGGGGTTGCTGAAAATGTGCTAGTTAAGATTGAGAAGTTTGTTTTCCCCGTAGACTTTGTTATATTAGATATGCCCGAGGATGTTAAGATTCCTTTAATCCTTGGAAGACCTTTCTTGTCTACCGCCCATGCTAAGATTAATGTGTTTAAAAGAAAAATCTCATTAAAGGTAGGGAATAATAAACTAGTCTATAAGTGCCAAAATCCTGCTAAGAGCATAATTAGAAGCGTCTATGTGCTAGGATTAAGAGAACGTATGGACCTCGATCTAGAAGCTAGGCTTATGGGAGAAACATTGATTCAAAACAACTCAACTAATCTTAATCATGAGAACCTCGAGGAATTTATTGACCTTAATGTACCTACCGAACTTAGGCGCGATATTGTTAATGATTCTGACGATGAGTGGTATGATTGCGAAGTAATTAACAAACGTAGGAGAATAGTTGAGAATACATATTTGAATAATGATATGTTTATTGAATTACCACCCCACCTTGCATATTTATGCCTATATAATAATAAGAATTTCCCGTCTATCAATTTGTCATCTCTGCCCGAAAGGGACAGAACTTTGTTTATACAGATATTAAAGAAGAATGGCGTGGATATTAAGGACGAGCAAGGAGTGTTCAATATTACTGGACTGACGATGAGGGAGCGCGATGCTTCCGACTCTTTCAGTGATCAGTATTAAGGAGCTGAACGTGAGTCTAACTTGAAGACTCTGGAATAAAGACAAGTGCTGACCGGGAGACAACCCGGAAGAAAAATTTTTACTTTTCTGTTCTGTGTCGAGTCTGTCAGACCTGCAAAAGATGCGGCGCATCTCCATCATAGGATGCGACGCATCACCTGCATTGGTCATATCTTATTTCATTTTCTGCATTTTTATTTTTGACTTTAAAACTTTCTGTCAGTTTATTTAATGCGGCGCATCCCTGGTTAAGGATGCGACGCATCTTTTATTCTGATTCGTATTTATTCCAGGCTCGATACGGCGTATCTTCTTCCATAAGATACGGCGTATCGACTGACCTGATGATTTACAGTTTTAATTTTTAGGTTTTATTTTTACTAACTACTAATGTATTATGCAAGTTTGAACCTTCTTAACTCAGGTGTGTTAAAGTCTAAATGGTATTATAGATTCCTGCAATTTTTGTAGATACATCATCTATGAAGCTTAAACGTTCTCATCCACACGAAAGTTGATTTTTGCTCTTATACGAATAATGGAGGATCATACCGAGCAAATCTCAGGGGAGTTTTTCTGTTCTAATTCTTTTATTTTCCAGTTTTTAACCTTTGACGCAAACAACGAGGACGTTGTTTAACTTAAGTGGGGGGATGGAGAATTAGAACACTTACTTGTCCTAAACTTTTTCAAAATATGCTTAAAATGCGCTTAATATATCAAAATTTAAAATTTTTTAGCATGTTTTTGTTTAAAGTCTAAATTACATAACCGCACACATAACTCTATTCTTTCAAAAATATTAAAACTTTAGTGTGCTGGTGACTTGTAAACTTTAGAACTTGGCTTGTATACTATTCGAGACCACCATAATGAGTATTATCTATATAATTGGAGTGACTTGTCTAAATTGGTAAATTTCTAGGATTACACCCAAATAGCCTTTATATGTTATGTGATATTAACTAACTACACTGGTTAGTTAATCCCCGTATAAACCCTTTGTTACTCTCACTTTTAGAGTAAGATACCCCTAGAAAAACCCTCAGAGCCATTCTTTTCGTTTCTTACACCTTTGTTATAATGTTTCGATACACCCTTACACCTTAGCCTACCATGTAGATTAAAATCCGTGGTTAATTGCTTTAGGCAAAGTGTGTTTCCTTACATTACCTGTGTTCGCGTGCGTAATTCATTATCTTTGGTTAGGTCGGGAAATTGCACAATGCAATTGGTATGAAAGTAAATATTATATAACTTTTAGTTTATTTTTCGTGTGTTTGCTACTTTCACTATTACAGTTATTTCTGAAAGTATGAAGAGTATGAAAAAATTATCCGGAAAAATAGTGATAGAAAAGTTGTGAAATTTTACACATATATGTTGATGTCTTAAAAAAAAAATGAAAAAAAAAATAGAAAAGAAAAAGAAAAAGGAAAAGTTGGAAGTTTGTTTTAACCAACTTATGTAAAGTTTTGTATTAAGTGAGAGATATCACCACTATTTGTTGTATATTATATTTATGGATTGAATGGGAGTTGGCCGTTATGGGAACACCAACTAAGGTTATTCTTTGATTGAGATTTTGTTGAGTATAATTCGTGTCTACCTAAAGCGTGTGTTTCAAGTGTTAAAGCGTGAGTTATTCAATGATATGAGTCTTATTCATGGGATGGTTGGGAAAGTGATTAACCACACTTATGATTTTAATTTATCTGTTTTGTTTATTTTTCATTTTACACCAATTTGTATCCCAAATATTATCCATACCCCATATCATTCTTCATCCAAACCTTTGATTTATTGAGATTAGGGATTTGAGCAATCTTAAGTATCGTAGTCGTGGATTCGGCTATGTATTTATGATTTTGTCGCCCTTTTTGATATAATATTATTGGTGAAGATTACTTGGTCCTATCTTTAGCCTATTCGAGTTAAGGATTTGAGCAATTGCAAGTATCGTGGTCGTGGATTCGATCATGTATTTGTAATTTTGTCGCTTTTTCTGGAATATGAGATCGATAGAGATTAAAAAGGATGATCAACCCTTAACCAACAAACCCTTTTTACCGCTTTAGACTTGTTACTCCTTGGCTTTAGTGGGGGAGATTTGATGAACTCAAATAAGTACATTTTATTATCATCATTTATCCTATTTATTTGACTTGTTTTATTATATTATCTATGAGAATCGATACATTAATGTTTACTTTAGTAATTCTCAGGTAAAAACAAGCATTATGTGAAACTTGGCGATTTTGGACTAATTATGGAGCAAAACAAGCGAGATGTTAAAAGTCTACTGAAATCCAGAAGATCAAGCTCGTTCTACTCCAGATACGCCGCAATATACTTCTAACATACGGCGTATCACTATCAAGATTTCACAAGTTACAATCCAAGACAGCTAAAGTACATGCGCCGCATACAAAGATCAAGATACGCCGCATCTGAAGACGGTGTACGAATATTCCAGAATATATTAATCTTGGACCCCACGCGAAGTTAAGTCAATGCGCCGCATCTATCAACTCGATGCGCCGCATCGACCCCTCAGACAGAAACTATAAATACCCCAAGGTCAGACGAATTTGAGAGACACATACGAAGAAGAATATACAGAAACCCTAGAGCCGAATTCAGACGACCAAGCAGCACAAGACACACCTAAATGAAGATACAAGAGCTGTAAGAAGGTCCTGCATGTATTCAATTCATTAAGTAGTTTTGTTTTATTGTATTAGTACGCTTTAATTCATCAGGATTGATGGGCTTGTGTCATGTGACTACGGAAAATCATGCACTCCCCTTAATATTGCTTTCCCATTAATTAAAGTTTATATGTTGATGTCTTTGGTGACTTTTATTAGTGCATTGATAACCTCTGTGTCTAGCTAAGTCTTGCTTGGGTCGCCATGCCCCTTCCTCGCCTATCTATTCTAGCGTATACGAGACGTGGGCATCACAAATGCCCAATACTCTAGAAAAGTAGGATAGACATAAGTAATCATTAAGGGTGTACTCGCCGATAAGATTAGAGCCAACGAGAAAGGTTTAATTATATACACTTCATATAAAACTAGCAATAAAACAAGTGACAAGCTATTTAATTATCAGGACAGGTTTTCTTATTGTCTCAAGTATCTATCTGTGTACGTGTGTGCTAATCGCTGATTCGTGCTCATTAGTTTAGTTTTTTATTTAATTATAACCAAACCGTGTCAGTCTCTCAGGCTGAACCCCCTTGCGTTAGATTAGGTTGTATAGCTAACTTAGGATATTAAAATACTGATTAGAATAACTAGATAATACGTTTCACTCTTAGTGATCGACACTCTACTTACCATTATATTCATACTGACGGGGTACACTGCTCCTTAAGTGTGTGTGTTATTGATAAGTCGGCTAAATATAAATTTAAAACTTGAGTAGGCATTAATACTGCTAAAACGCAACGACACATCACGCGCACTCATCATGCACTAAGATCGGCGCTCACTAAGAAGAGCTACTCCAATGGTTTTCCGCTCTTGGAAACCACCCACAAGAATCTCGTGATTCGAATTTCCACAAAGATAACTTAAACCACAAAGACCAGAAAGACCACAAAGAGTTCACCGCCGGAAGTATCAAACCCCAACTAAACATTCCCCAGTCTAGGCTTGATCACCAAGATACAAGACTTGTTACAACGCCTTTGCTTATCCACAACCTGGATAAGACTTCAAATGATTATAAGTGATTGTTTGTTTTGAAACAACATAACCTATCCTAGAGACTCGATTCTAGTAGAAAGGGTATAGAGAAGAAGACTCTCGGCATAATTCATAAGGGCGGATTAGATTCTTGTGAATCTCTCTTGCGGAATAAGTGTTCTTTCAATTGAAGATAAGATGAGAAGTTAGAAAACAATAAGATAATAGAATTAGAAGGTAGAGAGAAAATAAATTAGAGAGAACTACTGATTGACAACTAGGATAAGGTCAACCAACTCATTTAGTCAAGGTTTTGATCATTGTTTTAAAAAGCACGCCTACCCGCGCCTCGGCTAAAGGTTCAAGCTCTAAGGATTTTTTCGGATCAAGACTCCACACATGCATAAGGTTCACAAAAGGAGTGGCACCTTTGGCTTTAGAGCCTTGCACCTAGGCGCGCCTAAGAGAGGTGATGAAATTTGAACCCCTTTTTTTTTTCAAATTTAACATTCATCGACTTCATATGTTAGTATAACCTAAACTAGAAACTAACTAAATAAGACAATTTGAGAGTTTTATCCTTCAATTCAAGTGTCTATACATACAAAAATCTCTTTCAATTTTGAGCATGAGATAATGAAATTGTAGAAACATAGAGGGGAAGGGTGAATACGTTTCCGTTTAAAACTTAAAAACTTTCGTATCAAATTCCCGATCAAGCGTGGCTAAATATGAATAGTGGTTACAACAATTATAACAACTGTATATATCGTAGTTTAAGTCAGAAACATAAATACAATATATTTACCAAAACAAGACTCACGTATCATCGATACAAGTAATCACATAAACATAAGCACAACACAAGGTTAAAAGAATTAAGCTATTTCAGATTAAAATGTGGACGGTCCCTTAAATGTATGGACGGTCCCATATATATGTGGGACCGCCTGTTGATTTACAGGACCATCACCAGTGTTGTTTCCGAGACATATGTATTTGCATTTTTAAGTTGTTCTAGTTTATATTTTAGGCACAATCACAATCTAAGCAACAAGCCACACAAATACAACCTAAATGCAAAAAGATAAATGCAAGAATAAAACGCAAGGAGATAAGGTAAAGGAAAGTGCAAACCAGACATGGTGATTTATAGTGGTTCGGCACGAAGCACCTCTTCGCCCTACTCCACTCCCCGAGTACCCAACTCGAGAGTTACTTCACTAGTCAACATGCTCCCTTTAGACGAAACAAACCGTACACAAAAGCTTACACCAATTTAAAGACACTAAGTGGAATGTCGAGTCCTAACCCTAGCTAGAACCAATCTACACAAAGCCCACGTGGCTACACGAACAAGCACTCTTGTCCACTTGGATTTACACACTACACACAATCCAAGTCTTCACACGGACGATCACCCCGTCCACTTGAATCATCACCCAATCCAAGTCTTCACGGACCTTCACCTGGTCCTAGTCTTCACAAGGATGATCACCCCTTCCCAATCTTCACACGAACGATCACCCCGTCCTAATCTACACACGGACGATCACCCCGTCCTAACAAACTATTACAAGGACTACACACTTTGTCCTAATCTAAACTAACACAAGTATTCATGACTCACACACAATTCGGATATACTAATTGTTGGGAACACGTTTTGTAATATATCAAGTATTGGTCATTTGTCTAAATTAGGTTGCTTTTTAAATGGGATTTAAGTTAGTTAAGCACCACACGGCTCCATTAGAAGCCCATGGGCCGTGTGGTTTAGTGCTTTTGCTTCCAGAAACTTAAGGCAAATGTTGCCCTAACATTTGCCTATAAATAGGACTAGTGTATCTCTCATTTAGTTGTTGGTTTATTCTTATTGTAGCCGAAGCTTTGTCCATTATATGCGTGAATAAGATCAACCTTTCTCTTCTTCTTATACTCTAGTTCTCTCGTTATTCTCTCTTATTATACGATTCATATTATTGTTGTACGTGGTAATATATCTTGTGTTAAGCTAAATCTAGGACCTATCAAGTGGTATCATTCGCTAGAAGATAGTTGTTTTGTGTGCTTAGAGTAGATTAGATCGTTATTTTACTTTTACTTTTGGTTTTGTAGTGTTAACGTGACAAAAAGTCTCATTTCTTTCACTTTTCTTCACACTTGTAAAGTGTAAAGATCCATATAGCGAGTAGAAATAAGATTTAAGGTCAAAAGTTTAGTTCTTGTTCGATTTCTATTAGTTTTACACTAGTTTTCATTCGATGCAGTTTGTCGAAATTCACCAAATTTTGGTTTAAACGTTAAAGGTTGAAACTTTCCTATTATTTTAGTGTTATTAAACGTTTTGAACCGAAAAAATCATGTTAAAACATCGCCTTTTAGTTGTAAAAGTAATTTGTAAAATCTGGCGTTTTATCGGAATTGGTGAAAAGAGGGTTTATCGGATTTGGTTTTGAGGGTTTATCGGAATTGGCGTTCAGTAGATTCCTTGCTTGTATAAGCTTGTGAATATACTTCGACTTTGAGGCAAATCTCCTATCTTGTATAAGGTAGTGAGAAAATTATCGGAATTGTAATTTAGATAAGCTATCGAAATTGCCAGTTCTATCGCAATTTAGATAAGTTATCGGAATTGTCAATTCCTGTCGCAATTGCAAAGTCCATCGCAATTCTCAGAATTCATCGAAATTTACTAGTCTATCGGAATTCAGCCATTTTTTGTCAGAATTGGATTAATCCATCGGAATTGTACAATTGGAATTCAACATCCTCATCGCAATTCAAGTAACCTTAGCGCAATTGGCAACTGTAAACAGTGTTTCATCGGAATTAATAGTGAACAGTGATTTTTCAGAATTGAACAAGAAAAACACTTAACCAAAACCAAACTTTATAACTCATAACACACATCTCAATTGTCTACAAGATCCACAAGAACACAAGAATGTCTCAACCACCGAACTACAACTATTTCTACAATCAACAACAGCAGTATCATCAGCAACAACAATATCATCAACAACCACAATATCCTCAACAACAACTCTTCATGCAACAACATCAGTTTTTCCCTCAACAACAAGTCCCTTAACAACAACAATATCCACAACAACCGATGCAGACTTACCAACTTCCACCTAAACAACCTCACTGGTTTGACCAAATGTGTGAAGCAATTAGCAGTCAACAATCAAGACACGAGGCCGGATCCTTAGATACACCTCCAATGCTAACTCCGGGTAATTACGTGCAGTGGTCAAGTCGATTTCTACTGTTTATTGAACTCAAGAAACCCCATGGAAAGTACTTGAAAAAGGTAATTATTGAAGGACCATATCCAGTACCTACCACAACGGTTCTTGGCGATCCCAATGCCATTCCTACAAGAGAAGCAACTGTGACTCCGGTTCCTGATGCTCAGCTCACAGTAGAACAAGTACTTCAGAAAGAAGCTAATGAACTAGCAATGTCTTACATCCTTCAAGGAATACCCAATCCTATCTTTTAAAGTATTGATGCACAAAAGACTGCTAAGGACATGTGAGAACATGTTCATCTTCTCATGGAAGGAACTGAGTTAAACCAAGAGGATATGGAATCAAAACTCTATTTGGAATACACCATGTTTATGATTGAAGCTAGAGAATCCTTAGAGTCTTATTACCATAGGTTTACCAATATCATCAACGACTTGGACCGTCACAACATCGTACTACCCAGGATTGTAGTGAATACTAAGTTCCTAAGTTGTCTTGGACCTGATTGGCAGAAGTATGTAACTTTTGTTCGACAAGCTAAGAATCTACACAACGCCTCATATGGGTTGTTGTATGATTACTTGAAGCATCACCAATCAGAGGTTGATAAAGACAGAGCAGCTCGTAGAGGTTACTCACCATCAACAACTCCAAACTCACTAGCTTTGATTGCTCAGTCTCATTTTGCTCCACAAACAAATCAGGGTTTTGTCCAACCACAACATCATTCTGCTTATCCCTCACAAACTTCATCAAGCCAACTTGTTCCATATGAAGCATCACCACAACAAACTGATAATCAACTGGTTCCATTTGACAACACCGATTCTATGCTTTGCTCAAATGTCAACAGTGATGAAGACGATGGTTTCAACTCGTTGAACGAAGGATTTTCTTTGATTGCTAGAGCTTTTAGCAAGTTTTCAAACAAATCTAACAACCGTCTTAGGTCTTCATCCAACACTCGTAATCAGGCAGCTGTTCATGATGGCAGAGTTGAGATTCAAAACAGAGCTTCTGGGATATATGGTTCGGGTGGCTATATGGGAAAATCATCTGCCCAGAGGTTTAATTCAGTTGGAAGCAGTAGGAACATCACTGGTAATACACAAAGAAGGGCAGAGATCGTTGATACTGGAAATTCTGTATTGCAAACACTATGGTGAAATGTTACAACTGTGGAGGGAAAGGTCACTTGGCCAATGCTTGCCCCAAACCAAGGACCAGAGGGTGTGCATATCACAAGGAAGCTCTTCTTTTTGCTCTTAAAGATGAAGCTGGAGGCACTCTTACAGAGTAGGAGCACAAGTTCATGGCTAATGCTTACTCGGATGATGACATAGAAGATCTAGAAGCCAATGCAGCCGTGATATTGATGGCCAATATGCAAGAAATGCACATGGGTGAAACAGGCTCTGTATATGATACAAATGGCTTGTATCAGGTACCTGACTCTAAATGTCTCATACATGAAATCGTATCCCCCTCTACATCTGCATCAGCTGAAGACCATGTTGGTCAAGAAGACTCATTCTTATCTTCTCAAGTCGATGACCAAATAAACGCCGTAGTTACATTTGATGAAGATCAAATTAACCCCGTTGTTACATTTGATGATCCTTGATTGATTGTTGGTCAAATTAGTCACAAGCTAACCTCTCACAAAGAAAAGTCAACGTGCGACGATTAACGCACAAATCAATAAATATAAACCGGATAAATGAATACCCGGGTCGTAGTCCCAACGAGGTGTGAAATTGAGGATATCGTTTTTGGTTTGGTATTAAAATGCTTGAAATAACGAGGTTCACTTGGTTACTAATATCTAATTAAACGAAAATCAAAGAACGCGAATGGAAATCTAATAACGAGCAAAAACGTAACAATCTATGAAAATTTACCCTACGGATGCAAATTTAATTTTCCTACGTCCTAAATGTTAAAAGAAAATTTTGAAAAAAAGAATTATATTTTTTTGATTTTTTATATTTTTTGTTATGAATTAAAAACCAAAATAAAGAAAGAAAATGATTAAAAATACTAAACTAAGTCTAAAAATTATGAACTTTTTTTTTTTTTTTTTTTTTTTTGGAAAATACTATGATATATCCTAAATGTAAGAAAAATACAAGATCTGAAAAAGCTCAAAGGAATAAGCTGTTTAAAGCCAAACAGCTTATTTAAAGCTTAAAAGGAAATGAGAGTTAAGAATTAAATGTTGCAAGAATTAACTAAGCATAACTAAGAGCATATTGGATAAGTCGTGGCTGTGTGAGTGAAGAGGCCTGGCACTTTTTTTAAAAACTTTTTTTTTTTTTTTTTTTTTTTTTTTTTTTTTTTGGTTTTTCTTTTGGAAAATGATTGATCATATAAAAATACTAAACTTTTGTGAAAACAACTTTTTGGAAAAGCTCAAAATAAGCTTAGAGTAGCAGAAACTAAAAGCAGTTGAGGCTTAAAGGTTTTAAGTGAAATTTTGAAGACTAAAAGCTACTTAATAAGCTATAAGCTGAAAGTTAAAAGCTAAATGAGCTATGAGGGACAAAAGGTGATCTAAAGAAGCTATTCTAACACATGTAAGCAGTTTGAATAAGCAAAATAAGCACAAATTAAGCCACAAGACCATTAGGGTCTGCAGATGTACCTATGTGCAGGGCAAAATGGGTGGTTTTTAAGGCATGAAAAAGCTATCCAAAATAAATTCTAAAAATCTAAAAAAAATATGGAATGATAGATAAGCTGGCCAACTATGACTGTGCCAACTTATAGCTAATTCTAACTTAATATTATCAAATTAAAAATCGACAAAAGGAGCCTAAAAATGAGAAAACTAAAAAAAAAAGAGTGCAGTCTGCTATGATTTGCAGACTACAGTTTCAACTAGGGACTTTTTTTTGGCTAAAAACTTGTTTGACACTAAACTGACTTATAAAAACAAACTTTGTTAACTAAATTTGACTCAACATTAATAATGAAAAAGTCCTTTTCCTAAAAAAAAAGCTGATAAAACACTATTGAGCCTAAATCCTTGAACTAAAAACTCAAAACTGCCAAACTCTTAAAATTAGCACAAAACAACTTGTCATCACCTTAAATGAATCAAAAAGAGCAAATCAAACTTGAATCAACTGCATATGAACAGTGACGGGTCATTTCTACCCAGTTTAACCCATATGCCAAACACCACTTAAGGACTGAATATGTAAACTTTAGACTAAACCTAGCTATATTAAACTAGGAACTGACATACCACTGATTTTCTAACTTCATTCTAACCTAATGAGCAAACTTTTAAGATCAAACAAGCACAAAATAAGCCTAAAGCTAATAGGGCTGTTTTGACTTTTTCTACCTTTTTTAGAGCAAACTTAAACTTAAGTTGCAATAACTGATAAAAAGCAATAGTGGGCACTAATAAACAGAAAAGAAAGCTAAAGACAAGTAAATAAGCAAAGATAAGCAATAAGCAGTAAATAAGCTGTAATAATAAATTTGGAGTTTTCTTTTTTTTTTTTTTTTTTTTTTTTTTTTTCTGAACAATTAAATTAAGAACTGAATTAAAATTAAAATAAGAGTAAATTACAATGCTGGGAAAATAAAAATAAGCTTAAAAATACAAATACCTTAGAAAATAAGCTAAATAAAACCTAATTTTTTACTGCTACTATACTATCCTATTTATACTAAGAGAGACTAGGGTTTTCTTCTGGGTCTTGTGCTTTCTTTGTGAGAGGAATCCCTTTGTGCTTCTTTTGCTTTGATTCTAGCCCTTGGATTAACTTGGTCTCCACTTCTTGTTTTCACAGCCGTAGGATAAGTTCATGCCCCTTGGATTGATGAGGTGGCTAGGAGGAGGGGAACACAGTCATGTGAAGGTTTTGGACTGTGGTGGTGAGGTGGAAAGAAGGATAGTGACAGGGAAGGTGTTATGGGTGATTAGGCGGGCAAAGTGGAAGGTTAGGGATAATGAATAGTGTTTTGATTTGGGGGTTTGACCTTTGACCTCGTATTTTAGTTAAAAGGGTGTTGGATTTGGCTTATGTGGATGGGCTTTGGTGGATGGGTTAAGTTAAATATTGGATCCGGATTGTTTGTCTAGGATACGATTTAGTAAAAGGTTTAAATAAAAGGACCAATGTTGTTAATTTGGTAATTGTAGGGACCATTCTAGTCACTTTTGCAAAGTTCAACTAGGGACCAATTGTGTCAAGTAGAAATAATCCAAGGGCTATTTTGGGATTTTTGAGCTCGAATTTAATCCGCATGAAAAATATATTTCCCGGCTTCGGCTTCTTGTGCTCTTTTCCATTCTAAGCTCGGTTTTGTCCGTATTTGCCCCGTTTTTCAATCCTTTTGTACCTGAAATACCGAAAACACAATCCAAGGATATTTGTAACAATATATGGTCTATTTGAGTGTTTTTGGTCATTTTTGTGGGGTTTTTCGGGTATAAAATGATGAGTAAAAGGCCACTCATCAATCCTCTTGATGATGATAATAATGATCAACTTGAACAAGATGTTCTTTTGCTTGGTCCAGATCCAAAGCTCATGACCTTGCTCTTGATCACCCAAACACAGTTAGATGCACAGAAATCCCAAATTGATAGATACAATGAAATAAATAGAAATTTAAAAGCAAAAGGTGCATTGTTGACTAAGGATCTTGAGTGCTACAAGCTTCAACTTTCAAACTATGAAACAAAAGAAAAACGGGAAAAAAGTTTTGAGGTTGCATTCCAACAATCTTATGTGAAAGAACAAGAGTTAGAACATCAGGTACGTGAATTAACCGTTTCCAAAAATGAATTAATTTCACAAAAGGAACAAGAAAAATTAGATTTTCAAAAACAAGTTGACATCCTACACTCTTAACATTCCAAAACAAAAACAGAGTTGACAACTTGTCAAGATAATTTTTTTGAACACAAACAAATATTAAGGAAACGAGTTGATTCCTATCTTGAGGAAATCGTTGAGTTGGAATGCAAACTTAAAGAGTTTCAAAACGTTATGTATAAAACTGGTGAGTCAGTAACCACCATTCATAAATTTTCTCTCAAGCAAAATCCCCAAGGATATGGCTTTGCTATTGGGGATGACAAACCAAGTTTTTTACATAAGGCACTCAAGGAAAATCCGAAGTTATATAGTGCAGAACATTTGTTTGATGATTCTTTCATGCGTGTTGTTGTTTATAATCGTGAAGAGGAAATGGAACAGGAAGAAAAGAGTCGATCTAAAATGAGTAATGTCAAATTTAATAAACCATATGACTACTCAAGAGTACCTCATATTAGCGACACCTTCGTACCACAACAAGATAAATGAGAACAAACGTGGTCTTTAAAAGAAATGAATGAAAATTCTGAAGTTGTCCCTGTGAACACAGTAGCACAAGTCAATGGCCCTTTACCAAATCCAGGTGTAATTGCACCATTGCCAAAACAATGTCGTGTCCTTAGATATTTTAATACATTTATGGAAGACATATAATTTTTGGAACAAGCAATTGAACGAAATTCAGAGATAAAAGTCTCTACTTTTCTTTCTCCTTATGAAAAAGAAAAGAGAGAAGTTTTTCAAAAGCAATTTTTGCCACACGTTCAACACTTGCAACTTTGTGCTACACATTAGGAACAAGAACTTCAATCAGAGGTTGCATCCATGATGAACATTTTCGAAGCAACTGAAAAAATGATCTCAAAACAAAAATGTAAAAACAAAGCTTTGCAAAAAGAAGCAGATCGACTCTTGGAGAATGTTTTATGTTCTGATGTTATATCTGTGATTATGAATTCCATTTATATGTCTTGTAATGAAATGCTTGTTGATGATCATTCCGTTGATACTGAGATGTTGAAACTTGAGATTAATAATTTGAATAGAGAAAATGAGAGACTTCGAAAAATCAATGATGATTTGGAAAACAAATTTTCAAAAGAAATTTTCTAACTCAACCAAAAGTTGCAATGGTTTCAGACTCAGAGTCTTGACTTTGAGTTAAAATTACAATGCCAAAAAGAATCGTTGTCCTTTCAAAACAGTCATGCTTCCAAAATTTAAAATATTGAAAAAGAAAATGCTGTTTTAAAACATCAAATTTTTGAATATGAAAAGGACATTGATGAAGTTTGCCAAAACAGGAATGACACTGTTCGCTTTAACCGAGAGTTGGATTCTAAAATTCAACAACAAAAATACATCATCATTGAGTTAAAAGAAAAAAATCATATTACTTGAAAAAGGGAAATTTGTTCAAAAGAATGTGATTGCACCAGTCATGTATAGAGTAGATGAGACACCTAAGAAAGCATCCCTCAGACCATTAATGTGCATGCTTCGACTTCTACAGGACTAGGCACCCCTCCTAGCGTTAGCAGATCCAAGACTAAAAAGAACAAAAAGAAGACTAGTATCTGGCTACGTAAGAGCGGCTCACCTAAAGATCAAGAAGTAGAAGACCACACTAGGAATATGAATAAAAAGCATGTTATGTCTAATGTAGAATCAAACTTTAAATGTGTAATTCTAATTGTGATGTAACAAATGCTAAGACTATGAATGTTCTGAATGATGTTATTATTGATGCTTATTGTGTGTTTTGTCGTACAAGTATATTGTCTGGTAATCATAAAAACTGTGTTGCAAAGACCCTTTTGTCTCGTAATCAGAAACATGCATATGGCATTTCCTCTAGGCCCACTACTGCTGCTAAGTCAATACTAGGAAAGCCGCCAAATGTAGTTTCTAAGACTACCGTAGAAAAGACCATAGTTGCTACTAGAACAATCCAAACACCTAGTGCATTTACTAAGAAGAAAGCAGAATCTAGTTGGGCATGGCAACGTTGGCTACAGCATAAACCTAGTTTTACGTGGTTTGCCAAAAATGCTTAAAAATTGTGCTACTAACCCAACGGGTTCCTCCGTTACCGTCTCTCCATCTGCATTATCTTCTTGTGATGCAGGTGATTCAGATTGTACTTTGGATTGTTGATAGCGGGTGTTCCCGATACATGACAGGCAACATAAAACTTCTAGTAAACTTTGTTGCAAAGTTCATAGGAACTGTCAGATTCAGGAATGATCACTTTGCCGCTATAATGGGCTATGGGGACTATGTCAACGGAAACATCGAGATTAGCCGTGTATACTACGTTGAAGGCCTTGGACATAACCTTTTCTCCGTAGGGCAGTTTTCTGATGGTGACTTGGAAGTTGCATTTAGGGAGAAAACCTGCTTTGTTCGTGACCTACAAGGAAACGACCTTATGACAGGAAAACGCAGAACGAGTCTCTACACCATTTCCATGTCAGACATGACCGCTTCTTCTCCAATTTGTTTACTCTCCAAGGCACACTCTACAAAATCATGGCTATGGCATAAACGTTTGTCTCATCTGAATTTCAAGACAATGACAGATCTCGCTCGTCATAAACTGGTCGAAGGTCTTCCAAGATTCCGGTATGCTAAAGATCACCTTTGTCCAGCATGTGAACAAGGGAAGAGTACTCGTGCTCATTTTCCTCCTAAAACCAAGCACAGTACGGATCATGTTCTCCAACTTCTACATATGGATTTGTGTGGCCCGATGCGAGTTCAAACAATCAATGGGAAGCGTTACATATTGGTAATCGTCGATGATTTCTCAAGATTGACTTGGGTCTACTTTCTTCGAACAAAAGATCAAGCTCCTACGATGATCATCACCTTTCTCACCAAAATTCAGGTTCAACTCCGCAACACCATGAGAAAAGTCAGAACATATAACGGAACTGAATTTAAGAATCACACTCTTCATGAGTATTTTGAGAAAGTAGGGATTGAACACCAAACATCTATTGCACGCAGCCCAAAACAGAATGGAGTAGTCGAAAGATGAAACCGGACATTATTGGAAGCCGCAAGGACGATGTTGATAAATGCTCAACTACCTGATTACCTCTGGGCTGAAGCTGTCTCAACCGCTTGCTACACCCAAAACCGTTGTATGATCAACAAAAGGCACAACAAAACCCCATATGAACTTGTTCACAGACGAAAACCGAACATAAATTACTTTCATGAATTTGGGGCCCTCTGTTACCCAAATAATGATCATGATGACCTTGGAAAGTTGAAAGCCAAAGCTGATATTGGCATCTTTGTTGGATACTGTGAGAATTCTAAAGGATTTCGTATCTGGAACCGTCGAACCCAAGAAATTCAAGAGACAATACACGCTCATTTTGATGAACTCACGGATATGGCTTCTGAGCAAAACAGCTTAGAACCCGCTACTAACCGTCTGAACTTCCCTGATCAATCAGCTGCACCACTCTCTCTCAACCGCAAGGACTTGGAAGACTTGTTTGCTCCACTGTTCGATGATTCTCTTGTTAGTCGTGCTTCAGATGTATCCACCAGTTCCTCTGCACAACCTGTCCACAATCCAGTACCTGATACACCAGTAACTACAACAACAGCAGTTGCTGAAGATGCACCTCCAACAGAAACATCATCATTAGTAGAACAAACAGCTTCTAATACTGCGACTGCATCTGAAGATCCCCTCCTATCTCTAGAAGTACCTACACCTACACATTATGACGGAAATACTTTCTTCAATCCATTTGCTCCGGCTCCAACCATTCCAGATATTGCTGAGTCGTCTACGAGCAATTTGGATCCGTCAAATATGCACAACAATTTTCAACACTACCCTTCTACCCATAAATGAACCAAGGATCACCCTTTAGTGAACGTGATTGGTAATCCAGAAAATCCTATCATGACATGAAAAAGACTCCACACAGATGGTGAAACTTGCATTTATGTACTCACCGTTTGTCAATTAGAACCCAAAAATATTAGAGAAGCCTTAACTTACGACAATTGGATTGAGTCAATGCAAGAAGAACTTGAACAATTCAAGCGTCTTGAGGTTTGAGAACTGGTAGAAAGACCGGATGGAGTATACATTGTTGGACTGAAATGGATCTGGAAGAACAAGTTGGATGCTGATGGCATGGTTATTTGTAACAAATCTCGACTGGTTGCTAAAGGTTTCAATCAAGAAGAAGGTATCGACTTTGAGGAATCCTTTGCACCAATGGCAAGACTTGAAGCCGTTCGCATGTTTCTGGCGTACGCTGCCCACAAGAACATCACCATTTACCAAATGGACGTGAAGACGGCATTCCTGAATGGACAACTCCGTAAAGAAGTGTACGTTACACAACCAGAGGGCTTTGTTGACCTAGAACATCCAAACCATGTGTACCGGCTCAAGAAAGCCCTCTATGGCCTTAAACAAGCCCCGAGGGCATGGTACGATAAACTGTCTGCATTTCTAATTGCTAATTATTTCACCAAAGGATCAGTTGATCCTACACTGTTTATACAAAAATACGGGGAGGACATCTTAATAGTCCAAATTTATGTGGATGACATCATTTTTGGTTCAACCCATAAAAAGTACTCAAATGCTTTTGCTAAATTAATGAAACAAAACTTTGATATGTCAATGATGGGTGAACTTAAGTTCTTTTTAGGACTGCAAGTTCATCAATCACCCCGTGGTATTTTCTTAAACCAGTCCAAATACGCTCTAGAAATATTGAAAAAGCCTGGCATGACAAGTTGTGATACATATAATACTCCGATGTCTGCATCATCTCCAAAGCTGGATGCTGATTTACATGGGACACCAATTGACCCTACTAAATACCGAAGTATGATTGGGTCACTCATGTATCTAACAGCCAGCAGACCAGATTTTGTCTTTGCAACATATCTTTGCTCCCGCTATCAGTCTAGACCAACTGAAAGACACCTCTTTGAGGTTAAGAGAATCCTTCGATACATAAAGGGAACCATTGATTTGGGGATCTGGTATCCGAATGATTCTGGTTTTAAACTAATTGCGTTTTTAGATGCTGATCATGCAGGTTGCTTAGATACTCGTAAAAGTACGTCTGGAGGAGTGCAGTTCCTTGGAGACAAACTTGTCTCTTAGCAGTTAAAGAAGCAAGATTGTACATTACTGTCATCAACAGAATCTGAATACTTAGCCATGTCAGCATGTTGAGCTCAAGTCATCTGGATGAGATCACAACTGATGGACTATGGTTATGTATTCAACAAGATTCCAATGTATTGTGACTCCAAGAGTGCCATTGCCATCTCGTGCAACACCGTTCAGCATTCAAAGTCCAAGCACATTGCACTTCGATACCATTTCATGAAGGAGCACGTGTAACAGGGTACAATTGAACTTTACTTTGTGGGTACAAAATACCAACTGGCAAACTTATTCACCAAAGCCTTGCCCCATGCAAGATTTGTGGAATTAGTTCACCAGATTGGTATGAGGTGTTTGACTCCTGAAGATTTAAACAACTTTCTTACAAACAATTAAAGAAAGTCAAACACCAAAACTATCCTTGTAAATATCTTATCAAAAACACAAAAAGATTTTCTAATTTTATTCTCTTCAAAAAAAAAATAAAAAAAAAAATAAAAAGCATGCAAGTACAAAATTTTCATCAACATTTTTTCATTTCAAAACATAACCAATTTTTTCTGAACAAGTGTTGAGGGGGAGAAAGAAATTCAAATTTTTAAAATTTTCATTAAAATTTGTACTTGCATATTTTCTTTAAAATTGTTGCTTCACAAAATGGTGGTTATATCATTTGTGTGATACCCACCTTGATCTTAAAAATGTTTTCAAATAATCATAAGTCGAGGGGGAGTATTAAATTATTCTTGTCAAAATTTCATGTTAAGTCTAGTTAACAAAATGTGAGTAAAGACTTAGATTGATAAACAGTGTGGTTAAAGGACTAAATATGACAAAGTTAGAAAAGGTCAAAATTTTTAACAAAAAGGTGAAAATGCATTAACTGCATATTCATTTTCAGTTAATAAACTTTCACCAACCGTATTAAATTTTTTCACCTACTCTATCCACGGCTCAAAATCAAACAAGAAATCCGTTCAAGAATCTACTAATCTGTGAGTGTTTAAACGTTGTTCATATGATTTTAAGACATGTTTTTAAAGGATTTTAACATCCAACGGTTAAATATCTCATACTCGAGTCTTTTAAATCAAGGGTTTATATTGATTCGGGTTGTTATGATTTTGTGTGTTTGTGATCAAATTGAATGGTGGGTTTAGGTTGAAATTGAGTCCTTAACATGCTATAAGTCCTTAATTGAACCCAGAAACACGATTGATGATTGTTCTTAATTTAGGGTTCATACGTCGTAATTGGGGAAATTCATATAAGTGTGTTGTGGAGTAATTAAGTTGTTAAGATAGTGTTTATATGTGTCGAATTACATGATTTAACCCTTGAATCGAACCCAAAAACACATTTGAAGTGATTTAGATGATTAGGGTTTAAGGTGAACTCGTATAAGTTCTATCTTTCGATTTTGTGGTTAAAATGTGATAAGACATAGACCAAAGAACTCAGGAACATCATCAGAATGTATTGGAATCAGTTAAACAAACTTCTAACAAGTTTTTATGAATTCTGATAATTTGATAAGAGTTTGTCGGAATTGTGGACTATGATGATTTAATTTGATAAACAGGGTTTAATGAGCATAGAATAACTTGTGAATTGATTTAATTGGACAGGAAAACCAAATTTCGACAAAGAACAAGAAAAATGTACGTCTATAGTATTTGTCGCAATTTCTTGTATAAGAAATTGTTGAAATTGCAAAATCCGTCGAAATTGGATAAGTTTTGTCGGAATTGCAAAATCTATCGAAATTGGATAACATTGTCGCAATTGCCAAAACTTGTCGAAATTCAACATTTTTATCGCAATTGGGCAAATTTATCGCAATTTCAGATTTCCGTCGCAATTGGACAAGACTTATCGCAATTCAGGTTTTTTCCATCGGAATTGGTCAAGAGTTGTCGAAATTCAAAAGTTGTCGAAATTGGACCATTAATCTGTCGGAATTTGTAAAATTGTCGAAATTTGCCAAATGTCATCGAAATTCAAAATCATCGGAATTGGAACATTAATCTGTCAAAAATTGTAAAATTGTCGAAATTGGCCAAAAGCTGTCTCAATTGGATATTTGTCGCAATTCAACTGTCAAAATTCTAATAAAACATAAGTTGTCGTAATTGCTCAAATGGACAATAAAAGGGAATTCAACTTTAACTAACACTCAACAAGAAGTCCAAAGATGTTAATTGCTATACTTAAACATGGAATATCAAATTAAGCAACTTAAAGGTCACATGAATGATAACAAAGTTTAACTATTTGCTAACTTTCATGTATTCTGCAAATCTGTTCTTGATTGATGTTTCAGATATCTCAAATGGCTGCACAACAACAACCACCACTCCCAATGCTCACAAAAGCTGATGTTCTTCCACAAGACTATGATGTGGAGATTGGCAAGAACAATGCAAGGGTGGAATTTCACAAGGTCAAGTGTGCTGAACCAACCTGTCAGATTGCTATAGAGGTTCTCAAGCAACACAAGTGCAGGAGTATGCTGGACAAGTCAACTAGTGTTCCAGAACTTTACATTCATCAAATGTGGAATACTATAAAGCTAGACTTGAGACAAACTTATTTTACATGCAAGCTGGACCGAAAGGAATTAACCGTTGATGCAAACTACCTTCGCAAGGCTTTGCTACTACCAGAAGCTCCTGAACCAGACCAAGAGTTTTATCCAACACCTACAGAAGAAGAGGTTCTCAACTTTCTTGTAGAGATAGGCTACGATGTACAACCAAACAAACCATTGACAAAAATCTCAAGGGTTGAAGCCAAATTCATCCCACAACCCTGGAAAACCATATACTACATCTTGGCCTGATCTATCTCTGGAAGGGAAAGTGGTCACGAGAACCCACGACTGTCTCATCTTCAAATCTTCTGGGGAATGGTTAATTAGAAAGAGATTGACTTTGCTCAACTCATCTGGGATGATATTGTCTACCAAATCGAAAGCCACTACCAGAAACCGTTAACCAAAATCCCATTTGTTCGTTACACCAAGCTTTTCATCGCCCATCTAATTGATGACAACGCGGACATCTCTGAACGTAATGAAGACCAAGATATGCATCTGTTCGAAATGGACAAGACCATCAGGTCAATCTACATTCCCAAAAGCAGCACACGAAAGCAAGGGATGAGACTACCTGAATCTCTGCTGATGGAAAAGGTTAAGAAAACAAAAGCTTATAGAGATTATGATAGTGCTTTCAATCAGGGTCATGACGGATTTTGCAAATATGATGATGAGTCTGCATCAGCTAGGACTCGATCGAAGGATAGCAGCAAGTCAGAAAGTACTTCTAGTGTGTCAAAGAAAATCAAACCATCGGCTCATAAAATTGTTAAAAGAAGAGTTCCGGTTACGATAGCTAAGCCCGAACCTGAAGAAGGAAAGATTGTTGAGAAAGAGGGATCCGATTCAGAAACAGAGACCGATGAAGAACCGACAATTTATAAAGAGGAAATAGCTACTCAGATTGCACTAGAAGAGAGCTGAGTGTCTTTTAAAGCTAAACAGAAAAGGCGAGAGCAGTTAAGGCGGGAAGAACAAATGAGATTAGACGAAGAATTGAATAAGGAATTTGGTGATGACCAGACCTATGATGATCCGGTTAATCGACCCGGTGGGTCTGGGGTAGTGAAAGAAGTAACTCCACCTCACCCTGATCCAGTTAATCAACCCGGTGGGTCTGGGGTTGTTAAAGACATTACTCCACCTCAGTCTGATTCGGTTAATCAACCCGGTAGGTCTGAGCTTGAGAAAGAAGTTATCCCACCTCAGTCAGATCCGGTTAATCAACCCGGTAATGATGAGGAAAAGAAAGAAGATGAACAGGTGAAAGACTTTTTTATGGAAGAAGGGGAAGAAACAGAAAAGGTGTCAACAGATGAGGAAAAGAATGAAGACAAACAGATAAAAGACTTTGATGAAGGGGAAGAAACAAATAAGTTGTTAACTGATGAGGAGGAGATAACTAAAGCTACTGAAGAACTAGAATTGGAAATGAAGAGGCAAGAAGAAGAAAAGTTGGCTGAAAAAGAGGCAGACAAATACATTCTTACACCACCAATCACTCCTCCACCTTCTCCACCAGTTACTTAGGATACACCACCAGTTTCTCAGCATGATTCACCTCCCAAAGTTCTAACACATCCTGAATCATCCACACACCCCTCATCACCACCACCACCACCATCCACCGAAGCAACAACTAAAGAAACAAAAGGAAAAACAATCAAGACAAGCAAGAAAACCAAGAAGAAAACTAGTCTAAAACAGGATGATGTAATTTCCTAGGCGTCTGAAAGGGTGAAAAAGGCCGCAAAGCTGGCACGTGCTAAGAAAGATAACCAGCTAAGTGACCAAGTCAAAAACTTAACCAATATGGTCAACGGCCTTGTCAGACAAGTAAACGAGATGCAAGAGACCAAAGCTCGTATGGATGAGTTCCTTGCCAACGATGTTGAAGATCGGTTGCTCACAGCAATCAAGGGCAATACTAAAGCGTACGTGAAGAAGTACTTGCCCAAGGTTGCATCCCAGAAAGTAGAAGAGTATATCGAGCCAAACATTGAAGACATTGTCAAGAACGTTGTAGCCTCGGTTCCACTTGTCTTTACAACCCAACCGTCACAGCCTAAAGAACCAACTCTTGATGAACTCCAAATCAAACTCCTGGATAGACTTGTAAGCATCGTCTCACCAAATCCAGAAGAAATAACCCTCACTGAGGCTATAAAATCCAATCTTGAGAAGGAATCGTGTAAAGTTGAGGCCGACAAGGGTAAGCGTCCAAGAGAGGATGAAGACCAAGATCCAAACACCCAAGCCAAGAAATAAAAGGGTGTCGGCGGATCTGGTTCACAACTCAAAGAACCAGTCGGTCCCTCAACATCAACAGCCTCTCAACCACCGAAGGCTTCAGGATTAGGACCTACAACAATGGAGCATCAGTTCTAGCACACAGCAACTGAGAAAATGAAATTTCAACAACAATATAATCAACCAGATTCACCACCCAAGACCAAATCTACATCGTCTAAATCTGGCAAGAAGACTTCCAAATGACCAACTTTTGTCTCCTGGCTAGATGAAGATACGACACAGGGAAATGAATGGTTTGATCAGCTTGCAAGTGCTCAACCTCAGATGGATGAAGATTCAATGATCAAATGTAGTACGTTTAAGTTCACACAAAGACTCAAACGTGACCAACGAATCAAGAAAATGACTAAAGGGGAACTTCGTCGCATCAAGAACGATGCATTCAATCTGCTCAAGGATAGGTCGTCCAGTGCAGCTGAGCTCGAATATCATCTAGAGAACATTGCCCGAGCAATGTCCAGTGAGTTCAGCTGGACCAATCTAGATGTGGTAATGGTTGGAAGCACTTCTAAAAACAACCAACCATATATCACGGATTGGATGAAGCCGTTGCCAGTGATAAGAGTCTCCGATCAACCAGCTATTCCTTACCAGTTCTTCTTCAACAACGATCTCGAACTGCTCGTACATGGTATCAAATGTCAACCAAAATACGCAACCTCAATAAATTTGATCCCTGCAGCAAGTTACACATAACCAGCCATCGAGGAAACTGCTACTAGACTCTTCATTTCACAGAAAGTGCAGTATGACCAAGATGCGCAGCTAGGCATTTATCATTGGTTTGAGAAGAGGAAGACATGATACAAGAGTAAACTCACAAAGAAGTCTTCTACTCCAGTGAAAAGTGACCTTAGGATTCTTGCTGTGGTCATTCTAGAGGGTGAAAAGAGATATGACTACACCTTCTTGATAGAAATCAAAGTTAGAAGACACGATCAGCAGATCTACACATTCTCAGAAGCAGATCTCCCAGATTTGAACATCAATGACCTTGAAGACATGTATCTTATCAAGGTTCAAGGGAAGCTGCAGCATTTCTCAATTGATCTACAATACGCGTTCAGCACTTCCATACTACACTTTATCAGAAGAAAGATCATCCAAGAACGTGTAGAAGATCTGTAGCTTGGGGTCGAGAGCTACCAAAGGAAGTTGAATCTAACCGCACCAGTTCTATCACTTCCTGAAATCAACAATGAGCCCTAGTACACCATGAAGAAGGAACCAACCTTCGGGTTCGTTTACAAAAGCGATCTTACGATCAACTGCTTGATGGCGTATGTTAGTGCAAGCAGTCTCGTTTGTTTTGACTGATGACAAACATGTAACTTGATACATAACGTAAAATGTACAAGTTACTTGTAATCATATCTTGTCTCAACATACATTCCACACCTCTCGAGTCCTCATATGATACAACACAGGTTTGTAAATGTTTGTTATGTGGCATTATGATCAAACCCTTAACAAACCACTTAGAATGTTTAAAATACGGCTAGGTCATTAAGTATTTTAAAAATCTAACCATTCTACTTAGAACCTCATTTTATATTTTGCATATACAAGTACTTTTACTTGTACATCATGTTTCCTAAGATTAATAGGATAAGTACACTTTAGGTGTCAAACTAACATGATACATATTGGTAAACATATATTAGTTAAGCTCATATATACATAGGACATTCATATATACATTTATATTATTTACATTTTAAATTTTAAAATGAAAATATATACATGACATCATGACATACATCATTTAGATAGCTTGGTTGACTTAACATAGTATTTTGGAAAGATTTACAAGCAATGAGTTGGATTGTGTAAGATCTTGGTAAGATATGGTAAGATCTAGCTGTCATGTCCCGGCGGAACCAAACAACATAAAGGGCGGAACCCTGGAATTGGTTCCGCCAAATCCGCGGGTTGTCTGAACAAGTTTTCCTATAAATAGTAGCCCATTGTTTACCCATTGTTTTAACCCCACAAGAACACACATTCTCTCCACCCTTTGCATACATTTAGTTCAGTAGTAAACCATGTAGAAACACACATTAATCACCCTTTTCATAATGATCATAATGTTACTAACTTTCATTATGTTGTAAGCATACACTCGTAATGATCCTGTGAAGCAAGCTCAGAGATCGTGAGTCATCATCCACCAAAGCATACCAACATATGAAGATTCAAGGGAAGTTGACATCCTCATTGTTTGAAGACTTCTTATTCAAGAAGTTCATGTAGATTCCACATGCATATATGAAGATCCATCACAACAAGCTTAGGGAACTTGTGATCTTCATCCATTGAAGGCTTCCTATCAATGGAAGTTCATTTAGATTAGTCATTCATATCCATGACCCATTTATGTCATGGATCATCATTGTAAACATCATTGCATCACAATCTAAACACCAAACTAGATTAGATGGTTTATGTGTTTGTGCCATAAAACACAAGGTTTCTATGTTGGGCCATAAAACATACTGGGAGTGGTTGTACCCTTGTAAAAGAACTCGACATCTAGCTTAGTGTCGGAAATTGTATAAGCAACGTCGGGAGTGGTTGTACCCTTGTAAAGAACTCGGTATCTAGCTTAGTACCGGAAAAATTGTAAGCGACGTTAGGTTGGTTCTACCTCGAACTAGAACCCGGTATTTAGCTTTGTACCGAAAAAAGTGTAAGCGACGATTGTAAGGTTTTCTCTGCTGAGAAGGGAGCTTGTTGATCTAGTGAAGTAACTCTCGAGTTGGGTACTCGGGGAGTGGAGTAGGGCGGAGAGGAGCTCCATGACCGAACCACTATAAATCATCGTGTTCGGTTTGCGCTTTCTTTTACTTATTGCCTTACTTTGTATTTGAATTATATGTTTGCTTGTGTTGTGACTTGTTGATAATACTTGTGTGAAAAACATGCTTTAGTTTATGCTAGTCATAAACTACAATTGACATCTTTCATATTAGAACAAGCCAAATTGGAAATTTGATACAACAAGTTTTAAGTTTTTAAAACGGGAACGTATTCACCCCCCTCTACATTTTCATATTAGGGCAAGCAGTCTCGTTTGTTTTGACTGATGACAAACATGTAACTTGATACATAACGTAAAATGTACAAGTTACTTGTAATCATATCTTGTCTCAACATACATTCAACACCTCTTGAGTCCTCGTATGATACAACACAGGTTCGTACATGTTTGTTGCTAGGATCCTGGACACACGATTAAGGTGGTTAAACCTTGTAGCTTTGTGTGTATGATATGTTGTGTTAAAATGATTAAATGTGCGGAATTCACTCAACCAAATGTAGAAGGTTGTGTTAGTTAGCAATGAACACATAAAGATTATCACTAATGGACTCTGAGAAACACCTTCTGAAAGATGAAGATGGAGAGCTTTCACTACAATGTACACTTTGTTTGGATGTAATGGGTCAATGAAGCCTGGAGGTTGTGAAACATACACCTCTTCTCCAATTTCACCATATAAAAATGCACTTTTGACATCCATTTGGTAGACTGTGAAGCCTAAAAATGAAGCATAAGCTAGAAACAGCCTCATTGCCTCAATCCTTTCTATTGGAGCATAAACTTCATCATAATCTATCCCTTCTTCTTGTGTGTACCCTTGCGCTACTAATCTAGCCTTATTCTTGATCACTATTCCCCTTTCATCCCTTTTGTTCTTAAAAACCCATCTAGTGCCAATTACCTTCACACCTGTAGGTAAATCAACTAGCACCCAAACCTTTTGAATCTTGAACTGAAGAAGCTCTTCTTGCATAGCCTCTAACCAGCTTGAATCATCTAGGGCTGTAAGAATTGTCTTTGGTTCAGCTTGTGAGAGAAAACATACAAACAAACAAGAGTTTAAAAGCTCATGTTGTTTTGAAGCATAAAGGGCATCAAGAAGCCCTTGTTGGTCTGAAGACATCAATTGTTGTCTTGTCTTCACACCTGACTTTATATCTCCAATCACATGATCCAGGGAGTGAACTTTGTGAATTCTTGATTGTGGTGTAGCAGGAACTTGATAACATGTTGGAAGATTGTTGAAATCCACCTCATTATCTGAGAATTCTGCTTCTTTTGTTTCTGAAGGGCCAGCAGCAGAGTCATTTGTCCGAACAGCAGAATCAGTAAGCTTATCAGCAGAGTCATCAGCAAAAACAGATACACTACCAGCAGCAAAACTACCAGCAGAAACACTTTGTTGTTCCTGAGTTCCATATTCTTTACTTTCATCTTCAACACCTTCTTTAGCTTTACTAGAAGAAGATTCATCAGTTGTCGAAGTTGATTCCACAATTGAACTTGACCATATTGGCATTATTACATCATTTTGATCTTTCTCTAACTCTGCCTCATTTGTTGTATAAGAACCTGCAAAATCATTAGTTTCTGCAACAAAAGGCACATAATTCATTGAATTTGTTAGATACTCTAGATCAAATAGCCATTTTGGTCCTTGACCTTCTACATTGGATTTGTTTTCTAAAAACTCCACATGTAGATTTTCTTCTACGATTTCTTTTCTTGTGTTGTAAACTCTAAAAGCTTTGCTATTAAGAGAATAACCAAAAAAGAAACCTTCATCTGCCTTACCATCGAATTTTCCTAAATGGTCTAAGGTATTGAGAATTGTCACATGACATCCAAAAGGTCTAAGAAATCCTATTGCAGGAGTTCTACCATTAAAAAGTTCATATGATGTCTTATTGTGAGGCTGCACAACTAAAACTCTATTTTGAACATAGCAAGCAGTGTTGACTGCCTCTGCCCAAAAATTTATTGGTAGCTTAGAATCAGCTAACATTGTTCTAGCAGCTTCAATTAGTGTTCTATTCTTTCTTTCAGCTACACCATTCTGTTGTGGTGTTCTAGCAACACTAAATTCTCTCTTAATACCTTTTTCTTTGCAGAAGTTATCCATAACTCTATTCTTAAACTCTGTCCCATTATCACTTCTAATGACTTTTACTTTCTTGCTTACTTGGTTTTCTATCTGTGTAATGAAGTCCTTAAGGATGCTTGATGTTTCATCCTTACTGGCTAAAAAGAAAACCCATGTAAATCTACTATAGTCATCAGTAATAACTAGACAATATCTCTTATGCATTATGCTCATCACTGAAACAGGTCCAAATAAGTCCATATGTAGCATAAACAAAGACTGATTGATAGAGTTAAAAATCTTGGGCTTACAAGTGGCTTTGTGTTGTTTGCCTTTTAGACAAGCAATGCATGTTTGATCATTTTCAAATCTTTTGTGAGGTAAACCTCTTACCAAACCATTCTTAACAATTTTATTTATGGTTTTGAAGTTAATATGACCAAGCCTTCTAAGCCATTTCATTGATTCATCCAATGTGGCCTTTGCAACAAGACAAGTTAAATTCTTTTTAGGAATAATATTCTTCATGTCTACACTATACATATTGCCCTTTCTAGGAATTCTAAGAAGTACTTGACTTTCATCAGGCATCTTAAAATCAGGAGAAAGTACAAGACATTCAGTCTCACAGAAAAGAACATTATTCTTTTTGTCACACATTTGTGAAACACTAAAAAGATTATAATTTAGCTCTTTTACATAGTACACATCTTCAAAATCTAAATTTCCTGTTTTGATTGTACCTTTACCAGAAATTTTGCCACGAACACCCCCTCCAAAGGTAACATATCCTCCATTGAAAGCTTCAAAATCTGTGAGATAAGACATGTTTCCTGTCATGTACCTTGAACATCCACTATCTGAGTATCCTTGATCCTCTTCCTGATCATTTGAATGTTCCTGCACACAAATAAGAGTGTTAGTTTCTTTTGGGGATCCAAGCCATTACTGACTTGGATCTGCCTCTTGCATCAATGTAATTGAATCTTTTGAGGATAGTTGATGCAACATTGGATTTGAAAATCCAACATGCTGAGGCCTTAACAGCATTTGCCCTTTTTCCCTTAGCAGCAGAATGAACCACATGCTTATCAGCAGAGTCTGCTAACTTTGTAGTTCTACCCTTTGGTTTCCAAACTTGTTTTTGGACTACTTCTTTTGATTGAATGGGCCTTAGAACAGTTGTTGGTGCATGTTTAAAAAATGATTTTTCACCCTTAGCTGTTGATTTTGGGTTAATAGTCATAAATGGTCGAGCAGCAGGAACAAATTTTCTAGCAGCAGGATCATTTGGTCTATCAGCAGGATCAGATTTTGAGATAGACTTGTTTTTGACTACTCTGGGGTTTGTCTTCTTAGAACTAGAGTGAAAGTGAGATTTAGGTGTTTGCCTTTTGTGATTCACTCTATGGTTTTCATACCCAGATACCCATTGGTTGCAGAAAGCTGCAAGATGGTCAAAACTACCACATGTGTAACAAGCTTTATTATAAAAAGCAAAGTCATCACCTAATTGGTTAGACTTGAGGTTATTCCAATTCCTTTGGTTACCTCTGGGCTTGTTGGTGGTTCTATATTGCTCACAATATCTAACTGGTTGCCTAACATGCTTAATGTTTGATTTAGGCCTATCAGTATTGTGTTTGACTACCTTAGGAACACTTGTTCCTACTTTCTTAACCAAAACAGGTTTAGACATAACCTGCTCTTCTTCATCATCACTATCAGTTGTATAATCTTCAACAACTATAGCATCTCCTTTCTTAGCAAAGGACACCTTGTCCTGATAAAGTAAAGTTTTATCTAAACTTTTACTTATCTTTGCTACCTTAAGACTCTTACTAGTCTTAGAGCCATATTCCATGATTGGTTCTTGAAACTCAGCTAAACCTGTATGTGCTAGGTCAACACCTGGAGGTGAAGGAACACCTCTATATGGTGGAGGAACAGTTTTGTAACCTACACCTGAATTAGCTTTATCAATAACCTGAGCTTCCCAAATCTTATTCATTCCTTCTGAGGCATGTGCTAGAGTATCTATAGTTACCTTAACATTTTCTTTTTCAGTTTTGACTTCAGATAACTGTCTACTTTGATCATTAAGTAATTCATCTCTAAATGCTATTCCTCTTTTTAAAGCATTTAAGTCATCAGTAAACGTAGATTCATTCTTTTTATAATGTAGAATATGTTTTTCTAAAACTCCTACACACCTCTTATGATTAGCTAAATTATGAAGGGCATCAATTAACTCTTCTCTAAAAGCATCAAATCTCTTTTTAATGTCTTCATAATTTTTAAGATTAGGACATGAATTAGTACAAGTAGGAATGGTATCTACCTCTGAATCAGAAGAAGCCATTAGAGCAATCTCATTGACAACAAGAGCAGCATTTGGTGGTGCATCCTCTTCAGTAGCCATAGAGCTCCAATCATATCCAATACCATCAATAGCCAGCATAGCCTTTGGCTCTTCCACCAGTACTTCCTTAATCCTTTCTTGTTTATACCAAGTGTTCCTATTATCCTGCTTCCTTGGGCTTCTACATTCTTTAGCAAAATGTCCCAACCTATGACAGTTAAAACATTCTACTTTCTTCTTATCGAACCCAGCAGTATCATTACCATTTATGGTAATTTGCTTTCCAGTTTTCTGCCAAAACTTTTTAGCCCTCATGCTAAGTAAAGCAACTTGCCACTTAATATCCATCTCTTCCAAATCATCACCATATACCTGTTCAAGGTCTTCATGATTTAAAGGAGAACCACTAGCTTGACTGGTTATAAAGGCATAAAATGTTGGATCTCCAAGGCCAGCAACATCCTTTTATAAACTAGTAGAAGGACCACCATAAGTAACATTAGAAACACTTTCAACTTCATCTACCTCCTCTGAATGACTAACATTAGGAACTGATAAGAGTGCAGCATTCCCAGAACTAGTACCATAATTTCCACCTCTCTTTAGACTTTGTTCAACAATTTTGAAGTTGTTGAACAAATCATTGAGCTTCATTGTTTCAATTTCTGGTTTGTTCATCCAGACAATAACATGAGTATGGAATTCATTAGGTAGACTTTTCAATAACTTCATGTTGAGATCTTCCTTCTCAGTCTCAACACCCAACACAGCTAACTGACTTACAAGCTTGTGTAGTCTTGAAAATTGCTTATCAAGAGACTCATTACTAAAAGCAGTAAAGTTTTCAAATTGGTGCTTTAGTAAAGTCTTCTGTGTCTTTTTGGTAATTTCATTACCACCAAACCATGCACAAATCTCTTCAAAAAGAGTTTTTGCATCAAGATATTTGCTAAATGATAGCATCTGCTCACCAGGAATGGTCATAAGCAACAAGTTTCGTGATTTCTGATCATTTCTTTTCTGTATCTTTTCATCATTGGAGACTGGTCCAGTATTTCTTTTTCTAACTGTCTTCCCTTCAACAAGAACATCTGAATAGCCTAAAGTGAAGGAATCACCATACTGAATTATGTCCCAAAGAGCATAATCTTGAACCATAAAATATTGCTCAACTCTCATCCTCCATAACTCAAACTCATTAGGTTTGATCATGGGCAACTTTGCAGCAACATTTGTTTGAACATCTTGTACATCCATTTCTTGTTTCTTCTAAAAACAACAATATCAGCCTGAGCTCTGATACCACTTGCTAGGATCCTGGACACACGATTAAGGTGGTTAAACCTTGTAACTTTGTGTGTATGATATGTTGTGTTAAAATGATTAAGTGCGCGGAATTCACTCAACCAAACTTAGAAGGTTGTGTATGTTATGGAAATGGAATTGTTATGTTTGTTAGTTAGCAATGAACACATAAAGATTATCACTAAACGATTCAATATTATTAAAGATAATAATACGAGTGATCTTGAAATATCACTAGGGTTACAACCTTGAATCTTAAGTCTTTATCACTTGTGATATATTTGTGTTTGTTCTAACATATGCATGTACTAACTCTTTCTATGTTCACACACTACACTAATATCACCACTAAGATCTCTTTTATAGTCAAAAGATCTTTACATATTGCTTAAAGTCTTAGCCGACTTACTTTGTTAACTTATCCTATTTGAGTGTCAGTACATCAGATACAACATGTATCTATGTATACAACTTGTTAACTAAGCACATGGAGTAAGATATTATCTACCGTATATTGTTGACCAAAATACAATAAATATCTTTTCGATCTTATCCTTTCATCAGCAGAGTGTTCACTATCAGCAGGAACAACCTATCGCTATCAGCAGAATGCTAAGCCTATCAGCAGAGTCATTTATCACTATCAGCAGAGTGAAAATGTTCTATCAGCAGAAACAACATTATCAGCAGAAACCATTTTGCACTAGCAGCAGAATTACACTTAGAGTATTTCTTGGATTAGAACCCGATATTAAACATCTTGAATATTTAATTCCCAACATTTGTTATGTGGCATTATGATCAAACCCTTAACAAACCACTTAGAATGTTTAAAATACGGCTAGGTCATTAAGTATTTTAAAAAGCTAACCATTCTACTTAGAACCTCATTTTATATTTTGCATATACAAGTACTTTTACTTGTACATCATGTTTCCTAAGATTAATAGGATAAGTACACTTTAGGTGTCAAACTAACATGATACATATTGGTAAACATATATTAGTTAAGCTAGTATATACATAGGACATTCATATATACATTTATATTATTTACATTTTAAATTTTAAAATGGAAATATATACATGACATCATGGCATACATCATTTAGATAGCTTGGTTGACTTCACATAATATTTTGGAAAGATTTACAAGCAATGAGTTGGATTGTGTAAGATCTTGGTAAGATCTAGCTGTCATGTCCCGGCGGAACCAAACAACATAAAGGGCGGAACCCTGGAATTGGTTCCGCCAAATCCGCGGGTTGTCTGAACAAGTTTTCCTATAAATAGTAGCCCATTGTTTACCCATTGTTTTAACCCCACAAGAACACACATTCTCTCCACCCTTTGCATACATTTAGATCAGTAGTAAACCATGTAGAAACACACATTAATCACCCTTTTCATAATGTTACTAACTTTCATTATGTTGTAAGCATACACTCGTAATAATCCTATGAAGCAAGCTCAGAGATCGTGAGTCATCATCCACCAAAGCATACCAACATATGAAGATTCAAGGGCAGTTGACATCCTCATTGTTTGAAGACTTCTTATTCAAGAAGTTCATGTAGATTCCACATGCATATATGAAGATCCATCACAACAAGCTTAGGGAACTTGTGATCTTCATCCATTGAAGGCTTCCTATCAATGGAAGTTCATTTAGATTAGTCATTCATATCCATGACCCATTTATGTCATGGATCATCATTGTAAACATTATTGCATCACAATCTAAACACCAAACTAGATTAGATGGTTTATGTGTTTGTGCCATAAAACACAAGGTTTCTATGTTGGGCCATAAAATATACTGGGAGTGGTTGTACCCTTGTAAAAGAACTCGACATCTAGCTTAGTGTCGAAAATTGTATAAACAACATCGGGAGTGGTTGTACCCTGGTAAAGAACTCGGTATATAGCTTAGTACCGGAAAAATTGTAAGCGACGTTAGGTTGGTTCTACCTCGAACTAGAACCCGGTATTTAGCTTTGTACCAGAAAAAGTGTAAGCGGCGATTGTAAGGTTTTCTTCGCCGAGAAGGGAGCTTGTTGATCTAGTGAAGTAACTCTCGAGTTGGGTACTCGGGGAGTGGAGTAGGGCGGAGAGGAGCTCTGTGACCGAACCACTATAAATCATCGTGTTCGGTTTGCGCTTTCTTTTACTTATTGCCTTACTTTATGTTTGCACTATATGTTTGCTTGTGTTGTGACTTGCTGATAATACTTGTGTGAACAACATGCTTTAGTTTATGCTAGTCATAAACTACAATTGACATCTTTCATATTAGAATAAGCCAAATTGGAAATTTGATACAACAAGTTTTAAGTTTTTAAAACGGGAACGTATTCACCCCCCCTCTACGTTTTCACAGCGTACAAGGAAGTTCATAAGTTCTGCGATCACACGCTGAAGAAAGTTCGTGATGGGTTGGTAATATGGGTACGAGATCAGGAGTTATACAAGACAAGCAGGTGGAGAGCTTCTCAGTTATGAGAATGTTGGGAATTAAATATTCTGAAGATTAAGTATCAGGAAATTCTCTAAGTGATTAAGTCTTGTGGTTAAGTCTGCTAGTGTTAATCCTGGTTAAGTCTGCTACCTGGTTAAGTCTGCTACCTGGTTAAGTCTGGTCGTTGAAGATTAAGTCTGCTAGTGTTAATTCTGGTGAATACAGAATTAAGTATGCTCTTCTATCGTTAAGTCTGGTTGACTAAAGTCAATTATACACGGTAGATAATATCTTACCCCATGTGCTCAGTCTTTATCTTATATTCACAGAACAAGTTGTAAACATAGATACATGTTGTATCTTAGTTACTGACACACATAAGATAAGCTAGCAAGTTGTTCGACAAGACTTAACATTATTGTAAAGATCTTTCTTGAAATATAAAAGAAAGATCTTAGACTAGATAAGAGTGTTAAAAAAAAGATTGTGCTTAATTAATATCTCTCAAGAACAAACACAAACAATATCACAAGATATAGAAACATAAGATTCAAGGTTGTAACCCTAGTGATAAGAAAAGATCACTCGTATTATTATCTTAATAATATTGAATCGTTTGGTTTTAACATTGCATGTTCATTGTGTAACCACCCGTAATTTTCCGAATATATTTTTAGTCGAGACTTTCCCTGTTTCTCATAAACGGATCCTTCCTGAACTCTTTTGATTCTAAAATGTGAAATTTATCTCGCGAAACGTGAAATTCGTACACAACGCGTACTGGCACAACCGACGATATGTTTTGATTATTTTATTATTCATGAGAAACGAGGCGTATGAATAGCTGTTTTTATTGGAAAAATTATTCTGAGCGCGATGGTGATATTCCCGTGTCTTGAATCGATCGTTTGCTATCTTAAACGAGCCCCGAGCCTCATTTCGTGAAAGTTAGCAAAAACTACAACTATGGTTCCTGTAGTAAATTTTATTTCTTTTCCCCTAAACTTTGGTTATTGGCACATTGGTCCCTAGACTTGTTCTAACCTAACCCTAACACTATATATACTACTATTATTTTTTTTAGGGTTACACTTCATTTCTTTCATTTCCCAGCCGACATCTCCCTCACCTCTCTCATCTCTAATATTTTCCGGCTACATTCCGGCCAGTAGTGCCGCCACCGCCGGTCACCACCTCTCATCGCCACCACCTCTTTAATCCTCTTAATCTTCTCATCATTTCAACATAATCCACTCGCCAAGAAACCCCCTCGTTCTTAATAACTTACAATTTTTCTAGCGATATTTCCGCGACTCAAGCCTTTGCCGACACCACTGCTGTCACCACTACGTGCCGTCTCCACCGTTGTGTGCTACTCTTCTCCTTCTCGTCATGGTAAAACCGAGAAGCCCGGCGTTATATATATTTTCTTTTGTATTTTTGAAACCGAGTATGTTATTTTGTTATAGTTTCGTGGATTTAAAACGTATCTAAAACAAGTTATATTAATTGTGTGACTAAGAACTGAATTTAAAAACATGATGGGATTCTTTTTCGTGTGGTAAAAACTGTGAGGGGTTTGTGTTTGGTTTGAATCGGGTTGCGTTTTTGGCTCGAGTCATGTGTACATGAAGTCCGTTTGGTTTTGGCTGCTGTCGAGTCCAGTTGGTTGTGTTTGGGTTGAGACCGAGACCACTAGGGTCTCGGCAAGGTTATTGTTGTCGTTGTTATGATGTTGTTGATTTTGATGCGCGACCACCCCACATAGGGTGTTGGTTTGGCTCGGTTTAACGCAAAGGACCACAGAGGTGGTCGACAATGGTCTCAGTATTGGTTAAAACCATTTTAGGGTGCGTTTTGGTTTTTGTTTGTGTTTGTAGTCCGAATTTGTGTAGGCTGGTTTTGTGATTAAATTGGTTTGGGCTCAATAGCCCACGTGAGGGTGACTAGTTTATTTGGTTGTCGGGCCCAAAGCCCAATCGGGTATGTTGTGTTTTATTTTATGATGAGTGGGCTAGTAAGCCCAGGTAAACCCTAAAAGTGAAATAGGTTAATAAAATTAAGTTGTAATGTAATTGAGCTTATTATAGTATAGCTATCACCGAGTTACGAATTTAATTGTACTAACGTGTCGAATTGTTTGGTGACCTAATGGTACGTTTCGGATTATATTTGAATTGTGAATTTGGATTTGAATACGGATTTTGTCTATTATACTTGGACTTAAACTTATAAACGGACTAAATATGTTATTAAACTAATATTATACAACGACTCGAGAAAAACTAATTTTATTAGTTAAACTTATTTTTATAAAACGTTTATGTTTTATACAAACTATTTGGGATAACGGGGTAAATACCGAAACGTACAAACTGATTTATTTTATTTGAGATGTTTATTGGTCGTTAACTTCTAGATTGTCTTCTTTGGTTTGAGTCTTCGTCAGTATTCTTTCGACTAGGTCGATGTCTATTTCTTTTTGGCGTGAGTTGTATGTCGAGTCTATGTCTTCTTACCACACCACACGAAACGTGAAACTAAGCTTTTGATAAGTTTTGAAAACTGAGTAATCCACGAAAACTACGACACATTGTCTTTTATAGACTTTATTATTTTGCGAGACGTGTTTTGAGATGATCGTATACGTATTAGGTTGTGCCGATCCTAGACCGTTGTGTACCGCTGTGCTTGTACCTCTGTGTACTGTCGTGTCATATGTCTTGAGACCGTTGTGATATGCTCTAGATGCCAGTCGTGTCAGTTGTGATCTTTGCATTGCTGTGACTAAGGTGAGTTCATGACCCCTACTTTTACCGGTTTTTTTTACTATTTTCGGGGGAGAATACATGCTCGTTTTTAACTAAACTCATGACTGTTTATTTGGAATACCTAAACTGGTTGCTCTATATTTTGACTATTTGGCTGATATTTTGATCTGGTTATTTGATGGCATTACGTGATTTATCTGGTATTCACGAGTGAGTTTCATAGCCCCGCTTTTACTCTTTTAAATGTTTATTTAAACTCGGGGGAGAAAACATGCAACTCTTTTTCTAGACCTGCAACTACTTTTTGATTTGCTTATGTGTTGACTAGTTAAGGGTTAGATGCGCTGTAGATATTGACTTAGCCTAGGCTAGCAATCCCTTGCTAGAACCGTGTCACCTAGCTAAGATTACGACCTAGACCCAGGCTAGCAACCCCTTGCTAGAACCGTGTCACCTGGCTAGAGTCGCTTAGGGCCCTACTCGAGATCTCGTTACGATCTTGGAATGATTTGGTTTGGAATGATTTGGATTTGGAATGATTGTTGGAATTATGGAATCCATCTGCCCTTAGTCCCACATAGCAAATAACTCTCTATCAGGTCTGCTGCTGAATTTGTGATTAAACCAAATCTTATTTGGTAGTGGGTTGTAAACACACAGGTTGCAAGTCTTGTATGGGCGGGACTTGGGACTGAGTGGATTTACAATGCCTTTGCTAGGAAATCGTTATCTGAATGCTTTACATTTTACACTAAAACCTGTGAACTCACCAGCGTAAGCTGACCCTTTTAGCATGTATTTTCAGGTTTTAGACTGTAGCTTATCTCTGGAGGCGCTTGGCAAGGGGCATGGTCATAGACGACTCTGATAACTATATTGGGACCGCTTTAATCGTTTTGGGCCTTACTTCCGCACTATATTTTGAATGATGTAAACTTAATGTTTTGATAATGAAACTTTCTTCTAAACGGTTAAGGTAAAACCGTTCTTTGTACCTTGTGTTGTGATACCAATTTAGTAGCACCCTAGTGACATGTATGCTTCCGCTGGACCCGATTTTCGGGGTGTTATACATTGTTTGTTACTAAAGCATTACTTTCCATTTCCATAATACAAATAACCTTCTAAGTGTGATTAAGTAGATTCCGCATACTTAATCATATTAACTCAATATATCATATACAAAAAGTCACAAAGGTTTAACCACCTTAACAGTGTATCGATTCCTCTCAATTGGTATCAGAGCAAGGCTGATATAGTTGATTTAGAAGAAGAAGCTTAAGAAATGGATGTTCAAGATACTGCTACAAATGTTGCTGCAAAGTTGCCCATGATCAAACAGAATGAGTTTGAGTTGTGGAGGTTGAGAATTGAGCAATATTTTATGGTTCAAGATTATGATCTTTGGGATATCATTTTGTATGGTGATTCTTTCACACTAGGTTATACAGATGTTATTGTTGAAGGCAAAACTGAAAGGAGAAGAAATATTGGACCAACTACCGGTGATGAAAGGATACAGAAGAGAAATGATCAAAAAGCAAGAAATTTGTTGCTTATGACCATTCCTGGTGAACAAATGCTATCCTTTAGCAAGTATCCTGACGCAAAAACTCTTTTTGAAGAGATTTGTGCATGGTTTGGTGGTAATGAAACTACCAAGAAAACACGGAAGACATTGCTGAAACAACAATTTGAAAACTTCAGTTCAAATAGCAATGAATCACTTGATAAGCTGTTCTCTAGATTACATAAGCTTGTCAGTCAGTTAGCTGTGTTGAGTGTTGAGATAGCTAAGGAAGATCTCAACATGAAGTTTTTGCGAAGCCTACCTGATGAGTTCCATACTCATGTGGTTGTCTGGATGAACAAGCCAGACATTAAAACCATGAAACTCAATGATTTGTACAACAACTTCAAAATTGTTGAACAAAGTCTAAAGAAGTCTGGAATCTATAGTACTAGTTCTGGGAATGTGGCACTCTTGTCATCTCCTAGTACTAGTAAGTCAGAAGAGGTAGATGAAGATGAAGGTGTTTCTAATACTATCTATGGTGGTCCTTCTACTAGTTCACAAAAGAATGCTGCTGGACTTGGAGATCCAGCATTCTATGTATTCATGTCTAGTCAAACTAGTGGTTCTCCTCTAACTCATGAAGATCTTGATCAGTTGGATGATAATGATTTGGAAGAGATGGACATCAAATGGCAGGTTGCTTTACTTAGCATGAGGGCTAAGAAGTTCTGGCAGAGAACTGGTAAGCAGATTACCATTGATGGTAATGAAACTGTTGGGTTTGATAAGAAGAAAGTAGAGTGTTTCAACTGTCACAGGTTAGGACACTTTGCTAAAGAATGTAGAAACCCAAGGAAGCAGGATAATAGGAGCACATGGTATAGGCAAGAGAAGAAGAAGGAAGTCACAGTGGAAGAGACAAGGGCTATGCTAGCCATAGATGGGGTTAACTATGATTGGAGCTTCATGGCTGATGAAGTGGAAGCACCAACAAATACTGCACTGGTGGCCACTGAGACTGCTCTAATGGCCTTTTCTGATTCAGAGGTAAATTCCATAATTAAATGTACTGAATCATGCTCTGCTCTTAAAGCTTATGAAGATCTTAAAAAGAGATTTGATGATCAAATAGAACAGTTATATGATGCATTAGCTAATTTAGGCAATCATAAAAAAGGAATAGCTGTTCTTGAAAAACAACTTTTACATTTTCAAGGAAATGAATCTAAGTTTACTGATGACATGAATGCTCTAAAAAGAGGCATAGAGTTCAGAGATGAAATAATTTCTAGGCAAAATGAATCATTAACTAAAGCTAAAAATAAAACTTAAAATGTTAAGATAACAGTAGATGCTTTAGCTTATGCCTCAGAGGGAATTAATAAGATTTGGGAAGCTCAAGTAATCAATAAAGCTAAGTCTGGTTTAGGATACAAATCTGTTCCTCCACCATACAAAGGTGTTCCTTCACCTCCAGGTATTGACCTAACACACACAGGATTTGCTGAGTTTCAAGAACCAATAATGGAATATGGTTCTAAGTCTACTGAGAGTCCTAAGGTAGAGAAAGTAAGTGAGAGTTTATGTAAAACTTCACTTTCTAAGGACAAGGTGTCCTTTGTTAGGAAATCAGATGCTATAGTTGTTGAGGATTGTACAACTGATAGTGATGAAGATGAACAGGTTATGTCTAAACCTGAAAAAAGCTAAGAAAGCAGGAACAAAGGTTCCTAAAGTGGTCAAAAGGGATACTGTTAGGCCTAAATCAAACATTAAACATGTTAGGCAACTAGTTAAATATTGTGAACAATATAGAACCACTAACAAGCCCAGAGGTAACCAAAGGAATTGGAATAACCTCAAGTCTAACCAATTAGGTGATGACTTTGCTTTTTACAACAAAGCTTGTTATGCATGTGGTAGTTTTGACCATCTTGCAGCTTTCTGCAACAAATGGGTATCTGGGTATGAAAACAATAGAGTGAACTACAAAAGGAAAACACCTAAAACTCACTTTCACTCTAGTTCTAATGTTAACATAACTAAACCCAAAACAGTTTCAGTTAAGTCTGGCTTCAAACAAATTAATTCTGCTAGACCATATATGACTGTTTACCCAAAATCAACAGCTAAGGGTGCAAAAACATTTTATAAACATGCACCAAAAGTTGTTCAAAGGCCCATTCATTCAAAAGCAGTAGTCCAAAAACAAGTTTGGAAAATTAAGGGTTCAACTACAAAACAAGCAGTTAATTCTGCTAGGCAAGTAGTTAATTCTGCTAGGCAAGTAGTTAATTCTGCTGCTAAGGGAAACAGGGCAAATGCTGTTAAGGCCTTAGCATGTTGGGTTTGGAATTCAACTAAATCCAATGTTGCATCAACTGTTCTCAAAAGATTAAATTACATTGATGCAAGAGGCAGATCCAAGTCAGTAATGGCTTGGGTCCCCAAAAGAAACTAATACTCCTTATTACTGTGCAGGAACATTCAATTGATAAACAAGAGGATCAAGGATACTCAGATAGTGGATGTTCAAGGCACATGACAGGCAACAAGTCCTATCTTTCTGATTTTCAAACATTAGATGGTGGCTATGTTACCTTTGGAGGAGGTGTTGGTGGCAAAATTTCCAGTAAAGGTACAATTAAAACTGGAAATTTAGATTTTGAAGATGTGTACTATGTACAAGAGCTAAATTATAATCTTTTTAGTGTCTCACAAATGTGTGACAAAAAGAACAAAGTTCTTTTCTGTGACACTGAATGTCTTGTGCTTTCTCCAGATTTTAAGATGCCTGATGAAAGTCAAGTACTTCTTAAAATTCCTAGAAAGGGCAATATGTACAGTGTTGACATGAAGAACATTGTTGCCAAAAAGGATTTAACTTGTCTTGTTGCAAAGGCCACATTGGATGAATCAATGAAATGGCATAGAAGGCTTGGTCATATTAATTTCAAAACCATAAATAAAATTGTTAAGAATGGTTTGGTAAGAGGTTTACCTCACAAAAGATTTGAAAATGATCAAACATGCATTGCTTGTCTTAAAGGCAAACAACACAAAGCCACTTGTAAGCCCAAGATTTTTAACTCTATCAATCAATCATTTTTTATGCTTCATATGGACTTATTTAGACCTGTTTCAGTAAGTAGTATAATGCATAAGAGATATTGTCTTGTTATAATTGATGACTATAGCAGATTTACATGGGTTTTCTTTTTAGGTTCTAAGGATGAAACTTCTAGCATTCTTAAGACTTTCATTACACAGATAGAAAACCAAGTAGACAAGAAAGTAAAAGTCATTAGATGTGATAATGGGACATAATTTAAAAATAGAGTTATGGAAGATTTCTGCAAAGAAAAAGGTATTAGGAGAGAATTTAGTGTTGCTAGAACTCCACAACAGAATGGTATTGTTGAGAGAAAGAATAGAACACTAATAGAAGCTGCTAGAACTATGTTAGCTGACTCTAAGCTACCTATAACTTTTTGGGCTGAAGCAGTCAACTCTGCTTGCTATGTTCAAAATAAAGTTTTAGTTGTACAACCTCACAATAAGACATCATATGAACTTTTTAGAGGTAGAACTCCTGCGATAGGATTTCTTAGACCTTTTGGATGTCATGTGACAATTCTCAATACCTTAGACCACTTAGGAAAATTCGATGGTAAAGCAGATGAAGGATTCTTTGTTGGATATTCTCTTAATAGCAAAGCATTTAGAGTATACAACACAAGAACTAGGATTATAGAGGAAAACCTACATGTGGAGTTTTTGGAGAATAAATCCAATGTAGAAGGTCAAGGACCAACATGGCTATTTGATCTTGAGACTCTAACCAAATCAATGAATTATGTGCCTGTTGTTGCAGAAACTAATGATTTTTCAGGTTCACAAGCAACAGATGAGGCAAGGTTAGAAAAGGAGACAAATCAAGATTATGTGTGGATGCCAATCTGGTCAAGTACAAGTGTGGAATCAACTTCAACAATTGGTGAATCTTCTTCTGGTAAAGCTAAAGAAGATGTTGAAGATGAAAGCAAAGAAGATGGAGCAAAGGAACAAGAAAATAGTTCTGCTATCAATAATGCTGCTGAAACAGACTTAACTGAAGAAGCAGAATTAACAGACGATGAGGTGGATTTGAGCAATCTCCCACCAAACTATCATGTTCCACTTACACCACACACCAGAATTCACAAAGTCCACTCCCTAGAAAATGTGATAGGAGATGTACAATCAGGGGTGAAGACAAGGCAACAACTGATGTCTTCAGACCAACAAGGGCTTCTTGATGCCCTTTATGCTTCAAAACAGCATGAGTTTTCAAACTCTTGCTTGTTTGTATGTTTTCTCTCACAAGCTGAACCAAAGAACATTCTGAAAGCCTTAGATGATTCAAGCTGGGTAGAAGCTATGCAAGAGGAGCTTCTTCAGTTCAAGATTCAGAAAGTTTGGGTGCTAGTTGATTTACCTAAGGATGCAAAGGTAATTGGCACTAGATGGGTTTTCAAGAATAAAAGGGATGAAAGGGGAATAGTGATTAGGAATAAGGCTAGATTAGTAGCCCAAGGGTACACACAACAAGATGGTATAGACTATGATGAAGTTTTTGCTCCAGTAGCAAGACTAGAGACAATTAGGCTTTTCTTAGCTTATGCTTCATTTTTAGGATTCACAGTTTACCAAATGGATGTCAAGAGTGCATTTTTATATGGCACAATTGAAGAAGAGGTGTATGTCTCACAACCTACAGGGTTCATTGATCCTGACCATCCAGACAAAGTGTACAGAGTTGTAAAAGCTCTATATGGCCTGCATCAGGCACCAAGAGCTTGGTATGAAACACTGGCTTCCTATTTAAAAGAGAATGGATTTCAAAGAGGAAAGATTGATCAGACACTTTTCATCAAATAGCACAAGAAGGATCTTCTGTTAGTGCAGGTGTATGTGGATGGCATTATCTTTGGATCTATAAGGAAGGAGATGTGTTTGGAGTTTGAGAAGCTTATGCATGATAAGTTTCAGATGAGTTCCATGGGGGAACTTACATTCTTTTTGGGTTTGCAAGTTAAACAGTCATATGAAGGCATATTTATTAGTCAAGATAAATATGTTGCTGAGATACTTAGAAAGTTCAACTTTGCTGATTCAAAAATGGCAAGCACACCAATGGATTCTGAGAAGCAACTTCCAAAAGATTTAGATGGAGAAAATGTGGATGTATACACATACAGATCTATGATAGGATCTTTGATGTATCTCACATCATCAAGACCTGACATCATGTTCTCTGTTTGTGCTTGTGCAAGATTTCAAGTAACTCAAAAGGTTTCTCATTTAACAGCATTCAAGAGGATTTTTAGATATCTCAAGGGTCAACCTAGGTTGGGTCTATGGTATTCAAGGGAATCACCTTTTGACTTGGTAGCATTTTCGTATAGTGATTATGCTGGTGCTAGCTTGGATAGAAAGTCAACAACTGGAGGATGTCAATTCCTTGGGTGTAGACTTATCTCATGGCAGTGTAAGAAGCAAACAATTGTGGCTACTTCAACAACTGAAGCTGAATATGTAGCTGCTGCAAGTTGCTATGCTCAAGTCCTATGGTTTCAAAACCAACTTCTTGACTATGGGTACAATTTTATGAACACTGTCATTCATATTGATAATAGTAGTACAATTTGCATTATTAAAAATCCAGTACAACATTCTAAAACAAAACACATTGAAATTAGACATCACTTTATAAGAGACTGCAATGAGAAAAGATTAATTCAAGTTCTTAAAATTGCTTCAGAATACAACTTTGCAGATCTGCTAACAAAAGCTTTTGATGTTGGAAGATTTCAGTACTTGGTAGCAAGTATTGGAATGCTTAATCTTTGAATTTTTCAATCTAATGTGTTTTTGTATATAAATTTTTGTTTGTACTGCTAGCTTTGTCTGTTAATACTGCTATTACAAAAGTTTGTGCTGTTTGTACAAATTTAAATTGTGTTGTTCATACAGTTAGTTCTATGCTTATTCTAATGCAAGACAAGTACTTTGTACATTGTTCTTTTGGTTTTAGACTAACAATTTCAGGTATGATCATGTGAACACAAAGGAAATTTCAAGTGAAATGGAAGCAGCAGAGTGTGTTCTAGTTGCTGCCATAACAGGTTTATGATGGACTGAGTTTGGGAATTCTTAACAAAGGTTCACACCTAAGTTAATTAATTCTTTAAAACATCTTTCTTGAAACCTGGTTATCATATTTCACATTGAATTGATGACTTAGTTGATCAGAAAGTAACTGATTCAACTCACTTTATATCATTTTATACTTTTAAGTATAATGAGCAAGTCTAAGGACATCTGATAGAAAGAACAGCTAGTAAAAGTGAATCTAACACTTGTGTTAGAGGCAACAATTGCTATGAGCTGGAAACTCTGTCAAGAAAGCCTTTTGAATAGGTTTATCTTTACACAGGCAGTTATTTATAACTGAAAACATTGGTTCTCACACAACCAGAGGTTGCTTTAAACAGAAATTTTGATTAAGTGTCTGTTATACACTTAATCCCTTCAAAATGGTTGAAAGCAGTATGATTTTTCATAATAAAATCATATGCATACTGTTAAAAGTCAAAATTTTTCTTAAACAGATTTTTGGAATAAAAATGACTCAGAAAACCATCAAATGATGGATTATGAGTTATTGCCCCATGAATCACCTCTCATAGGAGTTAACACACCTAGAAGTGATGAGGGCAGCAAATTAAACTCTTAAGGAATCGATGGCTACATGTACAACATTGTCTGATAACAAGTTCTAATTGATAGCTCAGATGATGGAGAGAGAAATATTTTGGTACATTGTGAGAGATCTTCCAAACAGGGGAGGAAATGTTATTTGTATCTCAGGGGAGGAAACATCTCAGGGGAGGAAATACAGCCCAAGGAAGATTAACCAGTGAAAGGGAGGAAAAGAAAAGAGCATACAAGATGATGACATGGAAGTTGAAAATGACAAGAATAGAGCTGATTCTGGAGTATTATATATATTCAGAAGGGATGAAGCATTCCAAAGGAGAAAGTTCTATCTAGGTCAAACGAAGAAAAGTTTCAATTTCAGTTCACTACGTTTGTTCATCACTTGCAAAGGCATGCTGATAGATGATTTCACTTGTTGAAACAAGCATCCAAGATACACAGCACCATTGCCTCTTATAATTCCTTCATCCAAGGAAATTGCACCATCTTTTAGGTCAATGATTGAAGCTTGAAGATGTGTATTGATATTGTCAAAGATCAGAAAGCAGATGAGTTACTGAGTTAGATATTAACCTTTCAGAATAGAAGAAAGTTCAGTCCAAGGGTCTGACAATGAAGTGTTTGAAAGATCTTCACAATTCCTCATTTAATTCAGAAAACATGTTGAAATGGATTCACATGTTTAGGGGAGGATTGTTGGGAATTAAATATACTGAAGATTAAGTATCGGGAAATTCTCTAAGTGATTAAGTCTGGTGGTTAAGTCTGCTAGTGTTAATGCTGGTTAAGTCTGCTACCTGGTTAAGTCTGGTCGTTGAAGATTAAGTCTGCTAGTGTTAATTCTGGTGAATACAGAATTAAGTCTGCTCTTCTATCGTTAAGTCTGGTTGACTAAAGTCAATTATACACGGTAGATAATATCTTACCCCATGTGCTCAGTCTTTATCTTATATTCACAGAACAAGTTGTAAACATAGATACATGTTGTATCTTAGTTACTGACACACATAAGATAAGCTAGCAAGTTGTTCGACAAGACTTAACATTATTGTAAAGATCTTTCTTGATATATAAAAGAAAGATCTTAGACTAGATAAGAGTGTTAAAAAAAAGTGTGCTTAATTAATATCTCTCAAGAACAAACACAAACAATATCACAAGATATAGAAACATAAGATTCAAGGTTGTAACCCTAGTGATATGAAAAGATCACTCGTATTATTATCTTAATAATATTGAATCATTTGGTGTTAACATTGCATGTTCATTGTTCGTTACTAAAGCATTACTTTCCATTTCCATAATACAAATAACCTTCTAAGTGTGATTAAGTAGATTCCGTATACTTAATCATATTAACTCAATATATCATAGACACAAAGTCACAAAGGTTTAACCACCTTAACAGTGTATCAATTCCTCTCAGAGAAGTTCGTCAGTTCATTTTGAAGATCGAGAGAAGGCTATTTCACAGAGATCAAATGAGGCGGCTTGAGAGTTATGTTGGAGGGAGGCCATCATTTCCGACCAGGAACTTCCAAAGACCTGATCCAGTCTTCACTGCATTCAGAAGTTCGGAATGATGTAAGAGTTGAATATATTCTTTGATTGATATAAATTGCTTGCATGATTGTTCATAATGGCTTGTGCACAGATAACAGTGCACAACCCGTTCTTGTAAAGAAAGGACCCTGAGGTATGCTTCAGTGCCTCAATCCTAAACTAAGGAGTGAAAGCTTCTTACTTTTGAGCAAAATTACCCAGAATTTTATAAGTTTTTCAAAATTCTGCTCAAAAGAACAAGTATTCCATTGTTAAGGGGGAGTACTTGAAACAAAAATCTTTGTTCTAAAACATAAAAGTTCTTGAAATTCTTCCCGAAAACCTCAAAAAACATATTTTAATCAAAAGTTTAATAAAACCAACATAAATATGCTATTTTTGAGGGGGAGAATATGTAAGTGATTAAAATATGGTAATAAAAAGTTGAAATCTCGCATGAGCTCGACTAAGAATGAACCTCGAATTGACGATATCAAAAGTCGGTAATCGAAAAGACATGTCCTGGACGGGTAATAATTTCAAGCCGGTTTATCCGGTGATGTAAACGTGTCTCGCAAAGGACTTGTCTGAGTAGAATGTACCAATTTCGAGAGATTATTCTTTGAATATGGCCGGGACGAGTAATAATTTCAAGCTAGTTTAACTAGTGATGTAAACTTGTCTCGCAAAGGTTATATTCATTGAAAATCAATCAATTCTAAAAGTGTTGACTCTACCCGACATGTGCAAATTTACTTTAACCACTTATGAGTACATGTTACGGGGGAGTATTTCTGAAAAATGCAAAACTCTCAAAGTGTAAACAATATAAGTTTTACACTCATAAACACTTTGAGAGATTTTCAAAAAGATTGGTTTTATGGAAAACCTAGGATAGTCATTGAGATATAAGGTGATTAAGGTTAGGAAACCGTCCTATGATCCGCCAGAGCCGGAGGGATCTACCCAAGGACAACACCGATAGTTTTGAACTAGAAAGTCCTAGGTATGATGAAAAAAAAAGAGTAAAGAAATGAAAGGAGAAAGAAGGGGTTGAAGAATGAAAAAGAAAAGTAAAGAAAAGGGTGAAAAGAAATAGCCCTCCATATGTTCAACCTTAGGGCAGAAACCGGGTTTAACTCATATGCTACTGGTTGTTACTAAGGTGACACCGGTATTGAAGATTAAGCCGTCATGGACCCAGTGACGCACTGCACTAAAACTTCTTGCCACTCAGGTGTCTCTTAAAAGACACTTGTTTCATTTCACACGAAGAACCCTTCATTATCTATTAACCTCTCACTATGAGATGTGTTGATATTGAAAAGGAGACACTCTCCTCCATGCCTCCGATGACTAAAACCAACAAGCACTTAATCGAGTCTAGAGCCACGAGATACATAAAAAGATCTCATAGGAACACTTAGTATTTCTACACTGGTTGTTCAACATTATGGACACCAGTTGTAAATTATAAGGGTCCTACGCAGGTCTTAGTAATCTGCCGAGAACATTCATGAGAGAATTCACATATTGTGGTTCTCAGTGATTGAGTGGAAATCCTGCCAGGGTCAACATCAAACAGCCTTGACAGCAGGTCACTTCGATAACCGCTTGTGGGTTACGCTTAGTGTTCGAAGTGGTTCCAAAATGGTCTACAGTCGTGGAGTGATACTTCGGTATACTTCAGCGGCTCACCTGAATCGTTGATACCCTTCGGTATATCTATGTCATCTCTCTCGGGGGCATCCGGTTCAGGAACGGTGTAGGATCGATACATGTGTTGATTATGTGTGATTCAGGAGGTCTTGGATTATGGAAGAACAAGATAGCCATGGTAAGAGTTAGAGAGAGAGAGAGGTAGGTGGGAAGTTTCTTGAGAGAGAAACACACCTTATGTGTGTGTATTAAAATGAAACAACCAACCCTTTCCATAACATGGAAAGGGTATATATACTACTTACAATATTTGCCCAGTGTGGGCTGTGGAGTGAGCTGACAGTGGGTAAAGACCCGACCCAACTCCACTAATACTACGATAAATAAACTAATAACTAAACTAATACTAACAAAACTAAGAGCTACGCTAAGCATGAAAATACACGGGGTGACCGATCCTTTTTCTTAATCCTAACAATCTCCCCCTAAGGGATGTCACCCCAGAAAAAACAGATTGAAGCTTAGCATTCTATATATAGATCTTTAGCTCTAGCTTGTATCATTTGATTCTTCAACGGCTATCTTTGTACTTCAAGCAATGATCTTGCGATTAATGTTCCTTTGGCTTGTGTGATCTTTGAGCTTGCTTTGAGATCATCAGCCACAGTAAATCTCCAAATCATCCTTAGTAGTATCGCCTCCATGTGATGTAGTGACTATTGGGCCGTCATGCTCACACTTTTCTGGATCATGATATTAGTCATCATAGTTACGGAAGCATTGTTATAGGTCATTCAGCTATCATGATATCTTTGAATGTGAGTGTGAAGTGTGAGCATGAGGTTATGGATTGACACGTCTCTACTGGAATCAGGAACCATCACCATTACCATCTTTATATGAATCTGAAATAAAATAGTTAGCAATAAAGTTGGGGAACGAATATGGCTTTGTCATTCGCCCAGTGTGGTTGGAATAACCTTCGAATCCGTGAGGACCGACCTGTGATCAGGAAGAATCCCCTTTAAAGAAGATTCTCCTTGACAGGACTTTCCAGCTTGTAGTCTTGAGTCTTCCAACAAATTAATGTCAGAATCATCATACTAAGCATGTTTCATACCGGAACGTCTCAAAGCAGACAACACGGTAGAGTGAATCAGTGAATTAAATACCCACTGATTGATGAGAAATTGATTAGAAAAATCACTCGCGTGTCACTGGATAAACATTTTATGTAACACGACGAGAGTTTTATAAGTTAAATAACATTTTCATCATAAACACTTTTGTTTGAAAATTTACACAATCAATGAGCTCGAAACTCAGTTGGTGAGCACATTGAAAGGTTTTCCAAAAGCATCCGTCAATCCATTTCTTGGAACAAGTTTGATTCAAATGTTGAATCGCCCCATCGTTGTTTTCCAGTTGTCACTAGTTTGATCCATGAATCACATGTCACCTACTAAGAGCTTGTTTGATGTTGGCTCTAGCAGGATTTCCATCTTCATTGTGAATACTTATGTATCACTCGGATGTTCTGGAAATACCACGAGGATAATGCGTAGGACTCTTCATATATATTTTCTTGCTTTTCACGGTGTATGAAACAGCAAGCATATTGTAAATGTGTCCTAATGAGATTTATGGATGATCTCTTGGCTCTAGACTCGATAAGTGCATTTTGATTTAGTGATCGGAGGCTGGAGTAGATTGCCACCTTTTCAATATTATCTAACTCGGAGTGAGATAGACGATAGAAACGAATTGAACTCCGTGACAATGAAACAAGAATCCTTTAAGGGAACTTGAGTGGCTAGGGAGGGTTGTGCAGCGTATCACCGGGTCCATGATAATTTGTCTTCAATGTCAGCAATCAACTAAGTGATTCTGACAGCATATGTATTGACCCGATTTCTGCCTAAAGTGTAAGGAGGGCTTCTTTCTTTTCACCATTTATCTTTACATTTCTTGTTCATTCTTCAACCCCTTCAGTGCTTACTGAGATTTCACCACTAGTACCTTGTTGGGTTTGTTCCAGTACTAGCTCCATCTCAGTCGGCACTCCTCCCTTATTCACTTTTCTCCTTTTTAATCATTCCTAAGTACTTCTATTCTAACTAGAGGATTTTCCCTAGGAAGATCCCTCCGGTTCTGGCTAGATCATGGGAACTAATACCTAACCTCACCATCCTTATAACTCTAGTGCATTAAAATAAGATTGGTCGGTCTTTGGTATTCTTCCACAATTGCCATCATAAACCATTTGCTCCCCCTCAATATGTGCATCGATATACGAAAGAGTTTAGCACATATTTGGGAGCCTACACATGAGTCCAAAAGATCACATTTTATCAGATTTCATATTTAAATCACATTCTCTCCCCCGATCAAAAATTTCAAACCTTTTGAGATTTGTGATCCCAATTGATTTAAATAAGTTAGAAAATATGGGAGAAAATGTGGTCAGTTTTAATATGTGCTGATAATGGAACATGCAACTGCTCCCCCTCAATTAATGAGGGAGATTCACTACTTATCATGTACAAAGATAATCGTTATGACACAAATGATATTGACCTTTTTGCGCCGACGATGTGATCATCCGCTTCACTAAGGGAGTCAGTAGTCAACATCAATTATCCATCCACCAACCAACAAAATTTCGTAAGTATTGAAGATCCCCATTTGGCGAGACCAGAATAAGTAATGCTTTGTTAAAATGAAGGTGGTGGTGGTGAAGACAGTGTTGTTGTTGTTGTTGTTGCTGATGTTGTTGTTGTGGTGAATTCAGAGCCAGCCAATTGAGTTTGAACATCTGATCAAATGGTTAGAGTGGGAATTGGCACATTCATATTGGCCATGGAATCTGCATAAGAATATCAACACAGATATACATACATACAGATTCACTTTTCATTAATAGCTACCACATAGCAGCTTGCCAAATCATAATACCATATTCATCTCATAATCAAACCACAGTCAGGAAATACATCAAACCGCTATCTACCATGAAGAGCAATCAACAATCATGAACGTGGCAATTCACTCATATTTCAACATTCAACTCAGGATCTTAGGGACAAGATTCTAACACAATAGTTATATACCTAAGCATATCCTGAGTGCACATGCACTAAATCAACAACAATTAAGCAGCTATCGACTAACAAAAGTCAATCAACATTTGAAACTCATTCATTCAGATCATACAAATGCCTGTGGAGTATTCAAGAACAACAATCACAATGGGTTTTCTAACTTCTCTTAGATTTTGAGTTTTAAAGTATTTAGGGGATTAAACGAGGATTCCAAAGTGCAACAAACGAACCTTCTAGTTACATAAAGCTAGGAAACTATAAGCAAATTGCACATAAAGCCCTAATCTTTCTAGCAACTAACACATTTGGCCATTTGATATAAAGCTTAGTAAGATCCTCTTTAACTAATACCCCATTAACTACAAAACCTTTTCTAACATTTATGAGATAACCAAGAAACCCGTTTGATGATATAAAATTTTAAATCACTCTCCCCTCAATCAATGACCCGTATTCTAGTTAAAGAGTTGTAGTCATTTATTGAGTGAAAAATTTTATGCACAATCCAAGTCTGAAAGAATTTCAAACAACACGTTACCACCATGTGTCTTACAAATAATTTTCAAAAGAATCATAGAATGAAAACTATTTGTATACAAAGAAGATTTCTCTTCTTTTACAAGAAATAATGCACTGAGGCGTACATCAAATCAGGAAAAACATGGATATAAAGTAATCCATGCCCGGGTGAACTTCACCTAGTGGGAGGAACTACCGTCTTTTTGGCGACGTGCTTTCCCCATTTTGAAACGCGGGTTGCTATCTAAAGTAATAGCAAGCCATCAAGACATGTTTTAACAATTCATTTTAACTTCTGCTCGAGCTTCATTTAAAGTCCCGTGTCATTATTGAATGACATTTCTAAGACCGTAAATGTTATCGATAAACAGAAGACATGCCTAGAGAAACTATTTTTGGTATTTTCTAATTTTTTGATTTTTATGGTTTTTATGGGTTTTATATTTTTCTATTTTCTTTTTGGTTTTTAAAATATATACAAGGATATATGAAGTAAATATATACAAGGATATGTGAAGCAGATCCATTACTCCTCAGTTTCTTCCTGAAGGCTTTTGAGTGTTTCTGGCCTCAGACTCTTCTCAGCTGCCATCACTTTACTTGCTGAAGAACAATGTCCGCAAATCTAATTAGGGAGGGATTAAATCTGGCTTTTCACTCTCCCCTAATTAGTGCTCTCCCCCAAACTAACCACCTTTCTGATGAATGCCCATAATATGAAGAAGTCTTTTGATAACCAAATGCATGCCGTCTTTAGTCTTCTAACACACAGCGGAGAATGTAGAATAGACTATAGACTCGACCTTCTTCAAGATTGTCCATTTTAGGGAAACAGAATACCAACATCTTCATCTCACCAAATGCATTCCAGTAATCTTACATATAACCCATCAGCTCATAACGTACACATGAGATGATAACACCAAAGTAACTAGTTGAAATACTTATCATCTTTAATTTGTATCACATTTCTCTCCCTTGATGGTTACGATTAATCGGCCCGTGATGTAGACATGAAATGATAATACCAAGATAACAAGTTGAAACACTGATCATCTTTTAATTTGTATCATAAGACATTAACCCTGATCTTGTGAACTTGTTGTACGTCCTTGGTGTACACATTTCTCTCCCCTGATGGTTACGATTAATCGGAATCATCATAATGATGTGTACATGAAGCATAATGATGTGTACATGAAACATTAACTAGAAGCCCTTTATTACTGATTATATCAGCCCGTGAGAAGATGTCGAAGGGTCGGGAGGTAGAATTCCATGAACTTGTTCTTCAACACCTTGATGAATGACTAGAGATATGCTTTCATGAGTTGTTGGAGAAGTACTAACAGATGGTACTTCTTGAACCATTGTGGTTCAAGAAGGAGTACCGGTTGTATCGGCAGATATCTGTGCATCAGCGGGAAACATAGGAGATACAACACTTGATGGAGCTGAAAGTATTCTTCAAACCAATGGTTGAAACAACATATCTTCTTTCTTCATGAACGGTGGAACATATGGTGTTGAAGAAACTTGGTTTGCACGACTCCTGAACTGATGTATTCAGGAGTCGTATGACCATTTCTCAAACATCAATCAACATGTAGTTTATTCACCCTTTCCCCCCTCAAAAATTGCATATGACTGCAATTTTTGATTGAACAAGTGAATAAGAATACCATAAATGGTAAGTAGATCCACTTGATAACTGACATTTTGTTTATTCACCCTTTCCCCCCCTCAAAAATTGCATATGACTGCCATTTTTGATTGAACGAGTGAATAAGAATACCATCAATGGTAAGTAGATCCACTTGATGACTGACATTTTGTTTACTCACCCTTTCCCCCCCTCAAAAATTGCATATGACTGCAATTTTTGATAGAACAAGTGAATAAAATATACTCCAATGAACGTTGATCCACTTGATGACTGAGTGAGCATGGGAAGAGCATGAAACTTGTTGATGAGAATGGTCATAAATAAGAAGATTTCTCTTCTTCCGAAGATAAAGCGCACTTAAGCGTACACCTTTCTTTTCTTTGAGGAACGGGGCCTGAAGTGTTATCTGCAGACGCCATTATGTTGACATTGAGGCCCGAGGCTTGAACTGCAGTGTTCAAACGTCATTGTCGTTGAAGAACGAGGCTTGAACTGATGTGAACAGACGTCATCTCTCTCTTTTCTACTTCTCTCAGCTAACTCGTTACCAACCCCATTATCATTCAGTCGGCTCTTTGTCGTGACTACTGATGGACAAAACCCAATATGTTGAACTTGAGACTGAAGTAACATAACCCGAACTTGTGACTTAAACTTGCACTAATGTGAGACAAAAAGCGGTGTAGAGAGTTCGTGCAACTTCGAATCCCTAAGTACTCTATACTCTTCAACCAACCAACCATCAAGTATAAGAAGTACATCACCTCTTGAATATCCACAACTTCGTGTGACACTGAGCACTACAACGTAACTCCTTAAAGTGATAGTTATTTTGTGGTAATAGAGAGGAAGAATCACAAAAATAACTAGATATCCAAGTCTTCATCATTGTAAAGGTTAAAAGCTCGAACAAGGATCTCGAAGAATCTTCATCCAACCAACCCCGATATCTTCAGATACTAAGTACACGCACCCGTGAAATTACAATTCAACCTCAAATAAATAATAATGAATTAACCCCGTAGTCACATCTTGTGGTTTAACTACCCAGATCTAGCCGTTTTTGATGTTTTAAATGAAATTTGAAAATGGTTTTATCCCGATCTTTGTCAAAAGCGCATAACCCATCATCACGGGATTTTACAATTCTTGAGATTTAAACCGAGAAATAGATTCTTTCGCGGGATTTTACAAAACCAAGAAGAAACCGTGAGACAATGATAAATTGAATGTGTCATGACAAATTTGGTTTTGATGAATATCTGTTTGGGGAAACATGCAAGAGATCAGCTACAATTCTTCTCCCATATGTAGAATACTTCACAAACCATACTAAGTAAAGTAGTATAAACTACTTCCCCCTGGAAGTTGACCTTATAACATCAAATTACACCATTCTCCCCCATGATGGTTTTGAACTTTCGGAAGAATCATTGACGTGTACGGCCATATACACGAGAAGTTCTTAGACTATGAAGTATCATTGACGTTCTGTAGTGTCGAATATCCCATGAGACATGTTGTTCACATCTCAACCTTTAAACCCTTTGACTACCTTACCAACCTCGTATTATGTCGGCTATTGCTGTGACCACTTGGTGAAGTAAACCCGATATACCTAACTAGAAAATGAAGTAGAATTCCCCAAATTTGTTACTTAAGCTTGCACTGTTGTTGGGAAGAACGGTGTAGAGAATTTGTGCACCATGCAAATCTCTAAGTACTCGATACTATCCTGACAAAGTATGAGACTTTCATCACCTCTTGCGATTATCCACATCGTCTTCTGCGTGTGACACTGAGTACTATAATGTAACTCCTTTAAGTGATAGTTAACCAGGTCTTCAACCATCCACCCCGACTTCTGGAAACTAGATAAACCAAGTCTTCAACTTAAATCTTAAGCACGAGCAAGTTATTATTGAAAGTCATGCATCCAACCATCCCCGACTTCAATATAAAATAAGTACGCGCCTTCGTGAAATTCCATTTCAATCTCAAATTAGTAATACCAAATCAGCCCCGTAATCACTTTGACATTCATATACCCAAATACTAGCCGTGACGTGTGTATCCTCGTGAAATTTTGTAACAACCAAAGTACCACTTATCTTGCAAAACATTATACCAAAAAGTAACTCAATGTATTAAAAATACATTTGAATAATTACTTTTCAACTCAAGAATTTGTTATAACATTCGGATCCACCAAAGACAGTCCAATACTCAATCGTTATTCAATATACAGCCCAAGTTAACTCCAATGAAGTCCAATACAACACAAAATAACGTGGCCTATTGCTGAAGTTCACATTTAGTCCAATGAGCAGCCCATATTCTTAGACTAATCAAACCCTAATATTTAGGGGTTATAAAACAATACCATTTGATAACCCTAATGACCACTTATCAAATCCCCCGCCCCCATTCACTGTTAATCATGATTAGCAGCTAATCTCACTCAACAAAACCCTTTGATAACCCTCATTTTAACAAACCCTAATCTCACTAATAATCCGCCCCCTTCTCATCCTTTCACTCAGCCACCAAGTACAACACAAACCCTCATCTCCATTGAAGCATCTTCAGTCCGAATCAAAACACAACAAAGGCATCATGATTTTTTTTACTCTGGTAGGTTTTACGTTTCTTCCTTTTTGTTTTGTATGAACGATCCAAAGAATGATTATAACAGATTTGTTATCAATCATTCTTTATTTTTGGATAATAAACAAGAAGCAAAGCTTCAATAAAGATCAGTGATGAATGTTTTTCGGGTGAACCTTCAATGGTTTTGATACATCCCGTAATGAACACAAAGTAACAAATATGTTATTTTTCTTTTCTTTTGAATCGGATAAAAAGGAAGCTAAGTCTTCAAAAATTGGATCTGTGATGATATTCTTTCGTGTTCTTGATCTTTAAGGTCTTGAAGTTGTTGTACCACACAAAACGAAAGAAAAACTGAGATCTTTGGTTGCAATTATTTTCATTTCGAATCACAGTAGGCATATGAGATGAAGTTGTGGTATAGTTTTAGATTTGAGGTGGATGGGATTATGATAGATGTTGGATTGGATGATGTTGCTGTCGTGAGTGAAGGGTGGCTATAATTTATTAGGTTAGTTTAGATTTGGTTTTGTGTTGGATTGGTTGTGGCTGATGCTGTGTTCATCACGGAACAGTTTGGTATTTTGTTTCGAGTCAAGTTTTGAGTCTAGTTTTTGATTTGGACATAACTGATGATGTTGTAGACTGAGGTTCAAAACAGTTTGGTATTTTGTTGTGGTCTTAGTGGTCTGGTCTTATTCTTCTTCATCTCAATTCAATAGACAAATCGCAACTTTTGAAGAAAATTTGACAGCATTTTGTTTAGATTTGCTTGATAATTGGTTTTCAATAGTCAAATCGCAAGATCAAATCGCAACCATAGTCAAATTGCAGTTGACCAGTCAAACTGCAAGCTGTCATTTTCTTACTTTTCCTAAAAAACCGGATCTGGGTTTTTCTCTTTCATCAAATCGCAAGAAAGAAAAAAATTAAGCAAACCCAGATCCTATACTAAGACAAACAACAAAAAAACAACCATATAAACAATTCCACCATATAAACAATTCGAACCAAAAACCACCATATAAACCAGTCGAACCACAACCAAACACAGCCACGAATGAGATTAGACAAGTAACGACCTGAGCTAATAGTAACCAAAAAGACAGATTTTTGTTATTCGAATAAAATATGATTAGAACCACAAAATCAATCGAGGCTGAAGGTCGAAGGATAGAAAACAATATATACTTAAAAACAACATCAAAAACAGATTCGAACCACAAAATCAACACAACTAACAACCTTGGCTCTGTTACCAATTGTAGGATCGATACATGTGTTGATTATGTGTGATTCAGGAGGTCTTGGATTATGGAAGAACAAGATAGCCATGGTAAGAGTTAGAGAGAGAGAGAGAGGTAGGTGGGAAGTTTCTTGAGAGAGAAACACACCTTGTGTTTGTGTATTAAAATGAAATAACCAACCCTTTCCATAACATGGAAAGGGTATATATATACTACTTACAATATTTGCCCATTGTGGGCTGTGGAGTGAGCTGACAGTGGGTAAAGACCCGACCAAACTCCACTAATGCTATGATAAAAAAACTAATAACGAAACTAATACTAACAAAACTAAGAGCTACGCTAAGCATGAAAATACACGGGGTGACCGATCCTTTTTCTTAATCCTAACAAATGGCCTTCGCAAGGACTAGAGAAAGTCTTCACACTATGCTGTTGACGATCTCGAAGTCCGAACCTGTAAGTGCCAGATGATTTATTGCTAACTGTTTACACTGTAGGTAATCATGGAGACCAGGAGTTCCACCACCACCATTTCCATTAGAAGTTGTCTTGGTTTGGGTCTTATTTATGGTACCACTAGCCTGTGCTACTTCTAAGCTAGACACAGTTGTGGTAGCCCTTACCAACATGTCATTCTCCAATCCAATGACAGCCTCATCTGCAACAATGTGAGAAGAACCACTAGCCTGAGGTAGCTCAGTGTTCTGTGAATAAGTCCTTCGTTTTGTATGTCTTTTGAGTTTGTCGTGATGATGATTCCAAAAGTGTGGGTGTGTGATAGGTAAAAGCTGGGATTGCTAAACCATCACCCTGAGTTTGTCTAGCAAGTTCCAACATTGTAGCAAACAATGGTGTAACTTTGCCTGAAAAATCTTTTCCATCCCTCCTCATGTTAGAGAAAACCTTTTTAGTTAGAGAGGGAGTGGGATAAATATTTTTATGACTTTTCTTTTTAACAAACTGATTGTCCAAAAAGAGTTGTAAAAACCTAGCATAGATAAAATATGTGCTTGAAGAACTATCCAAGTTCTTATCTGTCACAACCCGTAATTTCATGTCCTTTTCCAAGCTTCAAAATTTCACTATTCATCTCGGGAATTACTATTCATGGGTTACTATTTACCAATCACTATTCATCATTTTACTATTCATCATTTTTGAATTCAGTTAGAGACTTTGAGAAGTCGTCAAAAATTTTACTATTTCATGAAACACGATTCATTCCTGGAGAAAAATCACTATTCATTGTCATCATTCAGCATTATGTAAACTAGGTTTACGGGTATTAAAATTCGCGTAACCAGTATGGTTTAGCTGCGTATTCATGCATCATCAATAAAGACACATCATACAGACTAGAGTAGTCTGCATATCATCAGTAACATCATTACCATATCAGTTCATGCATGGGTTTGTGTGTGATTTTCATTAACATATGCTTAATTGTTTAATTAACGTTACCACTCTGTCATTTCTACTAACATTATACCCAATACTCTCGACAATGATCCTAATACATTTTCAAGCTAATTTTAATGATATAGAGATTATATTATTACTGTACCCGGTATTTTTAAACCAATCGCTATATTTTTCGTTTGACGCTTATAACTCTGTCGGTTTATGAAATTTCAATCCGATAATCATTCTAACACCCGATTCTTGCAAGGAACATGATTTTACAATTTTTACAACTTCATCGTATCTCATTTCACCTCTTCATGAGTTATTTCTAGTTAACTCGGTACCCGATAACACCTAATGTATACCTCAAAGCTAGCTAACTCTAATTAAATGGAGACACTTGCATTAAATTACATCAAATCTTCATCCATTAACCCCATGTGCTGCCCCCCTCATCACCCCTAACATTTCCATCACTTGATTGCTAAGTACCATGCATTAAATGAATTTTGGGGATTTAATTTCCAACTCCACTAACTACTACACATAACACATAAACCAACTAGCAAAAAAAAAAAGATCTAAACCCTCCCATTTCTTCTTCCCTATTCGGCCAAGACCAAGAACACCGCCAAAATCCATCACTTTTTCAAGAACAAGTCATAATCACACTCCATTTACCTTCCTAGTTATGATTTTGTGATTTAATCTCAAGTTTCTTACTCATTTCTTCTCAAAACTCATCAAATCATCAAGTAAGTTTCAAGAACACATTTTGATCATCTTATACTTTCATTTGATTCATATGTTTATGTATTTTCAAGTTATATTAGTTATCCATGCAAGTTATCTATGTTTTACATACCACTTTTGAACATAAACTATCTTAAACACTAGATCTATAAGTTTCACTAATGATCTCATGAAATCCACCAAGGTTGGTGATGTTTAGGACCCCATGACACCCTAAGAAGGTGTATGGTAGGATTTGCGAACTTGTGGAGTTGATTTGAGTTAGTATGATCAAGTTTAGAACCAAGGAAATGAGTTTTTAACGATCTAAAATAGCTACTGTCCAAAATCGTGTAAACTGGAAAACTCAGAAACTTTTGGTATATTTTGGCCTTCATATTCAGAAATTTTTTTCAAAAACGAAACCGTGGCCGCAAGAATCACTACAAACCGACTTATAACGAAGGATTTATGATTTTTCAAAGTTAGACGACGAAAACTAATTTTCTGAAAATTTAGTTGCTGATTGCCGAGATTCAAAGGACAAAACGAAGCGTTAGACATGATGTAGACGACCCGAACTACTGAGATTATGTTAGTTCATGTTTATACGAAGCCGTGGATGTAAAGAACGTAGAAAACGAGCTTATAACGACCAAGATACGCGTGTTTGAAGCCCGACAATTCACAAACTATTTTGACAGCCACTAATAGAAAATATGTTTCTAAGTGTAAAAACTAGTATTTTTACAAGTCACAACATTGATATCCGATTTTCTAATTGTTCGAGACATATTTGGTCAAAAGTTAAATATAACGACATGTAGATGTTGTTACAAGGTTTTCAAAAACGTCAAGCTTATGTCCTAACACTTAACCTACAATATTTCGCGACTAGTTTTGCGAGGCCATTTGGGCATATTTTCACAAGTTATGAAAAGTGATATTTTGCGATGAAAACATTATATTTGCCGATAGAACACCAAACGAGGATCGTGGAGTACCGTTTCAACATAGTTACACGAAAAGTAGTTTATAACTTAACGAGACGTCAAAAATGTATTTTTCAACGATAAACGTTATTTTCAAAACTAACGAGTGGTATCGTTAACATACGTATTTGCATGTGTAGCATCATTTCATTGCTTACATTAGATCCTATCATTCATATTAGGTTGCGGTTAGAGATCGTGCCTTATTTCAGCATATTCATTATTTTCATTGTTGCTATCACATAAGGTGAGTTTCATAGCCCCTCCTTTTACTTGTTTTGTAACTGTTTTGGGGGAGAATACATGCTCGTTTTTCATTAAACTCTATGCTCATTTTTCATTAAACTCTATGCTCGTTTTACATTTAAACTCCATGCTTGTTTTGCTTGAGACGTGAGTTGTCTTTTAAACATTATTGATTGGTTAAAATACTTGAGTCGTTGCTCGGAAGTATTTTGTGTTTACATTGTTCACCCTTGATCATTTCATTATGGACACTAGTACATTAAGCTATTTCATATGGCCTATGTCATGGACTGTTAATTTCGTATTATTTTAGTTATATGACGACATTGTCAGATATATATATATGGCGACATTGTCATGGCGACACTGCTAGATTAGATTATATGGCGACATTGTCAGAATTTATCTTATGACGACATTGTCAGATTTATTTATATGGCGACATTGTCAGATTTAGTTATATGGAGACATTATCACACTTACCTTTATATAGCGACATTGTCACACTTAACATTACATTTTGTGGTCCATAAATCATTTGACGTTCACTTAAACCAAATCATGTTTGGCAGTGGGTTGTAAACACACAGGTTGCAAGTCTTGTATGGGCGGGGCTTGGAGCTGGGTGGATTTATAACGCCTTTGCTGGGAAATCTTCATTCTAATGCATTACATTTTTCACTAATCTCTATGAACTCACCAACCTCGTGTTGACACTTTTAGCATGTATTTTCAGGTATTAAGCAATAGCACGCTACAGGAGGCTTTTGGCAGGGCATGACATGGTCATAGGAGACTCTGATATTCATTTGGGGACCGTTTAACTTATTTAAAGGCCTATTTCCGCACTACTTTTATCAATGTAAATTCAACACTTTTGTTAAACAATTTTAATCTAAATGATTGAGGTGAAAACCGTTCTCTGCACTTGTGTTGTGATACCAATTGAGTTGCACCCCAGTGGCATGTATGCTTCCGCTGGACCCGATTTCTGGGGGTGTGACATTAACCATATTGTCAAAAATTAATTTATAAAACTTAAATCTTTTATCATTATCAGCCAAACAAATTATAGCAGATGCCAAATTGCTACTGAATTCATTCCAACCAGTGGTCTTTGGACTAAGACACACTAAAACAGTATGGATTAAGAATTTCAACTGATGAGAGAAGTTTCCTTTGTAAAATTTTAAAGCATCATTTTTTCTCTCATATCCCATCTATGAAGGTTTTTCAAAAATTGTAGCATTAGTAAGATTCTCAATTCCATTAGCATCTCCTAGATGAAGATCTCTTCTAATAGATGCCTCAATAATGAGTATCTTCTGTCCATCTACAAGGGCATGAATTTGTACTTCCCCATTATGAGTTTCGACCTTAGCAGACGACCAAAACTGTATAATGTTGGAAACATATATAGTAGGTTTTACTGTTAAAGCAAACCTTATATATAGCTTGCATTAAGAAAATTAATGATTTCAGTAAAATCTACAGACTCGCTAGGTTTTTCTAAAAATGTAACATTATTGTGTGCTTCAGTAAAAGTTAAGTGCGACATGATGATTTGATTTGGGGGGTTTTCAATTTAATGATAAAAACTGAATTAGTGTTTAGAGGAGCGTGAATTTTGTGCGTGTGAAACTGATTATTTGAATCAACTGGGGATTTATACCCTTAAGTAAAAAGTTACATAATCATAACCTGCCCTCTAAAACCTGGCAGCAGAAACCTAGTAGCACTAAGTTTATGCTTAGTAGCACTAACTTTTCACAAAAAAATTTCTCAGCAGTATTTTCGCAATATCTTTAAAAACAATACTGCACTATGATATTTTGAAGGGATTAAATGTAAAGGAAGACACTTAATCATTTTCGGTTGCATTTAACCTCTGGCTGTGTAAGAACCAATGATGTCAGTATAAATACTGCCTGTGATCAGATAGACTCATTAAAAGAGCCTTCTTAACATGGTTTCTAGCTCGTGACAGGTGTTGCCTCTAACACAAATGCATTAGATTCACTTTTGCTCGCTGTTCTCTATAGCAGATGTCCTTAGAATAGTCACACTATCATTAGAATATGATAGAATGGTATAAAGTGAGTTAGCTCAGTTACTATCTGACTAACTATTGCCATCAATACATGTTCAAAATATCATAAATTGATTTCAAGAAAGAGATTTTAAAGAATCTCCCAACTCAGGTTTAAAACCTTTATCAAGTGACCCCTAAACTATGCCTATCATAAATCAATTATGACTGCAAACTTTCCACCACATTTGCATCTCACACAGCACCAAATCCAACTATGTCACTTTGCTTATTCTGCAAGTATTAGTCCAAAGCCAAGGAAAACACAAGCAGTAACACTTTACACCATCTAATTATACTCAGCAGTTGTTCAGAAAAACTAGCATTATTAATTAACAGTTCTAAGTATAACTAACAGTTCTAAGTATAACTAGCAGTATTAACACAACATTTTTAAGTAGACTAGCAACACTAAGTATACTTAGCAGCAGAAACAATTTATTGACCTAATAACAGTACTAATCCTTTCAAAACTTTACAAAAACACAAATAGATAAGAATTTTCAAAGATTTATCATTCCAATACTGACAACCAAAAATTGAAATCTACCCGCATCAAAAGCTTTTGTGAGCAAATCTGCAACATTATTATCAGTATGAATTTTAACAATTTGAATTAACTTCTTTTCATAACAATCTCTTATAAAATGATGTCTTATCTCAATATGTTTTGTTTTTGAGTGATAAACAGGATTTCTTATAAAGCATATAGTACTGCTATTATCAATATATATTTTAGTATGCATAAAATTGTACCCATAATCTAGCAATTGATTCTGAATCTAGAGCACTTGTCCACAACAACTTGAAGCAGCCACATACTCAGCTTCTATTGTGGAATTAGCAACCACAGTTTGTTTCTTGCACTGCCATGAAATCAACCTACATCCCAAAAACTGACAACCTCCTGTTGCTGATTTTCTATCCAAGCTAGCTCTAGCATAATCACTATCAGTGTATGCAACCAAGTCAAAAGGTGAATCTTTTGGATACCAAAAGCCTAATTTGGGTTGACCTTTCAAATATCTAAAAATTCTTTTCACAGCTTTAAGATGTGAAACTTTTGGTGTGACTTGATATCTTGCATAGGCACACACTGCAAACATAATGTCAGGTCTTGAAGCTGTAAGATACATCAATGAGCCAATCATTGATCTGTATAAGTGAACATCAACTTCTTCACCATCTTCATCTTTGAGCAGGGGCTTGGAAGTTTCAATAGTTGTCTTTGCAGGCTTCACATCAGTAAACCCAAACTTCTTCAAAATTTCATCTACATACTTATCTTGACTGATAAATATGCGATCCTCCTTTTTCTTAACTTGTAACCCTAAGAAGATTGTAAGTTCACCCATTGAACTCATTTGAAATCTTTCATGCATTAGCTTTTCAAATTCAACACATAAAACCTTGTTTGTTGATCCAAAGATAATATCATCAATATAAACTTGAACTAACAAGATATCATCTTTGTGCCTTCTGATAAACAAAGTTTTATCAATCTTCCCTCTACAAAAACCATTGTTCAACAAGTATGTTGACAATGTGTCTTACCAAGCTCTGGGAGCTTGATGTAAACCATATAGTGCTTTCTCCACCTTGTAAACCTTGTCAGGAAAATTAGGATCTTCAAAACCAGGTGGTTGTGAGACATAAACTTCTTCTTCAATAGTCCCATACTGAAAAGCACTTTTCACATCCATTTGATACACTACAAAGTCGTTGTATGAAGCATAAGTTAAGAATAACCTTACAGCTTCAATTCTTGCAACTGGAGCAAATACTTCATCATAACAAATTCCTTCTTCTTGAGTGTATCCTTGAGCTACTAAGCTTGCCATGTTTCTAATCACAATGGCTCTTTCATCCTTTTTGCATCGGAAAACCCACTTAGTACCAATTGCCCTCTTCCCATTAGTCAAATCTACCAGAGTCCAAACTTCTTGAAGCTTGAATTGTAGAAGCTCTTCTTGCATAGCTTCCACCAAGCTTGGATCCTGTAATGCTTTATAACAACACCTTTTTTTGTTGGATCGTTATAGCTCTAGACTTGTTAGATCTAATCTAAGACAAATAATAACAAAGGCGGAATATTCAACAAAGAATCAATTGTTATTATCAACAAGGTTTTTCAATCTCCTATTCACTTCAATTCATCTTGATCCAGGTAGAACGTGTTACACACCTCGTAACAGGGATCAAGACTTGACCTTGAAGTGTAAAACAAACACTAAACCTATGCGTTTTCACCAGAACATACGCCTAGACACACACAAACACCTTTAGTTGACTATATCTTGTCTAGACCTAATAAACTCAATGCCCCTATGTCTCTTTATATACTAGAGACATCTAGGGTTTATAAGGAAAACATTCCTAATACAATAAGGAAACTAAATATTCTAAGAATCTTCTAAAAGCTCCATCTTTTTGTAGTTTCCTTTCTTGTCACTTTAAGTCCGACATGTTTCATTCTTCAGATTTTGTATCTTCAAATCTTTCGACCCAACAATCTTCCCCTATTTGATGATTACAAAACATATACGTTCTTGTATGAACTTCCTTAGACGTAGTAAAGAAGTTGAGATAATTAAATCTCGCCATGAATTAAACAATCTTGTCTTCCCCTTAATCCATGCCATACCACCACAACATCTCTTCCCCTTTTTGTTATAATCAAATAGGGAACTTATGTAAATATGATCTTCACCACTACAAACCAATAGCACACTCCTAATTTAAGCTTTCCAATGTTTCAAATTGCCCTCCATGACGCATATATAAGAAAAATGAATCCAAAACAGTAGAAACTCCAACTAGCAGTAGTAATAATGATCAACAGTAGTAAGAGTCAAAAACTTCCCCTTGGGTGGTACATGAACATCAAATGATTATACACATACTGTGGTATGGAGAAACATTGCTAATCTTGATACAATGAGTTTAGATGATCTGTATAATAATCTTAAAGTTTATGAACCTGAAGTAAAAGGGTCATTTAGCTCATCCTCAAGCACACAAAACTTAGCCTTTGTGTCTTCTTCCAATAACAGTTCTGGCAGTACTAATGAAACAGTTAATACTGCTCATGGAGTTAGTACTGCTGGCACACAAGTTAACGCTGCTGGGTCTACAACCATTGATAACTTGAGTGATGCTGTTATCTATGCTTTCTTAGCTGGTCAATCTACTAGTCCTCAGATTATGCATGAAGATTTGGAACAGATTCATCTAGATGATCTTGAAGAGATGGACTTGAAGTGGCAGATGGCAATGTTGACAATGAGGGCAAGGAGATTTTTGAAGAAGACTGGAAAAAACATCAAGGTCAATAGGCAGGATAACATGGGTTTTGATAAATCCAAGATTGAATGCTACAACTTTCACAGGAAGGGACATTTTGCAAGGGAATGCAGGGCACCAAGGAGCCAAGACTACAAGAATGGAGAGAGCTCAAGGAAAGCTATGTCTGAGGAACCTAAGACTTCTACAGCTTTGGTGCCTTGTGATGGTTTAGGAGGATATGATTGGAGTGACCAAGCAGCTGAAGGACCAAACTTTGCACTTATGGCTTACTCTTATTCATCAAGTTCTGATTCTAACGTATCTAATGATTCTGGTTATTCTTATAAATCTTGTTTAGATACTATTGAGGAACTTAAGTCTATGTATGAAAACTAATAGAAGAAGTAAGGATGTTAAAGTTAGATAATATAGGCTATAAAGTAGGCTTAAAATCTGTTGAGGAAAGACTTGAATTTTTTAAACAGAATGAGTCAGAGTATGTAGAGAAAGTTAATGTTCTTGAAGGTAAGCTTTATGTTAAAGAGAATGTCATTATAGAACTTACTAAAAGGTTAGAAAAGACTCAAAAAGAAAAAGATGCAGCTTATCAGGAAAAAGAAAAACATCAAGTTAAGGTAAATAAGCTTGAATTTGCATATGAAAGTGTAAATAAGACTATTAAGTGTCAACTTATGAGGAGAGGTAGTGGTATAGGTTATAATGAAGTTCCTCCTTTAATAACAGGAAAATATGTACCTCCTATACCTGAATTGTCTTGTTTAGTTGATTCTGATGCTAAGCCTTTAGGAGAAAATAGTAAGTCTAATGAGGAGAAACCTAAGGTTGAAAAGACATATTCTGATGCACCTATCATTGAAGATTGGTCTTCTGATGATGATGAGGAATAGGTGAAGACTAAACCTAAGGTTGAAAGTAAAATAGTTAAGTCTAGTGTTGAACAAATTAAGTTTGTCAAACCTAGGTTCAGTGATAAGGTGTCCAGGAAAATTGTTGAATACACTGAGCAACCTAGGGAGTACACTAACAGGCCTAGAGGTAACCAGAGGAATTGGAATAACATAATGTCACAAAGATTAGGCAGTGACTTTGTGATGTTTAACAAAGCTTGTTATCACTGTGGTAGTTTTGAGCATTTAAGGGAAAATTGTTTTTACTTTTAAAAGCCTGTTTGGAATTATGCTAGGAGGGTGAATCATCAAAGTTTTCTAAAAATATTCACCCACATGCTAAAAGAAACATGGTTCAAACAGCAGTACAAAGAGATCTGTTTAGTATCAGTTAAAACTGCCAAGCAAAATATTTCTAAACCAACAATAGTAACTAATACTGCTAGATCAGTTAGTACTACTAACTCAAAAAGAACAGTGAACGGTGCTAAACAATTGTCAAAGCTTTCAAATAAAGCACATTCAACTGTAAAAAGGCCCATTCAAAAGAATACAACAATTAGTGTTGCTAAGGCAAAAGCAGTAGTTTCTACTGCTAAGCTAAAAGCAATAACTGATATTGTTTTGGGCAATCATTTTTATGCTGTTAAGGCCTCAGCTTGTTTGGTCTGGAAACCAAAAGTTAAAGTTTTAAATCATGTTTCCAGAAACAGCAGTGCATCCATAGTTTTAAAGAGGTATGATTATGTTGATGCACAAGTCAGATCCAAGTCAGTAATGGCTTGGGTCCCCAAAATGAACTGATTTTCTTACTTTATGTGCAGGGCAATCCACAGGTGGAATTAGAAGATATAGGAGTATTTGACAGTGGATGCTCAAGGAACATGACTGGAAACATGTCCTATCTCACAGAGTTTGAAGCAATTGATGGAGGATATGTTGCTTTTGGGAGTAATCCCAAAGGAGGGAAAATCACAGGCAAAGGTACAATAAGAACTGGTAAATTAGATTTTGATAATGTGTACTTTGTAAAAGAGCTTAAGTTTAATCTCTTTAGTGTCTCACAAATGTGTGACAAAAAGAATAGTGTTCTTTTTACTGACACTGAATGTTTTGTCTTATCTCCTGACTTTAAGTTGGCTGATGAAAGTCATGTTTTGCTTAAAGTTCCCAGAACAAACAACATATATAGTGTTGATTTAAAGAATATGGTTCCCAAAGGAGGTTTGACTTGTCTCTTTGCAAAGGCCACATATGATGAATCTAAGCTTTGGCATAGAAGGCTTGGACATTTAAATTTCAAAACAATGAATAAATTGGTTAAGGGAAACCTTATAAGAGGGTTACCTTTAAAAGTTTTTTAAAATACTAAAATCTGTGTTGCTTGTCAGAAGGGAAAACAACACAGAGCTTCTTGTAAGACCAAAGCAGTGAACTCTATAAATCAGCCTTTACATATGTTGCACATGGATTTATTTGGACCAACATTTGTAAAGAGTTTATGAAAAAGATGTATTGCCTAGTTGTCACAGATGATTATAGTAGGTTTACTTGGGTTTTCTTTTTAGCATCTAAGGATGAAACCAGTGGAATCCTTATGGCCTTTATAACTAGGGTATAAAATCTAGTAAATCATAATGTTAAAGTGATAAGATGTGACAATGGAACTGAGTTTAGGAATAGGGACATGAACCAGTTTTGTGAGTTGAAAGGTATTGAGAGACAGTATAGTGTAGCTAGAACTCCTCAACAAAATAGAGTTGTTGAGAGGAGGAATAGGACACTTATTGAGGCTGCTAGAACAATGTTATCATATTCTAAATTACCTACAACTTTTTGGGCTGAAGCAGTTAATACTGCTTGCTATGTATAGAATAGAAGTAAAGTAGTTAAGCCTCACAACAAGACCCCTTATGAACTATTACATGGTAGAAAACGATTGCTAGATTTCTTAAGACCATTTGGGTGTCCTATTACTATCTTGAATACCATAGAGCACTTAGGCAAGTTTGATGGCAAGGCTAATGAAGGTTTCTTTGTTGGATACTCAATGAATAACAAAGGTTTTAGAGTGTTCAATAGTAGGACCAGGAAAGTGGAAGAGAACTTGCATGTTAGGTTTAGTGAGAGTACTCCTAATGTTGCAGGGAGTGGACCAAATTGGCTGTTTGATATTGATTCACTAACCAAGACTATGAATTATGAGTCAGTTGCTGCAGGTACAAAGTCTAACAATTTTGCAGGTACAAAAGCAAGTAATGATGCAGGTCAAGCTGGTAAGGAGACAAGACCTGGCAAAGATTATATTTTGCTACCTATTTGGACTGCTGATCCACCTTTCTCAACCCAAGAGTCAAAGAGTTCACAAGAAGATGATCTTGCTGAAGATCCAAAAGATGATAAAGAAAATGGTGTAAAATCTTCTGATGATAAAGTGGTTAATGAAGAAAAGCAGACTGATGACCAAGAAAAGGATGATGTATCAGATAATGTTGCCAATGAAGAAATTAACACTAGCAGTACTAACTCTGTTAATACTGCTAAGCCAAATGTTAATGTTGCAGACAAGGAAGGCATATCTTTTGATAATGATGACTATCTAGATGATCCAAACATGACTCCATTGGAAGAAATATATCCTGATACTGATGATGATGTACTTGGTGCAGAGGCTGACTTAACCAATATGGAAGATGTAGTTCCTGTCAGTCCTATTCCAACTACAAGAATTCACAAGAATCATCCTAAGGAACAAATCATTGAAGAGCCAAAATCTGTTGTTCAAACAAGAAAAATGATAAAGGATTTGAAGGAACAAGGTTTCTTTGCTAGATCCCTTCATCAAAGAAACAGTCACAAATACCTTCAAAACTGTTTGTTTTCTTGTTTTCTATCACAAATAGAACCCAAGAATGCTCATAAAGCATTACAGGATCCAAGCTGGGTGGAAGCTATGCAAGAAGAGCTTCTACATTTCAAGCTTCAAGAAGTGTGGAGTCTAGTAGATTTGCCTAATGGGAAGAGGGAAATTGGTACCAAGTGGGTTTTTAGATGCAAAAAGGAAGAAAGAGGCATTGTGATTAGAAACAAGGCAAGGTTAGTAGCTCAAGGATACACTCAAGAAGAAGGTATTGATTATGATAAAGTATTTGCTCCAGTTGCAAGAATTAAAGCTATAAGGTTATTCTTGGCTTATGCTTCATACAAAGACTTTTTAGCGTATCAAATGGATATGAAAACCGCTTTTCTGTATAGGACTATTGAAGAAGAAGTTTATGTCTCACAACCACCTGGTTTTGAAGATCCTAATTTTTTTGACAAGGTTTGCAAGGTGGAGAAAGCACTATTTGGTTTACATCAAGCTCCTAGAGCTTGGTATGACACATTGTCAACATACTTGTTGAACAATGGTTTTTGTAGAGGGAAGATTGATAAAATTTGTTTATTAGAAGACACAAAGATGATATCTTACTAGTTCAAGTTTATGTTGATGATATTATCTTTGGATCAACAAACAAGGTTTTATGTGTTGAATTTGAAAAGCTAATGCATGAAAGGTTTCAGATGAGTTCAATGGGTGAACTTACATTCTTCTTAGGGTTACAAGTTAAAAAAGGGAGGATGATATATTTATCAGTCAAGATAAGTATGTAGCTGAAATTTTAAAGAAGTTTGGGTTTACTGATGTGAAGCCTGTAAAGACAACTATGGAAACTTTCAAGCCCCTGCTTAAAGATGAAGATGGTGGAAGAAGTTAATGTTCACTTATACAGATCAATGATTGGCTCATTGGTGTATCTTACAGCTTCAAGACCTGGCATTATGTTTGCAGTGTGTGCCTGTGCAAGATATCAAGTCACACCAAAAGTTTCACATCTTAATGCTATGAAAAGAATTTTTAGATATTTGAAAGTTCAACCCAAATTAGGCCTTTGGTATCCAAAAGATTCACCTTTTGACTTGGATGCATACACTGATAGTGATTATGATGGCGCTAGCTTGGATAGAAAATCAACAACAAGAGGTTGTCAGTTTTTGGGATGTAGGTTGATTTCATGGCAGTGCAAGAAACAAACTGTGGTTGCTAATTCCAAAACAGAAGCTGAGTATGTGGCTGCTTCAAGTTGCTATGGACAAGTGCTCTGGATTCAAAATCAATTGCTGGATTATAGGTACAATTTTATGCATACTAAAATATATATTGATAATAGCAGTACTATGTGCATTATAAGAAATCCTGTTTATCACTCAAAAACAAAACATATTGAGATAAGACATCATTTTATAAGAGATTGTTATGAAAAGAAGTTAATTCAAATTGTTAAAATTCATACTGATAATAATGTTGCAGATTTGCTCACAAAAGCTTTTGATGTGGGTAGATTTCAATTTTTGTTTTTCAGTATTGGAATGATAAATCTTTGAAAATTCTTATCTCTTTGTATTTTTGTAAAGTTTTGAAAGGATTAGTACTGTTATTAGGTCAATAAATTGTTTATGCTACTAAGTATACTTAGTGTTGCTAGTCTACTTAAAATTGTTGTGTTAATACTGCTAGTTATACTTAGAACTGCTTGTTATACTTAGAACTGCTAGTTATACTTAGAACTGCTAGTTAATACTGCTAGTTTTTCTGAACAACTGCTGAGTATAATTTGATGGTGTTAAGTTTTATTGCTTGTGTTTTTCTTGGTTTTGAACTAATACTCTCAGAATAAGCAAAGTAACATACTTGGATTTGGTGCTGTGTGAGAAGCAAATGTGGTGGAAAGTTTGCAGTCATAATTGATTAATGATAGACAGAGTTTAGGGATCACTTGATAAAGGTTTTAAACCTGAGTTGGGAGATTCTTTAAAATCTCTTTCTTGAAATCAATTTATGATATTTTGAACATGTATTGATGGCAATAGTTAGTCAGATAGTAACTGAGCAAACTCACTTTATACCATTCTATCATATTCTAATGAAAGTGTGACTAGTCTAAGGACATCTGGTATAGAGAACAGCGAGCAAAAGTGAATCTGATGCATTTGTGTTAGAGGCAACACCTGTCACGAGCTGGAAACCCTGTCATGAAGGCTCTTTTAATGACTCTATCTGATCAAAGGCAGTATTTATACTAACATCATTGGTTCTCACACAACCAGAGGTTAAATGCAACCGAAAATGATTAAGTGTCTTCCTTTACACTTAATCCCTTCAAAATATCTGAGTGCAATATTGTTTTAAAAAATATTGGGAAAATACTGTTGAGAAATGTTTTTTTGGTTAAAAGTTAGTGCTGCTAAGTCTAACTTAGTGCTGCTAGGTTTTAGAGTGTAGGTTATGATTATGTAACTTTTTACTTAAGGGTATAAATCCCCAATTGATTCACATAATCAGTTTCACGCGCACAAAATTCACTCTCATCTAAACCCTAATTCAGTTTTTATCATTAAATCGAAAAACCCCCAAATCAAACCATCATGTCGCACTTAACTTTTACTGAACCACACCATGATGTTGCGTTTTTAGAAAAACCTAACAAGTCTGTAGATTTTACTGAAATCATTGATTTTCTTAATGCAAGCTATATAAGGTTTCCTTTAACAGTAAAACCTACTATATATGTTTCCAACATTATAATGTTTTGGTCGTCTGCTAAGGTCGAAACTCATAATGGGGAAGTACAAATTCATGCCCTTGTAGATGGGTAGAAGATACTCATTACTGAGGCATCTATTAGAAGAGATCTTCATCTAGGAGATGCTAATGGAATTGAGAATCTTCTTAATGCTACAAATTTTGAAAAACTTTCACAGATGGGATATGAGAGGAAAAATGATGCTTTAAAATTTTACAAAGGAAACTTCTCTCATCAGTGGAAATTCTTAATCCATACTATTTTAGTGTGTCTTAATCCAAAGACCACTGGTTGGAATGAATTCTGTAGCAATTTGGCATCTGCTATAATTTGTTTGGCTGATAATGATAAAAGATTTAATTTTTCTAAATTAATTTTTGACAATATGGTTAAGAACTTGGATAGTTCTTCAAGCAAATATTTTATCTATCCAAGGTTTTTACAACTCTTTTTGGACAATCAGTTTGTTAAAAAGAAAAGTCATAAAAATATTTATCCCACTCCCTCTCTTACTAAAAATATTTTCACTAACATGAGGAGGGATGGAAAAGATTTTTCTGCAAAAGTTACACCATTGTTAGCTACAATGTTGGAACTTGCTAGACAAACTCAGGGTGAAGGTTCTGCAATCCCAGATGTTACCCATCGTACACCTACACTTTTGGCATCATCATCACAACAAACTCAAATGATATACAAACGTAGGACTCATTCACAGAACACTGAGCTACCTCAGGCTAGTGGTTCTACTCACATTGCTGCAGATGAGGCTGTCATTGGAGTGGAGAATGACATGTTGGTAAGGGCTGCCACTACTGTGTCTAGCTTAGAAGCAGTACAGGCCAGTGGTACCATCAATAAGACCCAAACCAAGACAACTTCTAATGAGTCTGGTTCCCATGGAACTGATTCAGGTGAAGGACCCAGTCAAATGGCTAATATGGGGGGTTCAGATGCTCAACCTAGGGTTGAGGCTGAGCTTAACACTTCCAGTGATCTATCTCTCAGGCTAGGTAACACAAGCCGAAGTGGTGAGGATAGAATTGAACTTCTTAAGGAATTGATGGAAACTTGTACCAAACTGTCTGCACAAGTTCTTGACTTACAACAACTGACTACTTCTCAAGGTGGTGAAATCGAATCTTTGAAGAGAAGGGTTAGATTCTTAGAAGGTATCAAAAGGTCAAGAGCTCCAAAACTAAAAAGGGTACATAAGGTGGGCACAACTCAAAGGATTAGTTCTTCTGAGGCTATAAGTTTGCGGGAGGATGCTCCCAAACAAGGGAGGAATGAAAGCCAAGTTTCAGAGGAGGCTAAGGATAATGAGGGTGCTGGATTTGGTATGGACATAAGTATTGGTGCAGAGAGTGATGAAAATGAGTTTGTGGTTGTTGATTGATGAACTCAAATAAGTACATTTTATTACTATCATTTATCCTATTAATTTGACTTGTTTTATTATATTATCTGTAAGAATTGATACTTAATCGTTTACTTTTGTAATTCTCAGGTAAAAACAAGCATTTGGTGAAACTTGGCGATTTTGGACTAATTATGGAGCAAAACAAGCAAGAAGTTAAGAGTCTACTGAAATGTACAAGATCAAGACAATCTGCTCCAGATGCGCCGCATCTCACTTATTACATACGGCGCATCACTATCAAGATTTCACCAGATACGATCCAAGATACAAGAGGACATGCGCCGCATCCAAGAATGAAGATACGCCGCATCTTCTGGCGGTGTACGAATATTCCTGAATATATTAATCTTGGACCCCACGCGAAGTTAAGTCAATGCGCCGCATCTACTTACTAGATGCGCCGCATCTTACCCTCAGACAGAAACTATAAATACCCCAAGACCAGACGAATTCGAGAGATATATATTAGATACGAGACCGAAGTACAGAAACCTTAGGACGAATTCAGTCAAGGCAGCAGCACAAGACACACCTTGAATGAAGATACAAGAGCTTTAAGAAGGTCCTGCATGTATTTAATTCATTAAGTAGTTTTGTTTTATTGTGTTAGTAAACTTTAATTCATCAGGATTGGTGGCTTGTGTAATGTGACAACGGAAAGATTGCACTCCCTTAAAACTGCTTTCCCATTAATTAAAGTTTATATGTTGATGTCTTTGGTGACTTTTATTAGTGCATTGATAACCTCTATGTCTAGCTGAGCGTTGATCGGGTCGCCATGCCTCTGCCCTCGCCTATTTATTAGATCGCTTATGCATTCTATCGTCTGTAGAAAAGTAGGAAGAAAGATAAATAGGATAGTCATAAGTAATCATTAAGGGTTTACTCGCCGATAAGATGAGAACCAACGAGAAAGGACTTAATCTCGGTGCGTTGCATCGAACTATACACTTCATATAAAACTAGCAATAAAACAAGTGACAAACTACTTATCTATCAGGACAGGTCTTCTTATTGTCTCGTGTATTTATCTGTGTACGTGTGTGCTACTTGCTGATTCGTGCCTATTGGTTTAGTTTATTATTTAATTGCAACCAATCGTGCCAGTCTCTCAGGCTGAAACCCCCTTGCGTTAGATTAGGTTGTATAGCTAACTTAATATATTAAAATACTGATTAGAATAACGAGATAATACGTTCCACTCTTAGTGATCGACACTCTACTTACCATTATATTCATACTGACCGGGTACACTGCTCGTTAAGTGTGTGTGTTATTGATAAGTCGGCTAAATATAAATTTAAAACTTGAGTAAGCATTAATACTGCTAAACCGCAACGACACATCGCACGCATCAAGTTTTTGGCGCCGTTGCCGGGGAGTGAATTGTTATTATCTGTTAATTTGATTAGTATTTTAATTAGGTTTTTAATTTTTTTATCTAACCGCTAATTCTGTTGTGTATTAGATTAAATTGCATTCATTGTATTATTTTGCATATTTTCTGTTTTTGTGTGTTATTTGTTTTCTTTGTGTTTATTTTCGTTTGTTTTTATTTGTTTTTATTTTTCGTATTTTTTGTATTCTGCCATCGTTGTACTGAGCTAAATCGAACGATACGGCGCATCTGATCTCTCAGATACGGCGTATTGCGTTTAATTTTTATAAAATACAACGCGTTTAATTAATTCGATACGACGCATCTTTTCCCCAAGATACGGCGTATCTGTTTTTAAGGAAATTTTTTTTTCTAAACGTTAACGCCATACGACGCATCTGCTTCAGCAGATACGGCGTATCTATTATTTTAATTAAAAACAGTTTTCGAATTATTAAACAGATACGACGCATCGATTTCTGTCGATACGGCGTATCTTCTGAATCAAAAATCTTATATTTTGAAAAATAACGAAAATACGGCGCATTAACTTTTGTTAATACGACGCATTTAATTTTTAATAAATATCTATTTTTGATAATTAAAACAGATACGGCGCATTCTAATTCCTAAGCGGCGTATCTAGTTTTCTGAATAAAGTCTGATTTAATTTTAACGATTATAAGATACGGCGTATCCAAGTTTTTGGATACGGCGCATCGTCTGCAGATATCAGCAGCTTTTATTTTTCTTATCTCCGAACGGAAAATACTCTGACCATTATACCTGGAAACTTTTACTTTGAAATCTACCTCTCTTTAATTTTCAGGAACAATGTTCGATATTTTCCCCAACTTATTCGGAAGACCCCAAAGAAATCTTACCATGGAAGAGTTTGCACTACAAATCGCTCAAGCCAATGAAAAAGAACATCATGAAGCAAGAAACTTTATTAATGAATTCAAAGGCAGTCATGAGCTGTTACTAAAAGAACAAAACAACATGATTTATGGATTGGCAATTGAAGTGCACCAATTGTCAACGGTGCTTAACAGGGTTCTTTTGGTAAAGCAGGACTTGAAAGGGATTACAACTAGATGAGGAATATGTTGCGACGAAGACCAAGAGTTATAGAAGATTAAGCCGAACGGAAGAAAAAGTCGCAAAGCTATACGGGAACATCTTTCGGATGAAGGAAGAAGGATGGACCGTGACAAGGACTAAATGAAGAGCTGAACGTGAGTCTAACTTGAAGACTCTGGAATAAAGACAAGTGCTGACCGGGAGACAACCCGGAGAAAACTTTTAATTTTCTGTTCTGAGTCGAGTCAGTCAGGCCGCAGAGGATACGGCGCATCTCAATCCCAAGATGCGGCGCATCTCCTGCAATGGTCATATCTTACTTTATTTTTCTGCATTTATTTTTTACTTTCGACTTTAAAACTTTTTATCAGTTTATTTTAATGCGGCGCATCCCTGGTTAAGGATGCGATGCATCTTCTATTCTGATCCGTATTTATTCCAGGCTCGATACGGCGTATCTTCTTCCATAAGATACGGCGCATCGACTGACCTGATGATTTTCATTTTTAATTTTTAAGTTTTATTTTAACTAACTACTAATGTATTATGTAAGTTTGAACCTTTCTTAACTTTGGTGTGTTTTAAAGCCTTGGTGGTATTATAGATTCCTGCATTTCCTGTGGATACATTGATTATGAAGCTTAAACGTTCTCATCCACAAGAAGTTGATTTTTGCTCTTATACTAATGGAGGATCATACCGAGCAAATCTCAGGGGAGTTTTTCTGTTCTAATTCTTTTATTTTCCAGTTTTTAACCTTTGATACAAACAACGAGGACGTTGTTTAACTTAAGTGGGGGGATTGGAGAATTAGAACACTTAACACTTACTTGTCCTAAATTTTCAAAATATGCTTAAAATGTGCTTAATATATCAAAACTTAAAATTTTTTAGCATGTTTTTGTTTAAAGTCTAAGTTGCATAGCTGCACACATGACGTTATTTTCAAAAATTGTGATTTTTCAAAACTCACAAATCTATGAGTGTGCCGGTGACTTGTAAACTTTAGAACTTGGCTTGTATACTATTCGAGACCACCATAATAAGTATTGTTTATATAATTGGAATGACTTGTCTAAATTGGTAAATCTCTAGGATTACACCCAAATAGCCATTATATGTTATGTGTTATTAACTAACTACACTGGTTTGTTAACCCCCGTAAAAACCCTTTTGTTACTCTCATTTTTAGAGTAAGATACCCCTAGAAAAACACTCAGAGCCATTCCTTTCGTTTCTTACACCTTTGTTAAAATGTTTCGTTACACCCTTACACCTTAGCCTACCCTATAGATTAAAATTCGTGGTTGGTTAATTGCTTTAGGCAAAGTGTGTTTCCTTACATTACCTGTGTTCGCGTGCGTAATTCATTATCTATGGTTAGGTCGGGAAATTGCACAATGCAATTGGAGTGAAAGTAAATATTGTATATCTTTGAGTTTACTTTTCGTGTGTTTACTACTTTCACTATTACCGTTATTTCTGAAGTCATGAAAAGTATGGAAAAATTATCCAGAATTATCATTATAGTGATGTGGTGAAATTTTACACATCTTTGTTTATTTATTAGTGCAAAAAAAAAAAAAAAAAAAAAAAAAAAAAAAAAAAAAATATAGAAAAGAAAAAGAAAAAGGAAGAGTTGGATGTTTGTTTTAACCAACTTATGTAAAGTTTCGTATTAAGTGGTCGATATCACCACTATTTGTTGTATATTATATTTATGGATTGAATGGGAGTTGGCAGTTATGGGAACGCCAACTAAGGTTTATTCTTTGATTAAGATCTTGTTGAGTATAATTCGTGTCTACCTAAAAGCGTGTGTTTCAAGTGTTAAAGCGTGAGTTATTCTATGATACGAGTCTTATTCATGAGATGGTTGGGATAGTGATTAACCACACTTAGGATTTTAATTTATTTGTTTTGTTTATTTTTCATTTTACACCAATTTGTATCCCAAATATTATCCATACCCTGTATTATTCTTTATCCAAACCTTTGATTTATTGAGATTAGGGATTTGAGCAATCTTAAGTATCGTAGTCGTGAATTCGGCTATGTATTTATGATTTTGTCGCCCTTTTTGATATAATATTATTGGTGAAGATTACTTGGTCCTATCTTTAGCCTATTCGAGTTAAGGATTTGAGCAATTGCAAGTATCGTGTTCGTGGATTCGATCATGTATTTGTGATTTTGTCGCCTTTTCTGGAATTTGAGATCGATAGAGATTAAGGAGAATAATTAACCCTTAAACCTCAAAACCCTTTTTACCGCTTTAGACTTGTTATTCCTTGGCTTTAGTGGAGGAGATGTGTATACTTGCCAAGCTTATGATAGAATATTCGTCACGACTGGACAGTTAAACGATTAGATTTGCTTTTATCAGATTATTTTATTTTACTTCTAATTCGTTAAGTGTTTGGTTGTGTGATTATGACAAAAATGAATACATGCTTAAATATAAAAATAAATCCTAATATTTTAGGATACATTTTCATAAGATTAATTCTAAGGTTTACTTGGGGACAAGTAAAGTTCAAGTGGGGGGATATTTGATGAACTCAAATAAGTACATTTTATTACTATCATTTATCCTATTAATTTGACTTGTTTTATTATATTATCTGTAAGAATTGATACTTAATCGTTTACTTTTGTAATTCTCAGGTAAAAACAAGCATTTGGTGAAACTTGGCGATTTTGGACTAATTATGGAGCAAAACAAGCAAGAAGTTAAGAGTCTACTGAAATGTACAAGATCAAGACAATCTGCTCCAGATGCGCCGCATCTCACTTATTACATACGGCGCATCACTATCAAGATTTCACCAGATACGATCCAAGATACAAGAGGACATGCGCCGCATCCAAGAATGAAGATACGCCGCATCTTCTGGCGGTGTACGAATATTCTTGAATATATTAATCTTGGACCCCACGCGAAGTTAAGTCAATGCGCCGCATCTACTTACTAGATGCGCCGCATCTTAACCTCAGACAGAAACTATAAATACCCCAAGACCAGACGAATTCGAGAGATATATATTAGATACGAGACCGAAGTACATAAACCTTAGGACGAATTCAGTCAAGGCAGCAGCACAAGACACAACTTGAACGAAGATACAAGAGCTTTAAGAAGGTCCTGCATGTATTTAATTCATTAAGTAGTTTTGTTTTATTGTGTTAGTAAACTTTAATTCATCAGGATTGGTGGCTTGTGTAATGTGACAACGGAAAGATTGCACTCCCTTAAAACTGCTTTCCCATTAATTAAAGTTTATATGTTGATGTCTTTGGTGACTTTTATTAGTGGATTGATAACCTCTGTGTCTAGCTGAGCGTTGATCGGGTCGCCATGCCTCTGCCCTCGCCTATTTATTAGATCGCCTATGCATTCTATTGTCTGTAGAAAAGTAGGAAGAAAGATAAATAGGATAGTCATAAGTAATCATTAAGGGTTTACTCGCCGATAAGATGAGAACCAACGAGAAAGGACTTAATCTCGGTGCGTTGCATCGAACTATACACTTCATATAAAACTAGCAATAAAACAAGTGACAAACTACTTATCTATCAGGACAGGTCTTCTTATTGTCTCGTGTATTTATCTGTGTACGTGTGTGCTACTTGCTGATTCGTGCCTATTGGTTTAGTTTATTATTTAATTGCAACCAATCGTGCCAGTCTCTCAGGCTAAAGCCCCCTTGCGTTAGATTAGGTTGTATAGCTAACTTAATATATTAAAATACTGATTAGAATAACGAGATAATACGTTCCACTCTTAGTGATCGACACTCTACTTACCATTATATTCATACTGACCGGGTACACTGCTCGTTAAGTGTGTGTCTTATTGATAAGTCGGCTAAATATAAATTTAAAACTTGAGTAAGCATTAATACTGCTAAACCGCAACGACACATCGCACGCATCACTGATACTCAGGGAAATGAAGTGGTGTTGGATAGTGTTGCTAAGGTTGATAGTGCTGCTGGTAAAGATATTAGTGCTGCTAGTAAGCAAATTACTGCTGCTAGTGAAAAAGTTTCTACTGCTACACCAGAAGTTACTACTGCTGACAAAGAAACAGTTTCTACTGCTGAACAACAAGTTTCTACTGCTGAGGTTATGGATGATGAAAGTATTTTGGCTCATGCAATGATAGAATTGAAGACATCCAAACCACCAATCAAAGGTGTTGTTATAAGAGAGCCATCTTTAACACCAAAAGCTACATAACCACCTCCACAAGACAAAGGCAAAGGCAAAGCTATACTTATTGAAAAGCCTGTGGAGGAACCACTTTTAAAAGCAAAACAAATGCAACTTGATGCAGAGGTTGCAGAACAATTAGCTGCTGAATTTGCTGAAGAAAATAAAATTATTGGAGAAGAAAGAAGAGTTGCAGCTGAAAAAGAAGCTCAAAGACTAGCACTGATTAACGAATGGGATGATGAAAGAGCCCAATGTGATGCTGATTGGGAACTTGCTCAGAAACTTCAACATGAAGAGCAAGAACAGTATACAATTGATGAAAGGGCTAGGTTGCTAAAAGAGTTCTTTGAACAAAAGAGAAAATTTTATGTTGCAGAAAGATTAAAGGCTAAAATGAATAAACCTCCCACCAAAGCTCAAAGAAGAAAGTTTATGTGTACTTATCTGAAAAACATGAAGGGATGAAAGCTCAATGTTCTAACTCACTTTGATGAGAGAAAGATTCAAGAGCTCTATGAATCTGCAAAAAGAGAGATAAGCAGCTTTGTGCCTATGAATACTGAAGTGGTGGAGGGTAGTGCTAAAAAGAAAGAAGAAAGCTCTAGTTTTAAAAGAGTAGGAGAAAAGTTAGTTAAGAAGAGTAGTAAAAAGCAGAAATCTGAACATATTAAAGAGCAGGCAGAAATAGAGCAAAGACAAGAGCAGGTTTATGAAAAAGAAGAGCATGAACCAGAGCAAGCTGAAGTTGATGATGATGTAGTAAAGATGCAAGCACTTATAGAACTTGCATTAGTCAATGAAGAAGAAGTCATGGATGTAGCTCCTCTCAGTGTCAAACTTCCAATTATTGCTTTTACTTCAGGAATATATGGTAAGACAGCATATTGGGATATCAAGAGAGCTGATGAAAAATCTGTGAGGTTTGTTCGCTTTCTACAAATGGTTCAACATTTTGATAGAGAAGATATGGTGACTCTATGGAAGCTGTATAAAGAAAAGTTTGGTTATAACAGGCTAGAACAAATTTATGATAGAGTCATATGGAGATATCTGAAAGTGATGTTTGAACCACATCATGAGGATGAGGAGTGGAGAACTTTAAAACATAGCACAGTTCTACAGTGGAAAATTTTCCAGTCTTGTGGGGTTTATGTGTTGGATGTACATGGTATGTCAATTTACATGCTTGTAGAAAAGGATTATCCTCTACAATATCAGAAGGCTATTGTACATCAAATGCTATATGGAAATAGAAGACTCCAACTTCAGTATCCTTATGATGAAACAACATATCAACTACTCAAAAAGATTGAAAAGATTCTAGCACCCAAGGATAAGAAACAAAATTAATTGTTTGGAAGCATCCTCCTAGTGTTTGTTTAAGCTATGATTGAAACTTGATGATTTTAGGGGAAAATATAGAGTTACTGCTGCTTGCATGGTTAAGACTGCTAATGGTTTTCACAAGAAATGCTCTAAGTCATTACTGATGCTAGTTACAAAGATTACAACTACTTGTGTATTTTACTACTGCTAGTGTTGCTGATGATGTTCAAGAAAATACACTAAGTGGTTACTACTGCTAGACTAAATGTTACTGCTGCCAGTTCAGAGTTACAACTGCTTACAGAGTTACAACTGCTAGAGTTAGAGATACAACTGCTAGAGTATTTAGTTTGTACTGCTTATGAGATAAACTTGTATAGTCGGTTAGATAAATATAGAAGAGATTCTATAGAGATTTATCTTGTATAGCAAGTAATTGTAAGCCGACTAGGACTCCTTAGTCTATAAAAGGAGGTCCTAGGGCATAGAGATAGATACGAGATACACGATTCTTTAGAAAACTTCAAGGTTGTAAACCCTAATACTTTTGAGTATTCGTATTATTAATAATATTGAAGTGTTTTGTTTGATATTCATTGTTTACTATTATTCAATATAAAGTTCTTCTTAAGATCAAATACAAGATTCCGCATTGTGTTTGACATACTTCAAAGACAGTTTCTATACTTAGTTGTTTTAAATTTATCTAAGATAACTAAACCTTTACAAGCTAAAGGATTAGATCAAGTGCATAACTGGGATCAACACATATAAGCCCTAAACTATAACCACATTTACGAAATCCTTATGACCGCCAGATGCATGCCTGCCTCGTTTTCCATGACTTGACTGATGTTTGTTTTATATAATTAAGTGTTATACTATGTTGTTTGAGTATTTTACTTAACATATATGATATAAGTATTTTCTATATACTTACATATAACGTACCATACCTGTCACATCGTCTCGCCCTCCCCCAACTAGTTCACATCCACATACACTGACTTGTGGTAATCATACCCATATACTGGCTTATACTCGCAGAGTTATACCTTTTTCCTATGTAACCCCATCATTCCACTTCGAGTTTGAATACTCGCCACATACCACATGAATTCATTTTCTTTTCGACTCCGAGTGTGGACACTCGTCTTATTCTTTTGAAACACTTATATTACCATTGTATACAGACCCACTAACTTATGTGAACACAACCTTAACCTACCGCCCTATAACATATCTCCTTGAACCATCTACTCTTAGGACACATCCTTACTATGTCTAACACTTCTTTTCTCATTGTGAAGAACGATGTCACCTGAGAGGCAAGACCTAAACTCAGTATCCATGGAACAACTCATAACCCAGCTAGTTGCAGAGACTATTGCTGGCTACGAGTCAGGAATCCGCATGGCTTGTGACTTAATGAACCGAGGGCCACTTCAAGTAGCTGAGAGCATTAACAAAAAGAGGAAACGGGAGAACAACCAAGGAAACAAAGGGGTTCCGCAACCTCTCAAAAAGCCAAAGTTGGCCAAAACTTACACTGCTAGACCTAGTAACAGGAAGGTTTATGCTAGGAAGTTACCAATGTGTAGTCACTGCAAACTACACCACAATGGGCCTTGCACCGTGAAGTGCCAAAAATGCCAGAAGGATGGACATCTGGCTAGAGGTTGTAGGACTAAAACCTTTGCAGTAGCATAGAAAATACCAGGGAACAATCAGAAGGCTGAGGTAACCTGTTTTAGGTGTAGAAAGAAGGGGCACTACAGGAACGAGTGTCAAGAACCAAAGGACCAAGGAAAAGTGAAAAATCAAGGAAAATAGGGAGCAGAAGGAAACCAAGACTCAAATGTGATGTCATAAGAGTGACTACCCTATGTAACGAGACCTAAGCTTAGACTCTTTAAAGTTACATTTCTGTAAGACTTCAGTAGTATATTTTGTGAACCCCATCGTATTGTATGGATTTGGTGAACTGTTATTATGAGATGTAAGCTTATTTGACTCCTGACTATCAGCGGACCTATGTCAATTAGACGTACCAATTGCCGCCCGTTGCACTACTTATTTTTACTATTGTTTAACAAAACACTTTGTCATCATTTTTTAACTATTTGAACTCGTATTATAAACCAGTTGTGTACCATATTATCTTTTCATGAAATAATGAATTGTATTGCCACTAACACTCGAACTTTTGAAAGTGTTCCACAGACTGTTTCCCAGCCATACTACAATCATTTTACTACTAGATTACAGAATCATAGTTTTGACTCCACCACTTGCTTTGAAACAAGGAACTGTCCTCATATTGTCTTATGAACTATTTTACTAACAATTTATAAGCTAAACTAAAGCTTGGATACTATTTTATCGTAGCCTCGGTTATATGAGCTTAGTGTTAGCATGCGGTTAGTGTGTGCCTGCTGATTTATTTGCTATGGTCTATATGTGCTTATTTACTATAAACCTATGAACTCACCAGCGTTAGCTGACTTTTAGCATATTTTTCTCAAGTGTTTGAGTATGTATTTATTGAAGGCATGGCATGGCATCGGTCAAAACTACCAGAAGTGTTTTTACACATGAATTAAACTCTGATTGGGACACTCATGTTAAATGGGCCTTGTTTTATTTAAACTGAACTTGATGTATGACATTTTAAATTTGAAAATTTAAACAATTCTCAAAACGGATTTTCAAATCCATCTTCTATATCTGTGTGTTGTGATTACCAATTTAGTAGCACCCAAACATGTATGCTTTCGCAAATACAGATTTTTGTGGGTGTTACAATGTTGGTTCTTTGATAGTAATTCCTTTTTCTTTTGGTCTTGTGCTCTTTAACATTGTAAGTTCTTGAGCTATGGTGATATCATCATTAGTTGTTGTTGTAGTAGCAGCAGTATTCACTTCAGACTCAGCAGCACTAAAATTCTCACTAGCAGCATTAACTGGTACACTAGCAACATTATGTGTAACAGTGTCCACCAACAGCTTAGCAACTTCAACAACCTTACCAACATCAATCCCAGCATCAACACTAGCAGTATTAACTGACTTAGCATCAGCATCCTCTTCAACCTCTGCATCATCAATAACAAACTGAACACCTTCTTCCATCACTACTTCATCCTCTATTTGAGTATCCTCCCCTGCATCATTGTCTTCATTCCTCCCCTGTTTGGGAGCATCCTCCCCCAAACTTTCTTGACTTGGAGAAGACTCAACTCTTGCAGCAGTACCCACATTATATAATCTTTTAAGCTGATGGGTTCTTGACCTCTTCTTTCCTTCAAGCTTGGCAACCCTCTTCTTCAAATAAGTAATTTCACTTTGTTGAGAGTGGACTGTCTTTATGAGATCAAGAACTTGTTTGTTTAAAGTGGTACAAGTAACCATCAATTCCTTTAAAAGTTGCATACTACCCTCATCTCTTTGGATTGTGTTACCTATCCCGAGAGGTGAATCATTGGGAATGTTAGACTCAGTCTCAAACCTAGTTTAAGCATCTGAGCCCCCCATGGTTTCTTGGCACCTGGGGATTCCATCATCTGAATCAGTTCCATGGGAACTAGATCCATTAGATGTTTCCTTGGATTGGGTATTATTGTTGTTACCACTATCCTGCTCTGCTTCAAAGCTAGAAGCAATACTGGCAGCCCTTTCCAAACTACCTCCCCTCTCCTTATGGGTAGCCTCATCTGCAACCATACTAGCACTAGCATGAGGTAGCTCAGTGCCCTTTGTTTTTGTGATCCTACGTTTATAGGTCTTTTTAGGTTGTGATGATGATGGTAAAATGGTGGGTGTGTGATGGGTTTTAGTTGGGATGTCTGAACCTTCACCCTCATTTTGTTCTTGGTTCTGAACCAACATTGTTTGAAACAATGGTGTTTCAGTAACTGAAAAACCTTTGCTAACCCTCTTCATATTTGCAAAAATCTTTTTGGTATGAAAGGGTGCAAGGTAAAGTCTTTTGTTAATTTTTTTCTTCAGTAAATTGATTGTCCATAAAGAGTTGTAAAAACCTTGGATATATGTAAAATTTGCTTGATGAACTATCTATGTTCTTAACGATACTATCAAAAATAAGTTTTGAAAAGTTAAAAGTTTGGCCTGTAGCTAAGCAGATTATAGCAGATGCCATGTTACTGCTAAACTTATTCAAACAAGATGTTTTAGGACTTAAACATTGTAAGATAGTATGAATTAAGAATTTCCACTGTGGGGAGAATAAACCTTTGTAAAAAGTCAGTTTGGTATCTTGATTCTCATACCCCATCAGTGCAAGGTTTTCAAAAATGGTAGAATTTGGAAGACACTCAATACTGTCTTTATCTGTTAGCTTAAGAGATCTTCTAACAGACGTTTTAGTAATGATTATCTTCATGCCATCTACTAGGGCATGAATTTGTTCTTCCCCATTAATAGTTTCGACCTTAGTAGTAGACCAAAACTGTTTAATGTGAGAAATATATATAGTAGAACTTACAGTTAATGCATAGCGTATAGGGTTTGCATTCAAGAAATCAATAATCTCTGTAAATCCTTCAGACTCTTTAAGTTTTTGCAATAAAGCAATCATGTTGTGAGTATCGGCAAAAGATAGGTTCGATATTGTTATGATTGATTCGGGGGTTTTGCAATTAGATGATGAAATTGAGTTAGGGTTTGCTTTGAGAGAGTATTTTGTGCGAATGAAACCGTTTGTGCGAATTATTGGTGGTTTAGTTCCTTAGTCGAATCTATTTATGAAACAGTCCCCTGAACAAACTAGCAGTTGAAACCTCAACAACACTAAATGTAACACCCCAAAATCGGATCAGTGGAAACATACGGGTCGGGGGTGTTATTGAATAGTTATCACAATCAAAAGGTACAAAGAACGGTTTTACTTAAACCATTTTAGAAGAAATTTCATAATTGAAAACATTCGATTTACATTATTTAAAATATTGCGGAAAATAAAGTTTCATAAAAGGATTTAAGGGGTCCCAATTAGTTTACTGAGTCTTCTATGACCATGCCATGCCCTTCGTCAAGCTCCTCCAATTGTAAGATATGCAGCGGAAAATGATTTAACACCTGAGATAAAACATGCTAAAAGTCAACATAAAGGTTGAGTGAATTCATTGGTTTAAGTAAAATAGTTGATCACAATGTTTCAAGTTTCCAAGAAAGCGGGTTACGTTGTTATACGCCCGAAAGTTCAGATGTAACCACTGCACTAAGCTCATGACACACAAAGCGTTAACCGGCACCAGTAACCCTGGCGTAAGTTGACAGTAACCGCAGATTTCATAATATAATAGTTGCCCCCAAAGTTAGGTATCTTGCCAAATACCTAGGTAACTCAAATATAGCACACCCGTGTTGCCTACCCAGCAACAGGGATGGGATGGTCAAATCCTATAGGCCTATATACTATAATCGCGCTCACCCGCAGGTGATTAATGGTTCATGATCGAGGGACTTGCTTTTGGCAAGGGCGGTACTTAGTGCTTATCAGGTGGTTCGCAAAGTGGCTACTGCTTCACTCACAGTACCGGAAAAGTATAAGTGTTGTTCCAGCACAAATAAAGTTTCAGATAGCAGAAAACATAGTTTTCAGTTCAAAGTATAGTTTTCAAACAATTGTGATCATAGTCAAAACAGTAGCATGTATCTCACCCCAAGTAGCTTATAAAACAGTTTAAGCAAGTAAAAAGTGGGGCTATGAACTCACCTCAGTATGCAGCAATGCAAGATATCACAACATCACAACTGGCATCAAGTAGTAAAGGCACGATGATATCAAAAGTAGAGTACAACGGTACTGGATCGGCACAACCTAGTATATGACTAATATATCTCAGCAATAACCTTAAAGGGATTTATAAAACAATACTCGTATTTGAAATGAAAATGTTTTATTTCAATGGCGTTTTGAGTTAAATAAAGTTTAAGACTCGTGTGGATCCGGGATGTTAAAATAAATAAAAGTCGGCAAACACGAACGGTACGAAGAAAGAATAACGAAGAGAAAAGAGGAATTAAAAGGAAGAAAAGAATCATAAGAAAGACAATCAGAAAATTATATAAATATCGACAAGGTTTATTAGTGTATTTGTAAATGATTAAATTATAAAAGATGTTATCGAATTTTGGGCATGATGCGCCTGTTTATAAGACATTTCCAAGTCGTTACGACTTTTGAATACTAGTTTTATTACCATTCATATTGTGGCTAATATGCCCCATTTAGTGGTGACTATAAAAAAATATGTTTGGAAAATAAAAAATGTTTAAGATGTGTAAAAGAATAAACAAATGCTAACGAGATTGCAATAGTTGACGACCTGCGGGTTATGGGCCCACATTCAAAGTTTAAAGGTGCGAAATGGTTTGCGACCTTCCGAGGTAAATGGTTTTATGATCCATGGTGTGTATAAAATCCTAGCCAACAGGATTCGAATTATCTAAACCTGTATCAATCTTTGAAACACAAATACTAGGGCGAACCTTGTCATCATAGTTAATGCAGGTAACTCCACTTACCACCTAAGGTTATTGTTTTCTCATGAGTACTATTATCTCCCTTACGGTCCTCAAGGTCCAATTCGTACAACGAAACCACTAAGGTATCCATTTCACTTGACGGGTTACTTTCTGAGGTAACTAACGATGTCGTTTGACTCATCGGCTTATAATACGGTGTACTCGAGCTTTCCCACAAGTTGAGGGGCAGGGGAAATCGTGACATGTGGCCTAATGGTCCGAGGTAATACTAGAGTAGTAATGTCTTCAAAAGGGCTTTCGAATAGTATTCCTGAATAGTGTTTCCAAAATAATGCTTCCAAAATAGCGTGTCTCAAAATGGTAGGTTCGAATTAGTGTTTCCAAAACAGTTTCCAAGGTAATATACCATTAGTGCATCCAAAACAGTTCTCAACTATTATATCAATATGACACGTATTCTAAATAGTGTAACTAATGTTGTTCGTCCAAAGTAATATTCGAAATGGTATATCGGAGTAGTGTTGTCAAAATAGGGTTCCCAGAATATCGTACCCAAAATAACATTTTCAAAATATCGTATCAGCGTATTCATATATTTCATAAATAAATAGTGTATCTCGAAACGGTGTGTTCAAGAAGTTCCCAAAATTAGTAAATCAATATAATACGTCTTTTAAAATAGCAAAAACCAATATTGACCGTACCAGATAGTTTTAAAAACTGTATGTTGAAATTGCGTACCCAAAATAACGCATCCAAAAATAGTTTTCTGGAAATATCGTTTTCAAATAATCGTATTAATTTATGTATATATATATATATTATATATATATATATATATATATATATATATATATATATATATATTCCGTAAAATAAAGTGTCGCAGCTTATTGTTTTATAATGGGTATTAAAGTGGGCTACGGGAAATCCCGAAGGCTAAGTAAAAGGTTAGGTATCTTTTCCTAAAGTAGTGGCTCGGTTTGCTACATAAGTTCCTAAGGCTTCTTTCGGATTACAAATCGACCTATTGTAGGTTTTCTAGTTTTTGCCAAAGATTCATTGGTTACCTTGTTGTTTACTTCCATCGAGAGATTCATCCTACAAGTGCTATGCAAGGGTCATTCTCGGACGACTAGTGATCTAACTCGGTTCATTCATCGAGTGTAAGGTTTGGGGTAACGGTGACTGTAACATAACCAAAAATAAACTGAGGCTAAAGAAACAAAACCAAATCCCCAACGAGACCCAAAAATCAGGAAATCAAGCAATCCAAATTTAATCAGAATTAAAACAAACCCAAACATAATCAATATCAAATCCAAACGTGGTCAAAATCAAATTCAAACGTAGCCAATCAAATCCAGATGTAGCCAACTCAAGTCCAAACGCTCCATTAAGCTCAAATGGGCTTATTACAATCTCAAAGAGTTACAAATAAGCAACTCGGATTCAAACGGTGTCAATCGGGTCTAACCCGACCCGATGCAAATTATGGTCAAACGGAGACAAACAGAAATTTCATATAAACGGAGAAGTATAGCGGTGCCAGAAGTATTACAGTTCATGAGACGTTGTGATGCCAGTATGTAGTGTGTGTGGGTAAGCCTTCGCGATATTCGGTGTTCGTGCATATATGCAAAACTTTTACCATTCCCAAAATTAAAAATAGAAAGTCAACCCGAAACGTAATCCTGTTATAACTACCCCAGTATCGCAAAATTCATTTTTGAGACATAGGTGATCAGGCCATGTCCCCACTATCCTTGGTTGATTATAGGTGATCAGTCTACTCTCAACCGAGGATCAATGAATTTTGGGATACTCAGTTTAGTTACACTAGTACTATGTTCCTTACTTTAGAATCGTTTTAAAAACCACAACAGGTGTCCAAACTCGGAATCAAATAATGTGATTACGCAAGAAAATAGAGTAACTCGGCGAAAGGTTCGGTGCATCGACATAAGTATATGAAAATACTTATAGTGAACAGTGAAAATGAGGTGAAATAAAAACCGTCAAATAGCAAGACATACATCATATCGAATGTAACATTTAATAACTCAACAAATATTCTATCAAACAGAATTACAAGTGAGGCATCGACTTGGGAGGCAGGCAAGTGTCGGTCATAGGATTTAAGTTTTCGTAAAAATACTTATAGTCTGGGTTTTCGAAAATCCCAGCTCCCGAAAATACCCAGTTCTCTATAACCTGTGGCTCTGATACCATCTGTAACACCCCGAAATCGGATTAGCAGAAACATACGGGTCGGGGGTGTTATTGAATAGTTATCACAATCACAAGGTACAAAGAACGGTTTTACTTAAACCATTTTAGAAGAAATTTCATAATTGAAAACATTCAATTCACATTATTTAAAATATTGTGGAAAATAAAGTTTCATAAAAGGATTTAAGGGGTCCCAATTAGTTTACTGAGTCTTCTATGACCATGCCATGCCCTTCGCCAAGCTCCTCCAAAGGTAAGATATGCAGCAGAAAATGATTTAACACCTGAGAAAAAACATGCAAAAAGTCAACACAAAGGTTTAGTGTATTCATAGGTTTAAGTAAAATAGTTGATAATAGTGTTTCAAGTTTTCAAGAAAGCGGGCTACGTTGTTATACACCTGAAAGTTCAGATGTAACCACTGCACTAAGCTCATGACACACAAAGCGTTAACCGGCACCAGTAACCCTGGCGTAAGTTGACAGTAACCGCGGATTTCATAATATAATAGTTGCCCCCAAAGCTAGGTATCTTGCCAAATACCTAGGTAACTCAAATATAGCACACCCGTGTTGCCTACCCAGCAACAGGGATGGGATGGTCAAATCCTATAGGCCTATATACTATAATCGCGCTCACCCGCAGGTGATTAATGGTTCATGATCGAGGGACTTGCTTTTGGCAAGGGCGGTACTTAGTGCTTATCAGGTGGTTCGCAAATTGGCTACTGCTTCACTCACAGTACCAGAAAAGTATAAATGTTGTTCCAGCACAAATAAAGTTTCAGATAGCAGAAAACATAGTTTTCAGTTCAAAGTATAGTTTTCAAACAATTGTGATCATAGTTAAAACAGTAGCATGTATCTCACCCCTAGTAGCTTATAAAACAGTTTAAGCAAATAAAAAGTGGGGCTATGAACTCACCTCAGTATGCAGCAATGCATGATATCAGAACATGATGAAGCGAAAAGTGTACCGCTTTTAAGGGGTCATTTAAGCCTTAAATCGTATTTATTTGATCAAATATTGCCCTAAATCGTTCCTTTTGTCATTTTAGGTACTTTTGAGGAGAAATCTGGAAAAGGAGGCATTTTGGACGTTTTTGGAGCATTAAAGTGAAGAAAACGGCAAAGTCTCAAAAATCGGCTAAAAGTTACTCTTGACGGCGTCAAGATTTACTCTAGACGGCGTCATGCCTTGGCAAGAAAAGTTGGACGTGAAATTTACTCATGACGGGCCAGTGAAAATAGCATGTGAATTCTGACGGCGTCACGCTTTAACTTGATCGAGGGCGTCACGGCTTAAATCATAAGGGGACGGCGTCACGTTCATGGTTAGACGGCGTCAAGCCTTGATAAGCCAGAATGGATTTTTGAAGAGCTAAAGAGGGACGGCGTCAAGAAGGTCATCCGGGAACCCTAAAAGCGGCGAGGTGACGGCGTCACACTCCATAAGGTGACGCCGTCAGATCCAAAAATCTATATATAGTTTTCTAATTTTTTGTCATTAAGGAGAGCTTAGTGTGTGGAGTTTTGGGAGAAAACCCTAAGACAATTTTAGCTACTTTTTCAGGGCTTTTTGCCTTGAGATCTTCCATGTTTCATTGAAAGATAAGTTATCAATTAATCATTCAATATGTCTATGTGTTGTTTGATTCTATCTTATTCTTGTCTTTTGTTTAACATGTTAGGCTAAATTTATCTTGTGTTTGCTTAGATCTAATGAAACCTAGCTATTGATTATTGGTTGTTAGTGTGTTGTTAGTTGTATTGGATGATTGTTTATCTATGTTAGGCTTAAGAAAACTGGCTAACTTCCTATTCGGTAACTTGCTTGAACGTCTTAAGAAACATGAACCAAATGCGTACTAAAGGTTTTTATGGTTGTATTTAATGCACAAGCGAATTCTAGTGATCCCATGTTAGGAGCTTCCTAGCCGGCTCGACATAGGAGTGAAGTAGGAGCTTGTAGAGTTGGGGAAGTAAGTACGCCACCCCACGAATGGTATTAAGGAATACACCCGTCATCCACGCTACTAATACACACTAATTAACCGGTAAAAGATAGTTAGGGAGTAAGGAAATCTAAGTAAACACATTTCTCTACACATAAGTTTCTCACCACATTTCATTTTTGTTATTTTATTTTATTTGCATTCGTAGTAATTTTGGGTTAGTTGACTAGCAACTAATTCCGCCCACTCCTTCAAACCCGAGATTTTACTTGCTTTCATAAAAAACTATAAAAACATAAAAAGAATCTTCCTCAACCTTTAGACCTAATTAGAGTAGTCTTTCATACCTAACGAACACTATTCCCTGTGGAGAACGATCAATCCCCCGTACTTACCACTACACTATACTACATCGGTCAGGTACACTGCCTGGTGGGGTTGTAAGCCTCTTGAGATCCCTCGAGAGGTAAAACCTGTTGTAAGGTTACAAAACCACGCAATCAAGTTTTTGGCGCCGCTGCCGGGGAATAGTTATTGTTTAGGTTGAATTTTTATTTCTATTAGGTCTACTCACTAGATTCCTTTCTAGTGAGATTTTTATTTTATTTTTCTAGATTTTCTTTAGTCTATCTATTTTCTTCGTGTCTTTGTTCGTAACCATTACCGTCCGACATCATGGAAGATGGTAATATCCTTAACCACCACAACCCACCACCACAACAACCACAACCACCTCCTAGAGCCCGTACTTTAGGAGAGTATTCCCGTCCTAGCCACCATGGCTATCGAAACACCATTGAGCTCACTCAAGGAGCCAATATCACACCCTTGCGATCCGACACCATCCGGTTGGTGCAAAGCGGATGCGCATTTCATGGACTTCGTTCTGAAGATCCTAATCAACATCTCAAGGACTTTCTTAAAATCGTTGATTCTATAGACCTTGATGTTGCCACTCGAGAGACGACCCGATTGCGTCTCTTCCAATTCTCTTTGCGGGACCAAGCTAGTCAGTGGCTAGAACGTCAACCCGCAGGATCCATCACCTCTTGGGATGATCTCACTACTCGTTTCCTTGCTCAGTTTTTCCCACCGGGGAGAACTACCAAGCTAAGGAAGGATATCTTGATGTTTGAACAACGTCGAGGCGAAACCCTCTACGGGGCATGGATTCGATTCAAGGACTTACTTCAAAAAGTCCCTCACCATGGCATAAATCTATGGCTTCAAATCCAAATCTTCTATGACCATGTTGATTACCACACCAAGCGTGCCATCGATCGAGCCGCCGGGGGCAGATTGCGCGACAAAAGCGCCGAGGAATCATGGGAGATCATTGATGAGCTTGCATCCGACGATGATGAACTGTGGCAAGTCTCCCACGACGTGCGCTCGGCAGTCAAGACATATTCATCGCCCGATACCGCCAATCAAATCACTGAGGAAAGCGTTAGTGAACTTGAGAAAAGGGTTGCATATCTTATGGAAAAGCAAAAGAGACCCTTAAGTCCACAAAAAGCAACAATTAACTCAGTCTCAAGCGTTAAGCAAATACCATTGTCCGAATCACCCCGTAGGGAAAATACTAAACCCTTCCATAAGCACGCCCCACCCAACTCACCACCTCAGGAACTTAGTCCAACATTCGAAGCTCGAATGAGAGAGTACATGTCAAAACACTCCGAACGGTTGGCAAAATTTGAGGAAGCCGTCTACAAACAAAAGGAGGAAATGGAAGAGAAGATGGCGGAGATGATGAATCTTTTGAAAGAATATACAAATACAAAAGCCCCTGAAAAAGTATTGGTGAGGAATGACGCTGATGTTCCTAACACTAAATTAGTCAAGGCCACCTCCGTCGTCCAAGAGGGCGGAAATGATGGAAGAGGGAAATCCATAACTATGGAAGTTAACAAAATTGACCTCATCCCACTTAATAATGGAAACACCAATGCGTACAAATGCGATTCCGACAAGGGAGAGGAGGCGCCCTCTGAGGAGCGCCAATTGGTTGAACCGCCAGTGTCACAACAAGTGAAGCATTACTTGAAGTACGAAATAAACAAGGAGACCATAAACGATTGGGTGAGAAACTATCGACGTATTCATCTACCCAACAAGAAGTCCGAGAAGGTGGAACCGGATGATAAATCTGACACATTACCCGGTGGGCAATTGTATGAATGCCTCATAGGACAAAAGTTAGTGGAAAAGCAGAAATTCTACGGGGTCTTTGAAATACCATGCAGCATTGGAAAACACAAGTATCTGGATGCGATAGCTGACCAAGGTTCCGACATAAATTTGATGCCTTTATCCGTTTATGTTCAGTTAACCAATGAGTTGCCATCCATCACCCATACTAAACTCTCCTTTGCAAAGCATTCTTATGAGTATCCGTTAGGAATTGCAGAAGATGTATTGGTCAACGTTGCCGGATTCCTGTATCCGGTCGACTTCATGATCATTGAGAGAAATGATATGAATATGCCAATAATCCTTGGGGCGCCCTTTCTCGCTACCACTAGAGCACAAATCAATTACGAAAATAGCACCATCCAAATGAAGAAGGGGAAGAAAACAATAAACTTCCCAACGATCCCACGACATATACGAGATGTTGCTCTGCAGAAGAAGATGGAGGCTAACACCAATATAGTCCGTGGTAATGTTCGAGAGAAAATTCTTGCATGGGAGGCAAGGATTAAGAATTATATAGAAAAATGAGAGTAGAGAATGTAAAGGTGGAAATAACGATTATATTGAGGCTGATGAGCAACCCAATAACCCCGTTGAATTTACAAAAGGAGACTCAGTGCTCCTAAGGCATTCAGAAACGGAAGCACCTACCAATGAACCAAGTCCCTGGTGGTACGGACCATTCACAATTAAAAGTTTACACCAAGATGGGATAGTAAGCTTGACCAGCAAAGGAGGAGGTGAAGTGACCGCAAATGTCGAGCAATTGAGACACCACCACCATGATAACAAGGATCATATCTATCAGGGATACATCATTATGAATGATGGAATCACGTAATGTACGTGACTTTGAGTCTAGCTACAAGACTCGTTAATAAAGAAAAGCGCTTCTTGGGAGGCAACCCAAGCTTTATTTGTTTTATTTGCTTTGTGTGTTTATTTATTTGTTTGTTTGATTTTATTTGTTTCCGTATGTATGTTTAATTTCTATTATTATTGATTCATGTTAAAAACTAATTTGTGAAAATGCTTTATTTTGTTTTTAACTTCGTCTTAACTACATATAAAGGTATTTTGCAAAAGATAAGTGTAAGGGAAATCTAAATCGGTTTATTAGAACACAAATGAACATGAATCATAATAATAATAAATTAACATACATATTAGTATTTGTTTGAGTCAAATGCTTGTATCGAGTCATAATGATGTTTTGCAGGATTTCCAGGAAGCAAGGTAAAGGTTTTTCCAGAAATTTTCCGGAAACTTAAAATGAAAATTTTTGTCAGGTCATTTCTGACGGCGTCAGGAGTTATAACCTGACGGCGTCAGATTTAATTTCCAGAAATTTTTAAAAGTTTTGTTTTTAAAAAAGTTTTTATTAAAATATCCAACTTATAATCTCCAGGAATCTGCAAAATTATCATTCCACAAGCATTATATCCTTATATATAGATTTATCCCGCCGATGTTATGCAGGTTTTCGTGTTTGTTTTCTCAGGTTTAACAGGTTATTTTGGACAAGGAGATGTTTATGGAATCAAGCTTGTGGCAATGCATTAGTCATGGAGTTTCAACATTCTCTTTGGAGGAAGATTTAACCGTGTAATTTCATTATCCACCGAGCGAATCAGGGGAGTATTTGATTTCATTCTTTTACTTTTTGCTTTTACATCTTGTTATTTGAACATTGGGGACAATGTTCATCTTAAGTGTAAGGGGAGGGTAAAAGTACGATTTTAGAAAATACAATTGCGCTTGATTTTTGTTTGTTTAATAGTAGATGTGTAATAAAACTGAGAGAAATACTTGTTAAGGTAATTTTAGTGCCAAATTTAAAATTTTTTACAACATATAGGAGTGAAACTTTAGTTCTAATAAGCGTCTCACGGATAGGAGTTATATGACTAGCACAAAAACCGTACCACTAAAAAATTTTCCACCCCAAATATGTGAGGTTCACCCCTAGAATTGGTAGGAAAAGCATTTTGCTATGATGTGTGTGCCGGTAGCACTTAGATTCTAGAACTTGCGTTAGGACCATTCCGAGGCCACAAGTGAGACTACATTCGTGTAGTTAGATTTACTACATGATAAGAGGCATTAGGATTAACCCATTGTTTTACACCTGTGTTTTTGTTATAATTATTTTGGCTACATTGGTCAAGTAATTCTCCCACACTCTTTGCGTTGTACTCATTTTTAGTACACGATACCCCTAGTACACCCCTCAGAGCCTATCTTTTCGTTTCGACCTTTAAGCATTTTACTTAAAGGAAGAATTTGTTACACCCCACTAAAATGTACACCCAAATCGCCTTAGCCTACCTTGTATGCACTCATTTTTAGTGCATTATTGTTACAACATTTGTTTAAACCCAAGTTAATTATCTAATTGATTACATGGTTGCTAAGTCGAGTCATATCCTTGTACATATTGTTTTGGGACGATTGGGACTCATGGGTAAAGTACTAGTGTAATGGAGTAATGGGGAAGAACATCATTTATTACCCCCATATGTGCTAAATATTTTAAAAAGTACTCCAAGTTTTTCGATTATCTTAATTCGAGTCATTAGAATAGTAATTTGTAAAGTTATGTAAAAGTTCAAGTGTAAGGGGAATGCAATGCCCCTATGATGTATTATTTTGGATGGTAGGGCAAAAGTGTATGTCTAAAAAAAAAAAAAAAAAAAAAAAAAAAAAAAAAAAAATCGAAAAAATCAAGAAAAATACAAAAAAATGAGAAAAAGAAAAATAGAAAAAACATACGGACTACCATCCCGTTTTATTTTATGTTTATTTTATGTTTTTGTTATTTTATCATTAGCTTAAGATCGAGTCTAGTCTTGGCTTAGCAACATTGTATAGTACATGTAATTGATCAAGATCTTTAACTAGCCACCAGTAAAATATCCTTTATCCAACAAAACCGTGTTTTCCTTTTCCCTACACCTAAAGTTATAACCCATTTAAAAGCCCTCTTTGATAGTTTATCTTTGGTGCTTACGCCTAGTGGAGGAGGTTTTCGATCCTTTCCCAAGCCTATGGTAATCTATTTGCTATGACAGGTAGTGAGAGATATTTTCCGTTTTCATTTATGAGATTTATTTTGATGACACTTGAGAGATGTGAGTATCTAAACACTACTTGTGAGGTGCTAGTTTATAATCTCCGTGCTTATTATGATTGAAGTGGAACGATTATTTGTTGTAATTACTTTTATGTTAGCATTAAATGACCCCTAACTTGTATTTTGATTAGAATAAAAGCGCATTTGCTTGAGGACAAGCAAATCTCAAGTGTAAGGGTATTTGATGAAGCGAAAAGTGTACCGCTTTTAAGGGGTCATTTAAGCCTTAAATCGTATTTATTTGATCAAATATTGCCCTAAATCGTTCCTTTTGTCATTTTAGGTACTTTTGAGGAGAAATCTGGAAAAGGAGGCATTTTGGACGTTTTTGGAGCATTAAAGTGAAGAAAACGGCAAAGTCTCAAAAATCGGCTAAAAGTTACTCTTGACGGCGTCAAGATTTACTCTAGACGGCGTCATGCCTTGGCAAGAAAAGTTGGACGTGAAATTTACTCATGACGGGCCAGTGAAAATAGCATGTGAATTCTGACGGCGTCACGTTTTAACTTGATCGAGAGCGTCACGGCTTAAATCATAAGGGGACGGCGTCACGTTCATGGTTAGACGGCGTCAAGCCTTGATAAGCCAGAATGGATTTTTGAAGAGCTAAAGAGGGACGGCGTCAAGAAGGTCATCCGGGAACCCTAAAAGCGGCGAGGTGACGGCGTCACACTCCATAAGGTGACGCCGTCAGATCCAAAAATCTATATATAGTTTTCTAATTTTTTGTCATTAAGGAGAGCTTAGTGTGTGGAGTTTTGGGAGAAAACCCTAAGACGATTTTAGCTACTTTTTCAGGGCTTTTTGCCTTGAGATCTTCCATGTTTCATTGAAAGATAAGTTATCAATTAATCATTCAATATGTCTATGTGTTGTTTGATTCTATCTTATTCTTGTCTTTTGTTTAACATGTTAGGCTAAATTTATCTTGTGTTTGCTTAGATCTAATGAAACCTAGCTATTGATTATTGGTTGTTAGTGTGTTGTTAGTTGTATTGGATGATTGTTTATCTATGTTAGGCTTAAGAAAACTGGCTAACTTCCTATTCGGTAACTTGCTTGAACGTCTTAAGAAACATGAACCAAATGCGTACTAAAGGTTTTTATGGTTGTATTTAATGCACAAGCGAATTCTAGTGATCCCATGTTAGGAGCTTCCTAGCCGGCTCGACATAGGAGTGAAGTAGGAGCTTGTAGAGTTGGGGAAGTAAGTACGCCACCCCACGAATGGTATTAAGGAATACACCCGTCATCCACGCTACTAATACACACTAATTAACCGGTAAAAGATAGTTAGGGAGTAAGGAAATCTAAGTAAACACATTTCTCTACACATAAGTTTCTCACCACATTTCATTTTTGTTATTTTATTTTATTTGCATTCGTAGTAATTTTGGGTTAGTTGACTAGCAACTAATTCCGCCCACTCCTTCAAACCCGAGATTTTACTTGCTTTCATAAAAACTATAAAAACATAAAAAGAATCTTCCTCAACCTTTAGACCTAATTAGAGTAGTCTTTCATACCTAACGAACACTATTCCCTGTGGAGAACGATCAATCCCCCGTACTTACCACTACACTATACTACATCGGTCAGGTACACTGCCTGGTGGGGTTGTAAGCCTCTTGAGATCCCTCGAGAGGTAAAACCTGTTGTAAGGTTACAAAACCACGCAATCAGAACATCACAACTGGCATCAAGTAGTAAAGGCACGATGATATCAAAAGTAGAGTACAACGGTACTGGATCGGCACAACCTAGTATATGACTAATATATCTCAGCAATAACCTTAAAGGGATTTATAAAACAATACTCGTATTTGAAATGAAAATGTTTTATTTCAATGGCGTTTTGAGTTAAATAAAGTTTAAGACTCGTGTGGATCCGGGATGTTAAAATAAATAAAAGTCGGCAAACACGAACGGTACGAAGAAAGAATAACGAAGAGAAAAGAGGAATTAAAAGGAAGAAAAGAATCATAAGAAAGACAATCAGAAAATTATATAAATATCGACAAGGTTTATTAGTGTATTTGTAAATGATTAAATTATAAAAGATGTTATCGAATTTTGGGCATGATGCTCCCGTTTATAAGACATTTCCAAGTCGTTACGACTTTTGAATACAAGTTTTATTACTAACTTTTATAAGTTTAATATATCTAATTGAACGATATTATTCGAGTATATATTAGTTATTAGACTTATCGACTATATTGATTACGCTTTACTAAATTAATCAATCGAAACAATATATCGAATAACGAAAAATAAATAAATACAAAACAAATAATAATAATAATAATATATTAAAAGAAATATAAAGACTCAAGGGTATTGGGCTTCGGCCCAATACTCAACTCATACACATTGGGCTTGCGGGTCCAAGTTATTAGTGTTTAATCCCTGTTAACCAATTCGATTAGTTGTGGCCCTTTTGGGTCACGGCTAAATCTTATGTAAGTATATAAACCATTAGACATTTTCCGTGGCTCATTAAGTCACGGCTCGAGTCTATTTGAGCCAAAGGCTTTGGTTTTTGGCTATAAGCCAAACCAAATTCAAATGTTATTATAATTCAAAACTAAATTATGCCGTTTTGAGTCTAATTTTAATATATTACACCACAAGACATGCCGTGACTCATTTGAGTCACGGCTCGAGTCTTTCTCGAGCCATAGGCTCTTGGTTTATTTATAATCAAATTTTAATTCATACTCATATGTCAAGTTTATTAAGAGCTATGTCGTGACTCATTTGAGTCACGGCCCGAGCCAATAAGTGCCATTAGGCTTTACTGGTAATAAACAACACAACACAACCACAATTAAATCACTACTGCCTCACCAATCTATACTAATCTGAACTCAACACAACCATAACTAAATAGAAATTCAACAAATCCAATTACACAACCATGAATCAAATCCAAATCCCAAACACAACCAAGTTCCAAATCCAATCCTTAACTCGGCATAACCTGGGGCTTCACCGTGACTCTTTTGAGTCGTGGTTTGAACCCGACTCAAGCCAAAAGGATCTTGGTTACTCTGATTATTTCAACCAGATTCACCATCCAATTATCCAAACCAAATCCTACATCTAACACAACCATCATGACTGCCTCATCAATCACAACATCCAACACACCACAATCCAATTCTATCCTAGTCTAAACTCATCATAATTATAACCGAATAGAAATACAACATAAAGAAACAAACCATAATCTAATTCATCTCAATCAACACCGCTTCACCTACTGTCTATATTAAACAAATATTCACACAGCCAATCAACCAAAATAAATCCAAACACAAACCATAAATAAATAATTATACAACCAAATCGAAATGGATAATCGAAATAATAATAAAACGAAGTCGAAATAAATTAAAAGAATAAAAATAAATAAAAAGCTAAAACAGAACTGATAAACCCTAGTCCTATACCCAATTCTGTCGTTACTCAAAGAGTCACGGTTAAAGCTTCCTACGAGCTAAAGGCTCCTCGGCTTCAACCACCAGGACCAACTCGGTCTCTACTCAGTCCATGCTACAACAGTTGCAAGGAGAATCAGAATAAAGAGATAAATAAATAAAATAAATAAAACAAAATAGAATTAAAGTATAGCGTATATACGACTCACCACGAGTCAACGCGAGTTGACTCGGTGAGTTACCCTGACTCCGACTGAGTCAGGGGTTTAACGGCGAAATAAAACGGATCCACACGTTTTTAAGTTAGATCGAAAGGTTTTTAACAAAGTTTTATTATTATTCAATTTATTTAGTTATACGAATTAGGGTTTTGATTTAAATCAAAAATAAGAAGAAACTGGTACAGATTTCACCTTTCTTCACACCAAAAATGCGTGACTATATGCATATAGTCACACACATTTTTTTGTGTGTGTGTGACAAAAAGTCGCGCCAACGTAGGTATCATATGGTCACATTGTTTACTTTGTGGCCGTTTTCATTGAAAAAGAGTGACCAAAACCCGAATATGTGTGACTAATTAGGCACAAGTTTTGTTGGATTCATCAGTATGTGTGACTATTTCCCATCCTATGGCCACATGAAAATATAATAAATGTGACGTTTGTAATGATTTATTCACACAACGTGTGTTGTTTTTTTCGAGTTAGTCACATACAATTTAAAAAACAGTGGCCAAAAGTGTTAATAAGTGTGACCATATGCTGTTTAAAGTGAAGAAATGTGTATTTTGTGAGACTATTGATCATCCAATGGTCACATGAATTTTTAGTTTGTGTCATCTTTTGTAATATTTAGTCACACAAAGCATGTTTGTTTTGGGTATTTAGTCACATACAATTAAGCATAAAGTGGCCAAAAGTGTTAATAAATGTGACCATATGCTGTTTTAAGTGAAGAAATGTGTATTTTGTGTGACTATTGATCATCCAATGGTCACATGAATTTTTAGTTTGTGTGGCTTTTTGTAATATTTAGTCACACAAAGCATGTTTTTTTTGGGTATTTAGTCACATACAATTAAGCATAAAGTGGCCAAAAGTGTTAGTAAGTGTGACCATATGCTGTTTAAAGTGAAGAAATTTGTATTTTGTGTGACTATTGATCATCCAATGGCCACTTGAATTTTATGTTTGTGTGGCCTTTTGTAATATTTAGTCACACAAAGCATGTTTGTTTTGGTTATTTAATCACATACAATTAAGCATAAAGTGGCCAAAAGTGTTGATAAGTGTGACCATATGCTGTTTAAAGTGAAGAAAGTTGTATTTTGTGTGACTATTGATCATCCAATGGCCACTTGAATTTTATGTTTGTGTGGCCTTTTGTAATATTTAGTCACACAAAGCATGTTTGTTTTGGGTATTTAGTCACATACAATTAAGCATAAAGTGGCCAAAGGTGTTAATAAGTGTTACCATATGCTGTTTAAAGTGAAGAAATGTGTATTTTGCGTGACTATTGTTCATCCACTGGTCACATGAATTTTTAGTTTGTGTGGCCTTTGTTACTATTTAGTCACACATCGAAGTAAACAAAGAGTGACCAATAATGTTGATAAGCGTGACCATATTATGTGACTGCATCTTTTAGTCACAGGGTTACTATACTGTTGGAGTAGAGTTGCTACTGCTAGTACTAAGGTAGTCCTGCTGAAGCAGAGTTACTACTACTAGTACTATGCTAGTGTTGCTGGAATGAGTATATATATTATATATAAAACAATATTAAAAACCACAAGAAATTTCAAATTGAATTAAATTCGAATGTATATAACTGGACAGAATATACAATTGTAATGTCGTACTTAATTAATCAAATTCTCAATAATCTAAAGACTTTTGAACCTTCACCGCCTTATTAGCTGTTTGCCTTAAGTCATTAGCAGATATATATTGTTTCTTCAATGGTGCCGGTGGTACACATTTAGTCACATGGTTTGTTGGTGTAACCTGTAGTAAACAAAAGATGCTTCTATCAAACATTGAATTACATATGAATAATTATATATATTTAGGTTGAAAAAACACATGTATGTACCTCCTCTTCAAAAATAACTTGATCCTTTGGCCATGCAACGAAACTACCTTCGACTTTCTTAACTGTTTTTAACCCATTATGTGCTACGTCCGGTATGCATGCTGCATCAACTAACGATTCATCAATTGACACTTTGTAGCAATCACTTGGGAGTGGTCGGTTATGCAGCAATTGCTTTCCAAGAGACTGGTATACGGTACCCAAAGCAACAATATTTGTTTGCTTTATAATCCACAGTTTGCACTTAAGTGTCTACAAAAAAAGAATTTTTGCATGTATATATCAGAAATTATTTAAACAAAAGAATAACAAGAAACATGTTGAAATACATATTGTTGGCAGTGCTTGTGTTAGAGACACATCTTGTTGCGATTGGGAATCAGGAGACCCGTTTTTTTCGCTTTTTTTGCTTTGTCTTGGGTCCGACAGTTTTAGCAAGTTCCTATATGTATATATAAAACACGTTACATTATTTAAACAAAAGAGTAACAAGAAACATGTTGAAATACATACTGTTGGCAGTGGTTGTGTTGGAGACGACACATTTTGTATTGATTGGGAATCTGGAGACCCGTTTCGTCGTGACTTAAGGTTATGCTTAGGCCTGACAGTTTTAGCAGGTTCTTATACGTATATATAAAACACGGTACATTAGTCGATCATGTATGTAAAAATTCAAAAATCAAAGGGGGATGTTTTATTACTATACTTAATTACCATTGTTTCCGTTACCTTTTTAGAAGTTTCAAGGCCATTGGACTTCTACTCAATTCCCGCATCTTTAGCACTTACAACATCACTTGTCTGAGTGCCGTCCACCTCATTAGTGCTGCTCTCTATATTGTCAATGGCCATTGGAGTCACCTGCAATATAAATTAAGAAATACAGTCACTCATCAGTTTATGTTCAATGCCTGGTATCATTAGCATCAGTGGTGTTAGCATTAGAAAATGAAATTGTTAACAACATAAAAAATGGCTTACAACTGAGGCTATTGGCGATGGTTCAGATGGCAAAGTTATATTCATCCTTTGATCATTCAATGTTTCATAATTTGAGCAAGCACTTTATTTGTGTGTTCCACCTCACCGGATAATTTCTTGACCTGCACATCTTTTTCGGTCATCTCGGCGGACAATTTCTTGACCAATTTATCTTTTTCTTCACGCTCGCGTCTCTCATTATCCAGTTGAGTTTGAAGTAATGCAAGTTTTTCATTGGCTTCTTGTTTTCTTCGAGGAAGGCCAAAATACTCTTTGTATGTTACTCCACCTCCCACTCCTCTGGCATAACCGCCCTTTTCCTTACCAAATACGACTGTCATGGCATCAGTGCCATCATCAACACTCGAGGTTCCTTCCTTGATCTTGTCATCAGCTTCTTTCTGCACAAAAAATATAGGAAATGTTGGGATTAAAAGTCTTCTTGATGCTGTTAGAGTAACTGCTGCTCATATTTGTGTCAATGCTGCTCAGATGGAGTTAGTTTTGCTCATGAACTTCAATGAAAAATATACTACTGCTAGTACACAGTTACTGCTGGTATACAAGATACTACTGCTAGTACACAGTTAATTCTATTGCTATATAAGCATAATAATAGAATTAGCAGTCAAACTTACAAGTTCATCTCCCTTTGATTTAATATCATCATTTGGGTATTCGCCGTCTTTGTTTACCCTTCCTTTCACCCACATTACATCACGGGGGGGTTCTTCATCCGCTTCAATCTCTTTATTTTGGATCTAATAAACATCAAATGCATACACATGTAAAGTTAAACCAAGATAAACGAAAATATGAGGGTATTAATGCAAGTGTGCAAATTGGGCAATGTAAACAGATTCATTTCTCATGGGCAATTTGTAAAACAAACATTATGTAATCTTACCATTTTCTCTTTGACATAAGCATATCCACCTCGTCCCATTTTATGCTGATAAATATTTTGGGAACGCGCCATTTTACCTTTCTCAGATTTCTCCTAAAAACACAAAATCATAAGGCGTTTAGATGCGGTAATGCTGCAAACTGAAAATAATAAAATGACATATACACTTAATTAAAGATGACTAATTAAAACCTTGTATGCTTTGGTGGTCGTGTATTTAACATACTCGACCCAGTCTTCTGATTTCATTATTGTACTATACAAGTCCGGGACTTCAGTCATTTTGGAAGGTGTATTTAGGTTGGGCAAAATGTAGTTGAATTTGAGCTTCCTTCTGTAATTCCTTAGCATTTTACCAAGACGAATCATTATCAATTTTCTGTATTTCACGTCAACATCAAAAAATTTCTGCAAAGATTAACACAATGTTGTTCATTAGTTGCACATAATGTAACTGCGTACATAAACTTATGTAGTACTGGGTTACAAAATAGTATATATGTACTGTGATTTCATCCCATAGTTTATCTCTTGATTGTTTATTCACCTTCTTCCAATGTAGAATCTTCACACCTATCTGCTTACAAGCCACATCTCCTAAAAAACTCACAAACACTGCTCTGTTTGCCCCTGATACCCTACCGAATGCATCGAAGGTTATGTTGAGCTTTATTGCACCAGGTTTGTCATGCTTCACGCGAAACTTTACTAGCCTGGTTGATCCCCTCTTAGCTAGTATCTCTGCTTGGTTGGTTCCAGTCGCATCTATATCTTCATCATCAAAATAGTGTTCGGATTCATATTGTAAGACGTTATCATCAACTACAACATCATGATCAGGAGGAAGCAAACTTTGATTATCAGCAATGGGTTCAATATCCATGACTCTTGAGCAACAAAGGGTAAAAGAAAATGATTATGGCTTAGCTTGGAGAGTAATGGTGATAGAAGATTTGATTTTTGTTTTTTCTTTGCAGTCATTTTTTTAAGGAGAGAAAAGATGCTATACACCAAGAATATGAATCGTTGTGAATGTGATTCAAAAAATTTCGATCCAAAAATTTGCCTCCAAGTTGTAATTTAAAATTAACATTTGAATTATTTGAAAATTTTGCCTTTGAACCTGTTAATTAAAGCATAACCTTGAATAAATCAAAATTTTGGCTCCAAATGTTATATATCATTATCTTAATAATCGCAAATGTATCATACTGTGCAACCATCACATCAACAGTACAAAATACTACCCATTTAACAAACCAAAATACTTACATAATTACCAGTTATTGTACCCTTACTAATTAAATTTACAAAACACAAATTGCCACTTTTTTTTTGAACATTGAAGACTTTTTATTAAGTAAGTAATACTCTATTGAAAACAAAAACCAGCAAGTTGCTGGGGAATACAGAAAGGAGAATATATTTAAAACATAATACAGTACATACATAAGGGAAAATCAGTATCCAAATTAAATGTCAGAATTGAACCAAATACCATTTACAAATCACAAAAGCTGTTAATGTATATCCTACACCCCTAAACCATCTTAGTTTTGCCTTTCCCATGGCTGATAGAAGGTGCTCCAAAACCTATAGGATTCTTCTTACACGGCATTCCCAAGACAATATCCTGAGTAAATTCCTTTTTGTGTGCCTTTTCAACTAGTGTTTGAACTTGCACATGGAGAGCCAGGATAGGAGCTTGAGATGGGAGTTCCTATGGAGGTTCAATGGCTTGGATAGGTTCCACTTCCCAAGTATCAGTACTTGTATCAGAATGTTGCTCTGGATAATACCAAGCAAGGAGGCCAGGAAGGATGTTGAGAGCACCGTCATTTGATTCTGAACTGCTTGAATCAGAAGAAATTTGTATGACATCTACAAATAACAACTGTTATATCAGTTTTATTGATTCAAATGTTAAACTATATCACAATCAAATAAAAACCTTTTGATGGTTTACGATTGCAGAAGAATCCATTGTACTGTGTTCTAAAATTTTGGTCCTCTTTTGTGGTATCCCAAACAATGAAGCAATGTTGCACAAACTAGGCTGCATTTCAAGTATCATTGGTGGCCAACTAGGCTGCAATTGAAGTCTCAATTGGACCTCTCAGGGTACTCACAAATAGTTCAAAATACTGTATTTGTAGTCTCAATGGACATGTCAGTGTACTCTAATAGGCTGCATTTGGACCTCTCATTGGTGGCCAAGCACAAACAAGTCTACTAGGTACTCTCATTACTGGCCAATCACAAACTAGGCACATTTCAATGCTCTCATTGATTTAGACCTCTCAGTGTACTCACAACACTTAATTAGACATAGCATAACAACCATTATGTATACGAAAATCAGAGTATGGAAAACAAAAAAAACAGAGCATACATTAGACATAGCATAACAACCATTATAAAATACAAAACAACCCCATTTTACAATAGAATCGATCGGTAACAACCACTAACATCACCATTTATAGATCAAAAGCCTGATATTAATTATTGTACAATCAATCATCAACTGATATGTGAAAACATTTAAAAACATACCTTTGTTGTTATTTGGATTCATTGTTTGCGTGCTTGTGTTTGCCAGAAGAATGTGTGTGTTGATTAGGGTTTATTGATTATTGTGTGTGTTTACAAATAATAGCGTAAAGGGATTAATTGCCGGTTGAATATTGAATTTGTGGTTCGGTTTAACTATAGCTGACGTGGCAAGATTTGAAAAAAAAAAAAGAAAAAAAGAAAAAAAAAAGAAAGGCTAATGGTGATGACGTGGCGGGAAATCCGGCTATAGCCGGTAAATAGGGATGGCAACGGTTCGGGTTCGGGGCGGGTTTTAGTGTACCCGTAACTGAACCCATTTATAATATACCCGTACCCGCCCCATATCCCACCGGATACCCGATTAATATTATCCATCGGTTTTTTCGGGTTTCCCCGCGGGTATCAGTTATCCGTAGTTGAATATTATATGGACAAAATTGGCGGTATTAAGATTAAGTCACGCTAAAATCCACCGACAAAACAAAAGAAAATACTCTAACCACTCCCAATAATAACTCAGCTTTAAACTTTAACACACTGCCATGTCTGCTTTAACACACTCACCCTTAACTCAGCTTTAACACACCTAACAATAACTCACGCAACCTTTCGGCAACTCACGCAACCTTTCGACCCTGTTTCATCATTTCTTAATAGAGTTTCTAGACCGACCCTGATAGCTGGATGGTCTTGAGGCAACTCACGCAACCTTTCGACATCTGGAGCACGATTATGCATCTGTAGCATAATACGAGTTATCTCACCTAGGAAATTGTTAATCAATTTGAGTTCTTTTTCTTGTTCATTGTGTAATCGGGTGAGGATAGCCTTTTGCACCTCTGCTGGTTAATTCGTTAGCCGTTGGAGCCTATTTTAACAATCCACCGGAAAATGAACCGGTGCACAATCCACCGGTTGTCGACCAAGACCCAAATCCGTTTGGTTTGACAAAGGAACAACTCAGACAAATGGACCAAGATATGCAAGTCTTCCTGGAAATGGAACAACTTGAAAGAGAAGAGGAAGCTGCTCGTTTGGAGCGGCAAGCCAGGGAGGATGAAGAACGTAGGAAGAACTGGGAAATGGGTTGGTTCTCACCTGATTCCTCGTCGACAGAAGATGGTTACCCAGACTCATATGATACCTTCAATTAATTTGTATCGTAGTTTCATTCGTAGTTTCTTTTCAATTTCCTTATCGTATTTTCATTTGTAGTTTGGTTTTAATTTCCGTATCATAGTTTAATGTAATTTCTATTTGACGTTTAATGTATTATTTCTATTTGATGTTTAATGTATTTCTATTTGATACTTTAGAAAACGTTACAATTTTTTATAAAACATTACATACCATATCAAAGAGGCAAATAAAACATTACAATTTTTTACAAACCCTAAAAACCCTAAACCCTTAAAGCTAAACCAATCCGTAACTCAAACAATAACCAAACGAATAGTCCAATAAATCCAAATATGTTAGTCTACGGGTAGCATGTCTCGAATAGTCTACGGGTAGCATGTCTCGAATAGTCCAATAAATCCAAATACTTAGGATCGATTTCGTCTTTGCAAGATCGAGCTTGTAATTAAGATCGGATCGGGATCTTAAGATCCTACTATAATGTCATTTAAAGAGTATTAACATGTTTTTTTTTTTAATTCTACAAAATACATTCCATACTTTTTTAGTTTGCGGTTCGAGAAAAGTAAGATCGTATCGTATTAGTTCTTAAGATCCTATGGTAAAGATCGGGATCCTATAAGATCTTAAGCTTTCAAAGATCCTTTGTAAAGATCCGGATCGTTTTTGCTTTGCAGTATCGTAAAATCGTAAGATCCTAAGATCAGGATCGGGATCCTGACAACCATGGTCTCACGTACACTTCTAATTTCCTTACTTTGTAGTTAACCAAATTTAAGAGCATTACCAATGGTCACTCAGTGTTAGGCTGAACACACTCTTGACCAAAAGTGACCTGGGTCACCGGCTGCCACGTCAGCTTTCTCTCTCCGACGACCAGAAGCGACCGACCTGCCACACTCGGTGACCGACTTTTTTTTTAATCAAACATTTAAAATAAACTTAAAATTCATTAATAATAAAAACATTACAATACTGAATTAAAAACATTACAATACTGAATTAAAAAAACGTAAACTAATCATAAATGAAAATGAAACTACAACTTAATGGAAGGTATCATCTGAGTCTGGGAAACCATCTTCAGAGGATTCGGAATCAGGTGGGAACCAACCACTTTCCCAGTTCTTCCTACGTTCTTCATCTTCCATGGCTTGCCGCTCCAAACGAGCAGTTTCCACTTCTCTTTCAAGATGTTCCATTTCCAGGAAGACTTGCATATCTTGGTCCATTTGCCTAAGTTGTTCCTCACTTAAACCAAACGGATTTGGTTCTTGGTTGGCAACATGTGGATTGTGCACCGGTTCATTTTCCGGTGGATTGTTCATCGGAAGATTTTCCGGTGGGAAAACCGGAAAGATATGTTCAGGTGGTGTATGGAATTCTTCATTTTGGCGAGGTGGACATGGAAATCGTTGCCCAAAATCCTTTTGGCGAGGTGGACTTGGAAATTGTTGCCCAAAATCCTTTTGGCGAGGTGGACTTGGAAATTGTTGCCCGAAATCTTTTCTGAAAGACATTTTGAATTTGAGAAGTTTGGATTTTGAGTATTTGAGAAGTTTGGAATGTGTTTGTGTGTGACATGTGCTTCAGAAGCATGGGTATTTATAGGGTACAAATGCACACGTTTTTAATATTTTAACTTTGAATTTGAATTTTGAAACGGATATAAAAATATCCCGCCCTTGTGTTTGAACAATGCAAAGACAAAGAAATGGTTAATTAACAGTGTTGTATGATTTGTTGTAATGTATTTTTTTTTGAATGAAATTAATTTAGTTTATTTGGGTATTTGAAAAGAAAAAAAAATAAAGTTTAACACACTGCCACGTCAGCTTTAACCTTTTCACCTTTAACTCAAAAAAAATACCCGCAATCATAACTCACCCTTGACTCACCTTTAACTCAACTATTTTCAAACCCTATAAACTTATTTAATACTAGTATCATTAATATAGAAAATATCATTAATACTGTATATAAAATATCAATTACCCTAATCAAAAAGTCAATTAGTCAATCCAACACCAAACACACTTCCAAATCAACTAAACTAGTCAATCCAAACCAAACACAAACCAAATCCTATTATCCATCTGTTTACTTTTGGCGCATTTCGATGGTCCCTCTTTCCGCCTAAAGTATTGGGAACCGTTCGTATACCGTCTGCAGCCTATTTATACCTATGGACATGGAAAACCGTTCATAATCAACTCCTTTGATATTTTCATTAGAAAATAAATTTCAAATTTCAATGGCTGAATCCTTTTCAACTCCTTCGTCAAACAAAAAAAAAAACGCCCAAGGGATGATTCTCCTCCTCCAATGCCTGAAAACTATAAAAAATTAGGCATATCCCAACATATTTGGGAGAAATGTAGTGAAGGTGAGTATGGTGCTGAAAACGCATTGATAGAAATTTACAACAAGCGTATAAAGATGTTTGAAGAAAGGAACAAGAAAGATTTAGAGGCCATTGAGGAGCATCAAAAGAAAATTGATGAGAGGAACAAAAAAATAGAAGAAGTAAGAGAGCAAATAGTTGAAGTTTACAAAAGTATTCAAGCTAGTATATATATGTCTTAATGTATCTTTTGTTTATATATTTTGCGTATGTAAATGTAAACTTATTTTGACTTTGTTTAATATATGAATGCAATTATTATTACAAGTTTATGATATTTGAATGCAGTTATTTTTATTGTACTGCTAGGCAAACAGTTGTACTGCTAGCGAAACGTTGTACTGCTGGGTATCCTTTTAGCAGTGGTTGGGAGTGCAGGGTAGTTTGTATCACTTTTTACTTAAAGGGTATAAATCCCCAATTGCGGCACACAAGCACATTCACGCACACATTACTCTCTCTCTCTCTTCCACTCCCTAATCGAATTTTAATCGTCATATTGCAAAACCCCCAAATCAAATCATAATGTCGAACCTAACTTTTACCGAACCTCATAATAATGTTGCCTTTTTAGAAAAATCCAATGAGTCTGTAGATTTTACTGAGATCATTGATTTCCTTAATGCAAGCTATATTAAGTTTGCATTAACAGTAAAACCTACTACATATACTTCCAACATTATCCAGTTTTGGTCGTCTGCTAAGGTCAAAACTATTAATGGGGAAGCACAAATCCATGCCCTTGTAGATGGGCATAGGATTATCATTACAGAGGCGTCTATTCGAAGAGATCTTCTCCTAGATGATGCTAACGGAGTTGAGAATCTTCCAAATACTACAATCTTTGAAAAACTTTCACTGATGGGCTATGATAGAAATACATATGCTTTAAAGTTTCAAAAAGGTAATTTTTCTCCTCAGTAGAAATTCTTAATTCATACTGTCTTAGTGTGTCTAAGTCCAAAGACCACTGCGTGGAATGAATTTAGCAGCAATTTAGCTTCTGCTATAATTTGTTTGGCTGAAAATACTCAAAGATTTAATTTCTCAAAATTAATTTTTGATAGTATGGTTAAGAACTTGGATCATTCTTCGGCTAAATATTTTCTATATCCAAGGTTTTTGCAACTCTTTTTGGACAACCAATTTAAAAAAAGAAAAGTCACAAAAATGTTTATCCCACTCCCTGCCTTACCAAAAAGGTTTTTGCTAATATGAGGAGGGTTGGAAAAGTTTTTTCAGGGACAGTGACACCTTTGTTTCCAACAATGGTGGCACTAGCCCAAACCCAAATGGGTGAAGGTTCAGCAATCCCAGCTGGTACCCATCACACACCCACAAAACAACAACAACAGACTTATAAACGTAGGACTAACACCAAGAACACGGAGCTTCCTCAGGCTAGTGGTTCTATACCAACAGTTGCATATGAGGATGTCACTGGGGGGGGGGGGGAGTGACATGTTGGCAAGGGCTGCCACTACTGTGTCTAGCTTAGCAGCAGCACAGGACAGTGGTAACATCATTAAGACCCGAACCAAGACAACTTCTAATGAAGAAAGTTCCTCTGTAACTGATTCAGGTGAAGGTCCTAGTCACATGGAAACAATGGGGGGTTCGGATGTTCATCCTAGGGGTGAGACTGAACTTAACTTTTTTGGTGATCCACATATCGAGCTAGGTAACACAAGCCGAAGTGGTGAGGATAGTATGCAAATTTTAAATGAATTGAAGGATACCTGTTCCAAGCTGTCTGCAGAAATTGTTGATCTGCAAACAAAAGCTGCTTCCCAAGATGGAGTCATCAAAGCTCAAGGTGGGGAGATAAAGGCTTTGAAGAGAAGGGTTAGGTATTTAGAAGGAGTCAAAGGATCAATAATTCCTAAACACAAGGTTAAATCTTCTGAAGCTTCTAAGGATGCTCCCAAACAGGGGGGGAATGAAGGCAAAGTTTCAAGGGAGGCTAAAGAGGATGAAAGTATTGGTGTAGAGAGTGATCCAATGGAATTTATAGTTGCTGATAAGCAAGGGAATGAAGTGGTGATGGATAGGTGTTTGGGCAAGGTTACAACTGTTGATAGTGAGCCAGTTATTCCTGCTAGTGAGCCAGTTATTCCTGCTAGTGGTCAAGTTATTCCTGCTAGTTATCAACAGGGTAATGAAGCTGTTATGGATGCTGCTACACTAAAGACTGCCAATGAAGAAGTTAATATTGCTTGTGTTGAAGTTAATGTGGCTATTGATAAGGTTAGTGCTACTGAGACTGAAGTTAGTATTGCTGCTACTCAAGGTGATGATGATATTACTATAGCTCAAGTATTAACAAAGATGAGGAGTACAAAACGTAAGGCAAAAGGAGTTGTCATTAAAGAGCCAGTATCAATACCAAAAACACCATCAACAACTATTTCACCATCAGAAAAAGGCAAAGGTTTGTTGAGTGATGAACCTAAGGAGAAATTTAAGTTTCTGTCACCCAGTCAAAAAGAACAACAAATGATTACAGATGAAGAATTGGAAAGACAAGTGCAAGCTAATCTTCATGCTCAAGAAGCTGCTCAGATTCTTTCAGACAAGGAGTATGCAGAAAAATTACAAGCAGCTGAAAGATTAAAGTATACTCCTGAAGAGCAACAATCAGCAATTCATGACTTATTGGATGACATTAGAAAGAAAATGAGTAAGAAGAAATCTTATGTCAATAAACCTCCTTCAAGAAGTGATAGACTGAAGTACATGAAAGCTTATTTGAAAGGTCAGGATGGTTGGAAAGAGAAATACTTCAAGTATAGGACTTATGAACAAATTCAAGAAATCTACATTAAGACACATGCCAGACTTTCCAAGGATCTGAAAGGTGGTATATTTGATATAAGAGCAGAAAAGAGAACTGCAGAACCATTGGAATCTGAGGGATTCAAGAAGCAGAAAGAGTAGAAAAGAGAATTGCTCAGGAATATGGGAACGTATCTAGGACCCAAGGACAAGAAATAGAATTAAGACTGCTAGATTTAGAGTTAACACTGCTAGAATGTATAGTTATTACTGCTTATGAAATAACATATTAATTATACAACATATCAGTTAAATTACATTTACACTGAAAGACAACATAGCATTTCTTGCAGGTGATTCACTTGGTTAATTGACTAGCAGGTGAATCACTTGGTTTATGAGTTGGAGGCTCTTCATTAGGTGTTTGACTTGCAGATTCTTCACTTGGTTTTTGAGTTGCAGGTTCCTCACTTGGTGCTTGACTTGGGCATACTCCACTTGCTGTTTGAGTTGCAGTTGGTTTACTTTCTTCATCACCACTGCCCAAGTAAGCACCAACTCTTGTAGATGCATTAATACAACATAAATGCTTACAATGGAGCCAAAACATTGAGATTTTGAAATTTTTGACTATAGTCACATGAATATTTCACAGTGTGACTATTTTGAATGTATTGGTCACATATAATACCCTTATAATGTGGCCATAAACATAATTTAGATGCACATTTGTGGTATGGTGTGACTATTGTATAGCCTATAGTCACATGATTGTGCTACAATTAAATGTGACCATACACATTAGGAATTGGCAGGCAAACACACACTTAACTTTAGACACACATATTAACTTACGTGACCATTTGTATCGAATTTTGGTCACACTTAATCATGTATGCCTATGGTTTAGTGTGACCATATATGACATTTGGTCACACTGTTCAAGTGTGTGGCTAAATTTTCAACAAAAACTAGCAGTCACGTTTAAATAATGTGTGACAAACTTGAGCATATGATTTAGCCACATACACAATTACTTCGTGTGACCATATATGGATTTTGGTCACACTTTTCAATTGTGTGACATATATTTGTCACATATGTATATATATAGTGTGACTAATGTTTCAACCTTATTTGTATCCGTCACACGTCCCAAATTATAAGTGACTAAAAAATCAAAATTTTTTTTTACCAGATACGTATAGTCACGAAAATATTCAAATGTGTGGCTGTAGCCTCAGATGTAATTCCGAAATGGTCACACAAGTCGGATCAAGTGTGGCTGTTTATTTTATTCTGGTACATTAAGTTACATAAAAAAGCGATTGTGTGGCTGTTCGAAAAATAGCATGTGTGACTAAATCCACATTCTGTACCAGTGAGAGATAGGGCGCGTGATATACCTATTTGTAAAGAGAAGGAGAAGGGGGAGCTTCGGCTGGAAGGTGGGGGTCGACAGTAGTGGCGGTGTGGTGGTTGGTGGTGCTGTGATGCTTGGTTGGAGCTAAAACCTTCCAGATCAGACAAGGGAGAGCTGATCTATCGATTGGTGTAAGAGTTTGAGTTCACTGAAAAATTTTCTGGCACGATGGTCGCCGGCGGTTGGTGGTGGTTGTCGGAGTTTGGCCGGAAGGGAGATAGAGACGTGAGAGTATTGTAGAAAGGTGTGTGTGTGTGTGTTTGATGATAAAATAAAAATGGCCTTTTATACCCAAGGAGGGGTCTAACCTGGGCAATAGCAAACTTGAGGGGGTGCGAGGTAATTATTTGGGCAGGGGTATAATCTGCCAACTGGCTAAACTTTTGTTTTGAGCATTGTGGGTCCCATTCGAGGTTTCAAACGAACTCGAAAAATTATGAAACTTGCGCCATTGTGTCCGAAATAATTTTTCCAATAAATACTAGTTTAAATATGTATAACTTTCTTGAAATTTATTTATTTGGCAAATTTCGATTTGTTTCGCGTGTTTTAGGTTGTGTCGGCTTGATAAATGAATAACGCTCATGTTTCAACAAGATATCCACTGTTTTTCAATCCTAAACAAGTTCAAAGAGTTTTAAAATCTAAGGAAAAATCAAAATAATTATTTGGGCTCGTAAAATACGTTTTGGAAACTTGTCGGTTGTTACACTAAATATGTCTAGAAGCATTAACTTGTGCCTAGCAACATTAAGTTAGCAGTAACTCCAATTTCTCACCAATCATCATTTGCTTTGCTTTTCCTACAAAATTTTAGTCCCAAAAACACCAAACAAACATAAGCAATAACACTTTTCACAACATGATTATACTTAGCAGTTTTAACCAACAACAGAAACTTAGCAGTTCTAAGTATAACTAGCAGTACTAATTATACTTAACAGCAGAAACAATTTATGACTTAAATAACAGTACTATTCCTTACAAAACTCTAAAAAAACATAAAGAGATCAAAGATTTTAAAGACTTAACATACCAATACTGGCAGTTAAATATTGAAATCTACCTACATCAAAAGCTTTTGTTAGTAGATTTGCAACATTCTTATCAGTATGAATTTTAACCATTTGAATTAACTTCTTATCATTGATGTCTGATCTCTATATGCTTTGTTTTTTAATGATAAACCGGATTTTTAATTATGCACATAGTACTGTTATTGTCAATAAAAATCTTGGTATTCATAAAATTGTACCCATAATCCAGCAATTGATTCTGAATCCAAAGCACTTATCCATAGCAACTTGAAGCAGCACATACTCAGCTTCTGTTGTGGAATTTGCAACCAGAGTCTGTTTCTTGCATTGCCATGAGATCAATCTACATCCTAGGAATTGACAACCTCCTGTTGTAGACTTCCTATCCAAGCTTGCTCCAGCATAATCACTATCAGTGTATGCTTCCTGTTAGGAATATAAATATTCAGATGAAGGCTCGGTCACCCCGAGTATCTATTTAGCATTTACATAGCTCGTAGGCTTATTTATATTAGCTTAATAATATTAGTATTAGTATTATTAGTTTAGTCGTATTTATATTTGTGGAGTGGGTCGGGCTTTCCCCACTGTCAGCTCACTCCACAGCCCACTAGGGGCACAAGTATTAGGAACTATATATTGCCCTCTCCACACAAGGAGAGGGTTGGAGCTTCTCATATTTTCTAATCTAATCTTTCTTTGTTTTTCTCCCAACTCTCTCTCTCTCTAAAAGCTTCCCATCTTCTTCTTCATTTTCTTCTCTAAATTCATCTAATATATCATCATCTAATCCAAGCATACAAAAACAACAATTGGTATCAAGAGCCATGGTTAGGTTCTATTGATTGTGTGTGCTTGGATTTGTGGTCTATATTTTTCTTGCTTTTATTTTTTTTCTATTCGAACACCTCTCCAGGAAAAACTGTTAGGTAGTTCATGGTTCGAATCACATTGGGCTTTGACAGTTACACTCATTTTGGGCTTTGACTGTTGTTGCATCCAAAAGTTTTGAAGGTTTGATAAAGATTAAATGCTTTGACTTTAAGGTGTGGTGTAGTGTATACCTCATATAACGATTTGAGGCTAATCTTGTGCTCGTTCCATTTCTTGCATGTTCACAAGTCAAGAACCCTTTGCTAGCTTATTGTCCTCGGTTTGGCTTGCTAGTTTTCAAGAACAATTTTTTTTTCTTTCTCTTTCTTCGTTTATGAGTCACTGATTTAAACAAATCCAAATGGGCTTCAACTTTTGGAGTGTGCTTTAGTGTATGTGTTGACTGTCTCAAGAACATTTTGGTTTTCTCATCTCATAGTTTTCTGTGGCTTATTTGTGAATTGTAAGTGCATTCTTGTCAAGCGGTGGGTCTATTCTTGGTAGCTGTTTTGACAGTCATTTCTTGCTAGCGGTTTGGTTGTTTTTTTTTTGTTGTTGTTGTTATGACCTGATTCGTTGCCAGCTGTTTGTTGGTTTTTGCTTATACTGGTAAACAGGACAAAAGGTGTAAGCGACTGGCTGTTTGACTAGTCTGACTCAAGAATTGCTAGCGGCTTGATATATTTTTTTAATTAGTAGTGGGTTTATTGCTAGCGGTTTTTACACGTGACAGCGGTTTTGTAATCCAGCGGCTTGGTTGTGTGATCTAGTGGTTGCAGTTTGATTGGTCGGTTCATAGCAGTGGGTTGTTCATTTTAACGGTTTGATCACAACTCTTAATCGTACAACAGATCTTAAACAATTAACAAGTTACAACATAGTATAAAACAAACCCATATCAGTCCGATTCTACTTTAAACAATAACAATATCAAATCACAACAAATCATTAGATTCAACAACAAATCCTTTCAAAAGATAAACTTAACTACAACAACAAAGTTTTTTTCTTTCAACATCAATATCAACTATCAACTTAACATCTAACCTAAATCATACCATTGTCTCATCTCATCCGGACATCAACGAGATCACTCCATCCGAAAATAAAAGAAAAGAACAAAAACTTGTGTGTTTCGCCTTCTCTTTTTCTCGGTTTGATATAAACTGAGCACAACAAGAACTCTACCTGAGAACCATATTTAGATCGAAAAGTTATTGGTAAGTCGTGGGTGCCTTTGCTCGTGCAAACAACAAAGTCAATCACAAAGGACGAATTTTTCTTTTCTACATCCAATACTTCTTTGGTGTTCGATCTGTGGTTGCACTTCATACTTCTGCCGCGTTCGATTTGTGGTTAAGAAATGAAAAAGGATTGTGGAGGTTATTAGTGGGTGACTGCGCGTTCTTTTATTAGGGTTCTTATGATTTAGGGATAAGTGGGAGATAAGTGTGATTTGTGTAGTTATTATACATATAAATATTTGGGTTTAAGTGTTAACCGGATTTGGTTTGGGCTCGGACTGTATTCTTTTTGGGCCGTGTGATTTAATGTGTGGGCTGATAAAACATTTGGACGATTTTGTTTGTTGAGTTGGGCTGTGGACAGTTATCACAAGGATAATTTTATCTTTTGTGTTGTTTTGGCTGAAGTTCTAGGGTGCAATCTCAAGGACGATTTAATTTTTGTTTTGGTTTAAGTTTTTATCTGGGGTGAATTGTATTGGCTTGTGATCACAAGTACTCATTGTGAGGTTATTTTTTTAAGTATTGTGGTATAACCTATGGATCACGGTCTTTGATTGTGCTTCAATTATCCGAGATTAATTTTAATTTTGGGTAAGATTTTTCGAGCTCGTTGATATAACTACCGTGCTAGTTATTAGATATTTTCGGGTTTATTGGATATAACTACGGTGGGCATTTGGATTCACCTAAACCCTTTCAAGCTGACCCGAATCATTATCATAACACATTCAAGTAACCATTATCATTTCACGGTTTATTCTTGATTTTTGTATAATCCTGCGAAAGAATCTATTTCTCGGTTTAAATCATTGAATTGTAAAATCCCGTGCACGTTTACATCATGTCTACTACTTCAGATTCCTTCATATCTGAGGTACTCAAGTTGTACGATACGTATGATAAACAAATGAATTCCAACCTTGTACAACAAATAAACGTGTGTGATTCTGATGTTACTAATGTGGAATCTTCGAGCCAAAATTCGCAAGTGAAAGAGTTGATTCAGTCACTAATGTCGCCTAATGCAAAGGAAAGCTGCATGGAATGTTTTTGATTACTTCATTCACATCTCAAGGTTCTGTTTAAAAAACCTGAATACGTGATGGGTTACACACGGGCTTTCGCAACACTCTTTGGTCAAGATGTTCATGATTTCACAGTCAAAATGACTCTATATTTGGATCAACTTGAACAACAACTCGACAAAGAAGAATTATCTGAAGCAAGATCCAGAGCTGCTTTGGGTGTGATCAACAACCAACTCTAGGTGTTCATTGATTCGCAATACACTGCGGACTATGATTATGACAGTCAAATGACAAAAGGGTGTTTTGCTAAACACACTGGATTCGAGGTTGACGTATTCAGAAGGACATTACTACAATTTCTGAGTAATGTTAAGGGGTTCATTAATGAAAGGGCTCAACTTATGGGAAATGGGACAGAATCAGACAAGCATGATGATAATAACAGCTCAGGAGTTGATATCTCACTGTGTGTGGATGCAGCTCTCAAACCAGAAAATCATCAAGTACTGTCTGCTGAGGTACATCTGTCTGATCAACATAATGTTCTTTCTAATGAACAACAACATACTGATCAAATTATACCAACTTATGATTCATATCTATTGGAAAAGACTGATAGCAATATCACCTCTGATTCAACAAATATGAATCATAAGGGGGGAGAAATTGATCAGGATGCTGAAAATAATGATGCGTCAAGTTCTTCGCTTACGGTTGAGTCTTTCAAATCAAATGATATGGTTGAAAAAGAAGTTTATGATGAACTTTCAAACAGATTTTTAAAACTTGAAAAACATTGTATTGATCTTGAAATCTCAATACAACAAAAGGAAGAAAGTCTTCAAACTAAACTACCATGTAAAAATCCGGAATTTCCTGAATTCCGTGAATTTTTTATGATAAACGATTTGAAAACTCAGCTAGAAGCCAAAAACTTAACAATCAAAAACCTGAAAAACAGATTGGCTGATATGCATGACATGTGCAATGAAGTTAAGACTAAACATGACACTAATGTGGCTGAATTACTTACTGAAAATGAGGCTTTGAAAATGCAATGTAAAAACTTGTGTGACTCAATCAAAGAAACAAAATCTAAGATTGTAGAACAGACAACCTCTTTGATTGCCCAAAATGATGAATTCAAAGCTCAACTTCAGGAAAATGGTTTTGCGATTGCATCGTTGAAAAACGAGTTGAGAAAATTGAACGAAAATGGTGTGAACACTAAGTTTTCAAAACCATCAATCTTGGGGAAACCACCACTTAGGAACCAATCAGTTGTTAGACAACTGACTGCGTTTAGATCTGAACGACCAAAAGTTTCAAACACACGGTTTGCCTCCCAAGTTGATGCGGAAAAAGTTTTGTCAAAACCAGTCATTTCACAGTCTAGACCTAGTGAAAAGGAATATGCTGTTGCAAAACCACATCACATGAGTGCATCTAGTTCTTCTAGGATTAGTTCAACGCGTGTGTCACTTGTGACACCAAAGGAACATGTTAGACGTAAAAAAATTGTTCAGAATCAAATCCTAGTGGATGCTAAGAAAACCACACATGAAAAGACTAGGAATTTGCCTGTTTCTAAGAGTAGTTGCGTGCCAATTAAGGCAATTCCTGTATCAGATCACTCTAAGAAACCTAGATCTTTCTCTGACTCCAAACACTTTGTTTGCTTAAATTGTCAGAAATGTGTTTTTAATGCAACCCATGATGAGTGTATAACAAAACTCCTGAAGGAAGTGAATGCACGTGCTAAAGTTCAATCATCTAAGACTAGAAACAACAATAAGCCCGTAAAACCAAAGGGTTATACTCATAAACCTGGTAGGCAGATTGATGCAGAACAAAGGTCTTCTCTAAACAAGTCTTTCACTGTAGATGAGAAACCAAACACTCCTAGATCTTGCCTTAGATGGATACCGACGGGTAGAATTTTTAAGATTGTTGGTCTTAGATGGATACCTATTCGAAAGATGTTCACTAAGTACGAAACCAAGGTTGACAGTGAAACCCCAAATGGTCTAAATGCTGATATCACTAACCCATATAAATGCAAACAAACTCTTAATGTCAATGCAGGAAGTCTTTACTTAAGTGCAGGTACATCGTTCAGGCCTTGTATTAAGGAAAGACTCAGAGTTTGGGTGCCAAAAAGAGTGACATCTCATGATGAAGGGGTTCAAACAATTCAAGCTTGATGAACATCAACGACAACGACTATGACGTCTGTACACTATGACGTCGTTCTTCATCATTATGACGTCTGAATACCTCAGTTCAGGCCTCGTTCCTCAAAGAAAAGAAAGGTGTACGCTTCAGTGCGCTTTATCTTTGGAAGAAGAGAAATCTTCTTATTTATGGCCATTCTCATCAACAAGATTCATGCTCTTTCCGTGCTTATTCAATCTTCAAGTGGATCGGCGCATATTGGAGTATACTTTTATTCACATATTCAACCAAAATTTGCAGTTGACAGGCATATGCAATTTTTGAGGGGGGGGGGAAAGGGTGAATAAACAACATGTCAGTCTTCAAGAACCATCAAGTGGAGCTACTTACCGTTGATGGTATTCATATTCACTAGTTCAATCATCAAAAATTGCAGTTGGCAGGCATATGCAATTTTTGAGGGGGGGAAAGGGTGAATATTAATCTACATGTTAGTTGATGATTGAGAAATGGTCATACGACTCCTGAATACGTCAGTTCAGGAGTCGTGCAAACCATGTTTCTCCAACACTACTTCTTCCGTCTATCAAGGTGTTGAAGAACATGGTCATGGAATACTAATTGACATAGTCTCACAGGTTGGTACAATCAGCAACAAAGGGTTTCTAGTCAATGCTTCATGTATTCATCATCAGGCCACATGTACACATCATAATGATGATTCCGATTAATTGTAACCATCATGGGGGAGAGAAATGTGTACACTAAGGACGCACAATAGGTTCACGTGATCGGGATTTATACTGCTTCCGAGTTGAAGTTATTCCGGTGTTGATAACCGCAGAGATGATCAGTGGTTCAACTTGTTATCTTGGTATTATCATTTCGCTTTTACGTCATGGGCTGATTAATTGTAACCATCAGGGGAGAGAGAATGTGTACATCAAGGATGCACAACAGGTTCACGTGATCAGGGCTTAATATCCAAGAGGATACATACTATAGATGATCAGTGGTTCAACTTGTTACTTTGGTGTTATACTAAAGACTGAAGAAGGTCGAGTCGTCAGTCTATTCTTCATTCTCTGCTGTGTGTTATCGTCTCATGTGTACGCTGCGGGTTGATGGGTTACATGTAAGATTACTGGAAGGCATTTGGTGAGATGAAGATGATTGGTATTCTGTTCCTCCACATTGGGCAATCTTTAAGAAGGTCGAGTCTTCAGTCTTCTCTACATTCAAAAATGTTGAGCTCTTTTCTTACAACTTGATATTTAACTTAATCCCATGACAGTTCTTGTTTGATGAGTTGTGGAGTTAAGTTAGGTTCAAGTTGTTCTGTAGTTTAAGGTTAGGTCCAACTTGATTTTAATCTAATCTCATGACAGTTCTTGTTTGATGAGTTGTGAGGTTAAGCTGAAATCAAGTTGTTACTGGGCTTAAATTTGTGGTTTAGCTTAACCTCATGACAGTTCTTGTTTGATGAGTTGTGGGGTTAAGCTAGATTTCAGTTGAGGCTCAACTTAAACTAACGAAAAGATGCCTAAGGTTTTTGACGGCGTTACTCAAGGACGGGAGTGTTAGAAGACTAAAGACGGCATGCATTTGGTTATCAAAAGACTTCTTCATATCATGGGCGTTCATCCAAAGTCTTCCTTCTATTACGGGTGTTCATCAGAAAGGTTGTCAGATTGGGGGAGAGCACTAATTAGGGGAGAGTGAAAAGCCTGAATTAATCCCTAAGTTAAAAGTGCTCACGTTACTCTTCAGCAAGTTAAATGATGGAAGCGGAAAAGACTCAGGATGCTGAGGAGTAATGGTTTTCGGTTCGTATCCTTGTATATATTTTTCTTCATTCATTCTTGTATATATCTCAATCCATACTGTAAATAGATTCATAGAAAACCTGCTAATTGTAAATAGAGAAACGAAAAACCAGAAAATCCATAAAAATTAAAAAAAATTAGAAAAGACCAAAAATAGTTTCACCTAGGCATGTCTTCTGTTTATCGATAACATTTACGGACTTAGAAATGTCATTTAATAATGGCACGGGTCTTTAAATGAAGCTCGAGCAGAAGTTAAAATGGATTGGTAAAACATGTCTAAAATGGCTTGCTATTACTTTAGATAGCAACCCGCGCTTCAAAATGGGGAAAGCACGTCGCCTAAAAGACGGCTGTTCCTCCAACTGGTTGATGTTCACCTGGGCATGGATTACTTTATATCCATGTTTCTCTGATCTGATGTACGTTTCAGTGCATCATTTCTGGTAAAGGAAGAGAAATCTTCTTTGCATACAAATAGTTTTCATTCTATGATTCTTCTGAAAATTATTTGTGAAACACTTGGTGATTATGTGTTGTATGAAATTTGTTTATACTTGGATTATGCATAAAATTTGTCACTCAATCAACGACTACAAATCTTTAACTAGGTCATTGATTGAGGGGGAGAGTGAATTCAAATTTTATATCATCAAACGGATTTATTGGTTAAATCATACTTGTTAGAAATGGTTTTGTAGTTAATGGGGAATTAGTTGAAGAGGATCTTGCTAAAACTTTATATCAAATGGCCAAACGTGTTAGTTGCTAGAAAGTTTAGGACATTATGTGCAATTTGCTTATAGTTTCCTAGCTTTATGTATCTAGAAGGTTCATTTGTGTTACTTTGGTATCCTCGTTTAATCCCCTAAATACATTAAAACTCGAAACCTAAAAGAAGTTAGAAAACCAATGTGTTTGATGCTCTTGAATACCCCATAGGCATCTGTATGATCTAAATGAATGAGTTTCAAATGTTGTTTGAGTTGTGTTAGTCGATTGCTGCTTAGTGGTTGTTGTTTTTGTGCTTATGCTCTTAGGATATGCTTAGGTATATAGTTATCATAATGGAATCTTATCCCTAAGAACTTGAGCTAAATATTGAAATATGAGTGAATTGCTATGTTCATGATTGCTAATTGCTCATCATGATAGATAGAAGTTTGATATATTTCCTGGCTGTGGTTTGATTAAATGAACTTTGTGGAAAACTAGAAGGGGGGTTGAATAGCTTTTACCGTTTTTCAAGTTTTATTTGCTTTGTTACTATATGTTAATTTCAAAGGAAACAATCACAAATAAATAATCACACAATGTAAACAAAAGATAAAGAGAGGAAAGATCAAACCACACGACACTGTTGTTTATAGTGGTTCGGCTACAAGGACTCTCTACCTTGCCCTACTCCATTCCCCGAGTTTCCTACTCGAGAGTTTATCTTTCACTAAGAAACAAACTCCTTTTCTAGGCGGAGAAAACCTTTACACGTCGCTTACTTCCTTTTCCGGTACTAAGCTAAACACCGGGTTCTTTCACAAGGTAGAACCAACCTGACGTCGCCTATTTACTTTACCGACACTAAGCTAGATGTCGAGTTCTTTACACGGGTACAACTACTCCCTACACTCTTTGTGCTTTAAGGACTAAAGCACTAACCACACTCACTGATTACAAATGATAGATATGATGTGTGAAACAAACTACAATATCACACAGTAATGCAACTAAAGGATTACGGTTCTGTAGATCCTTGAATGCTTGATCTCTTTTCTACAAAATGAAAGATCAAAGTGAAATGCAACTATGAATGATGTTAGTAAGATATGTACTGAATGAATATGTGTGTTAAAGCTATATGAGTGATGAGAAAACCAAATGATCAGCTTGCTATTTATAGGCAAGCTGATCTTCAACTCACGGATCCCACGGATCCCTCACAAGGGATCCGTCCTTCATTGGATTTGGATCCGTAGGATGTGACAGCTAAGGTTTAGTTGTCTCTTACCATATCTTACCAAATCATCCAAGATCCTCAAATGTCAACTATGTATCTTGCAAATCTAAACAAGATATATCAAAGATATTGTATGTGATGTATGCAATGATGTCATGGAATGATTTTAGAATTAAAGTTTCCTTTTAAGGAAACAAGTTACTAAATAAGCAAACTTGTAATTCTTGGTTATTATGTGAAGTGTAAAATGTGTACTTAAGAGACTTAAGCTAGTATTTATTATTTGCTAAAAGATATTCCTTTTATTTGTCATTAACAAAACTAATGAAAGATCAAAGAATATAAATAACGTTTTTGAGACGCTATTTGTATTAACAATCTCCCCCTTTTTGTTGATGACAAAACATAAGGTATATTTTTGAGCAAGAGAATAAATATAGCATGAGTTCTTAAAAATATATATTAAGTTTGTTTATTAAAGAAAAGTTTTGTAAAAATGTATGTACTGTGATGAATCACAGTTAATGCAAACTTAGTCCTTTCTCCCCCTTTTTGTCGAAACAAAAAGAGTAGCGTAGCGGAATGCGATTTTGAGAACTTTAAAGCTCCCCTTTGTTTTATACTCCCCCTAGATGGAGTAATCAAGGAAATAATGCATGAATCTACAAAACAAACGGTTAGTATATGAAATGCTTATGAGATGCTCCCCCTTGATGTATACTCCTCACTTCTCGAGTACCAACGTATACTATGAAGGGTATGATATGCTGCAAATGAAGTGTTAGTAATGAATGACTTCAATGAAGAAGTAGAATGCTTGTGAAGTATTCCTCCAAACAAGCCTTTCAATATGTTTTGACTTTTAAAAGTCAAACTAAGTGTCTGATCATTATTTTTACCTAAAGCAAGCATAATGAAGGTATAATATGATGTTAGTTCATAATGATAATGATAATATGCAATATGTTGATCACTCATAAGCATAAAACATCACATTCATAGATATTGAAAATTTTGTGACAAAAGTCACAATGATGAAATGATGTTACAAGTACAATAAAAAGACATCCTAGAAAGAAAATAAAAGTCCTAAAGCAACAATTTAAAAGGTCCTAACAACTAGTCTAGAAATCTCCTATTGAGGAGGATGAGAGATTGCGTTTAAACGTTCAAGAACATGGTTCAAGATGAACCTCATCTCATTTTGAAGCTCATGGACCAAGATGTTGGTCCTTTGGGCCAAGTGAGCCATTCTCTCACAATGTGCGCAATCATGACTTGAGAAGCCGGGAGGAAGACTAGGCTCCAAGTTTTGTGGTATTGGTGGTGGTGATGGTGGTTGGTTGTTGTTGTTGTTTGATGGTTGTTGTGGTGTTTGGAGGGAGTTCATAAGGATGTTTTGAATGTCCATTGCTTCATGAAGGCGATGGTCAACCATACCCGAGAGAGTATAGAGTTGTGTTAACTCCGCACTTATCTCCTCTTGTGTTTGAGGAATGTTGCTCCACATTGCTTCATCAATGGCAATGAGTGTTGAAGTTGGTGATAGTGGTGGTATTTGTGGACGAGGTTGTGGTGCTTCTCGGTATAGAGGACCATGAATCTCCGGATGGAGAGGATGAAATAGCATAGGTTCTAAGTTTTCAAGACTTATCGGTGGAGGATTGGTTGATGTAGGTGGAAGATCTTCTAACTCTTCAAGATATGGTTGTGGAGATGTTGGTGGTGTCCTAAATAGTTCCATGGGCTGGAGTTTTGGTGAGGATGGTGATGAGGCAGACTTCTCAGACTGTGATGGAGCGGGAGCGGGAGCGGGTGGTTGTGTGGTTGCTACAGGAGTAATGGTAGGAGGTGGTGTTTTTATGACTACATGTGAGGGAGTTGGAGTGGATAAAGTAAGAAAGTTTTCATTCGCAATGGGTGAGGATATGTTTAGTGGTGATGATTCTTCAGAGGATGAGTTGTGAATGTTGATGAAACAACAAGGTTTCACACTCATACGGGCTGTTCGTTTTAGTGGCTTGGATGTGGAGGAGTTGTTTGATTTTGTCATTGAGACTTTTTGGTGAAGTATGATAGCTAAAATGTACAGGAGAAGAGATGGTTGTGATGTGAATTGAAGATCCTAAAGTGCTAATTTATAGATAGAAGGTTTGAGAGTCTGTGTGTTTGGATTTGATGTGAATCCAATAGAGAATGTTGGTTTCTAATGATTTGGAACAAAAATTTGTGCAGGTCATATCAAGGAAGTCAATCCATTGAGCTTTGGTTGAGTAATGTGTTGTGGATTTGCAGTTAATACAAGGAGATAGTGGAAAATCTGATGATTTGATATTACCACGGATTTGACGGATCCCTAAAAAGGGTTCCTTCTTTGTATAAGTTTGGTAACTCACACCTAAAATTCAAAAATTTAAATTTTGGTGGGAAATTTTGTTCCTAAGTTTCTAAGAATTCCTAAATGATTCTAAGATGAATTATGATCAGTGAATGAATCCTAAATGAGACTAAACACTTAAGATTTAAGAATCGGGATAAGTCGAAAAAGTTTTAGAATTTTACTGGGAAACCTGCGGATCCAAGTTGTATCAAAGGAGGAACCTTATTCAGGGATCCGCCGAATCCGCAAGTTGGCGGATGGCGGATCCAACGATAAGCCCTGGCGGAGCCCAAGTTTGGGATCCGCCGGATCCGTATGCCTAAAAGTAAAGAAACTAAACAGAACATATGTCATATTTCGCGTTTTTCGACGAAAACCCAAAAATTCACCTAGACCTTACTTAACATCTAATATGTATAGCAAAGCAATTAAATATGATAACATTAACACACGATTGTACATAGTTTAATTCGTTCTTAAAAACTTACCGTTTTAGGTGTTATGCCAAACATAGGCTATAACCCGGAAAATTGATAACCATGATGGTTATCTACCTGCAAGTGTTAGGAATTACACAAACACAATAAGTATTATCAGATAAATTCTAGACACATAGAAGTTTAACATCACAATATCCAACATTGTTCAAAACCAAACACTCCATCAACTAAGCTTCTTCTTCAACTTCTTCATCCCCTTGTGCAATTTCATCATCCAACGACCAAGATTCTTCACCATTCCTTTGATGTTTCGATACTCAGCGGATTCATTTTGAATTGGAGGAAGATGGCTCAAGTATTCGGGTGGAGGAATCCTAGAATTTGGCAAACCATCATCTTCACTCATTGAAGATGATGATGATGATGTTGGTACACGAGGACGTTTGCCCTTATCAACACTAACCCTAAAGTCGCTCAAAGGAACGAAGGTATGTTCAATTTCATTGTAATCCGGAACAAAGCCTAAATGGTTTGGACGAGCGGGTGCAAAGGCTCTATAAAGTCGAGTTAAGAACATACCATAAGGCATTGCAATCTTGCTTTGAACTGGAATGTCACACATTCTTTTGGCAACATAATAAGCAAGATTGAAGGGTTGATGAGTAGAGATATTGTACATCATATGACACAAACAAGCATTGATGTGATCACGGTTTCCTATGGTGCACATCACATTAGCCCTTAAGACATCTTCCATTTTCTTGAATTCGGGTTTGAGTTCATTAAGCTCCATTGCAAATGGATCTCTAGCAACTTCACGACCACGATACATTCTTGTGGGGGTGTTCTTAGGAATGAAGAGATGTTCCCTAATCACTTCTATTGATTCGAGAGGAGTGACATATGGTGCCGTCCTATCGAGATTGGATTCTAAGATTGTTAAGGACCATTTGTCCGAGTAAATACATGTCCCTTGGTTTGGAATGCCTAAGACCTCACCAAATTGATCAAGAGGGATGTTGACAAGATTTCCATTTAGAGTGAAATGAAGACTTAAGTAACCTTGGTCACTCGAACTAAGACCTACACTAGCATAGAACTCAAGTATGAACCTAGGGACAATTGGTTCATCTATATCTAAAAGAGAATCAAATCGAATTGCGGCTAATTGTTCCCTAAGTTGTGTTCCTTCATAGAATGATGAATCTACGACTCTACCCTCATGGACATACTTTTTCTCTAAGGCTTTGAAAATTTCGATTTGGGCATTGGTTAGACCTTTGGTTTTGTGGACATCGGGTAAGTAGTTAACGGTTCTTTTGTGATCGTAGTTGGTTGCGGGAGGCATGATTTTCCTAAGTACAAAAGTTACATAGTTTTAGTTAAAATGATCAAAGTAAGTGTAAAATTCCTAGTGTGTGCCTACATGGGGACAATGTGGAGGTGCGGTTATCTCGACTCCTTTTGATGCAAGAAAAATTAGTTTATGCAAGTTTTGTTTATAAACGAGAGATAACCCAAACGCTTCATTTCAATGTAGCTACGGTTGAATGTACCCGAAAATACATATTAATTATGTATTCCCTTTAGCATTCAAGAGACATTATGCAAGTGAAGTCTAAAAGATAACGTTTTTGCATTTGTATGAACAATGTTCAAAAAGATCATTTTACCTAGTCGTTAGAAGATTTTAGTAAAAAAAATTTCATGGGGTTTTTGTTAAATTAAGTCAATGTGCTATGAGATGCAATTCCTAACTAAGAAAAACATGTTTTTAAGTATAATGTAATAAATATGCTTCATGATTTTTCAAGAATTATGCATATACCCCAAGTTTTGGTTTTGTGCATGAAATGGAAATCCTAGACGCAGATCAGGAGTATAAATATGATAAGAATACTTACAGTGATGTTAGAAGCACAAATTTGTGGAAGAAAATGGTCTAAATTATGATGGAGATTAAGTGTGTGTCGAGTATAGTAAGGTGATATGTTTTGGAGTGAGGAATGAATAGTAGTTGTTCTTGTTTATTTAATAATAAACTGAACTCAGCATGCGATGGATCCGGCGGATCCAAAACAAAGGATCCGTCCTTGTTATCGTTTGGATCCGCGAATCAGAACACATGTTTTGGTTTAGTGTCGTGTGTGGCTAAACTATTGTTTATACTAATGTTTCTCCTAATCACTAGGTTCCATTAATCCTAATCCAAGTCTAAGATAGTTGAAAGGTTCTCGTTTAAGTGGTTTAGTGAGAATATCGGCAATGTTGTCCTCTGAGGAAACTTTCTCAATTGAGATGATTCCCTTCTGTACATTGTCGCGAAGGAAGTGATGGCGTATTTCAATATGTTTGGTTCTAGCGTGTTGGACTGGATTTTTGCTTAGATCGATAGCACCTTTGTTGTCGCAAAGAATGGGAATGTTGTTGAGTTCAATTCCATAGTCGACGAGAGCTTGTTTCATCCACAGTGCTTGTTGACACGCCTTTCCTGCAGACACATACTCTGCCTCTGTTGTTGAGATTGCGAGGGCAGTTTGTTTCTTAGCGAACCATGATGTTAGACAATATCCTACAAAAGTACAAATACCGCTAGTACTTTTCCTATCAACATAATCACCTGCGTGATCTGAGTCAGTATACACTATGGTTTCTACACCCGTTCCTTTGGGATACCATAATCCTAAGTGTGTAGTACATTTGATGTACCTAAATATTCTTTTAACGGCTTCAAGATGGGACGTTTTTGGATCTTCTTGAAAACGTGCACATAGACAAACACTAAACATAATGTCAGGCCTACTAGCCGTAAGATAGAGTAAACTACCAATCATTCCTCTATATTTAGTGCTATCTACGGATTCATTTTCTTCATCCCTAGTGAGTTTGGTTTCGGAGGACATGGGTGTTCTCATGGGTTTTGAGTCTTCAAGACCAAACTTCTTAAGCATATCTTTGATATACTTTGATTGGTTGAAGAATATCCCATCTTCTAATTGTTTAATTTGGAGACCTAAGAAAAAGTTTAGTTCCCCCATCATACTCATTTCAAACTCGTCATGCATGATTTTTGAGAAATCGTCGCATAACTCTTGACAAGTTGAACCGAATATAATGTCATCCACATATATTTGGACTATGATAATATGTGATCCCTTTTTCTTAGTGAAGAGAGTATTATCTACTAGGCCCATGGTATACTTATGGTCAACTAGGAAAGTCTTAAGTCGATCATACCAAGCCTTTGGTGCTTGCTTAAGTCCGTACAAAGCTTTCTTAAGTTTGAAAACATAATTTGGTTTTTCAAAGTCGGCAAAGTCGGGAGGTTATGCAACATATACTTCTTCATTTATAAAACCATTTAAGAAAGCACTTTTAACATCCATTTGAAATAACTTAAAATCATGTGCACATGCATATGCAAGTAATATTCTAATAGACTCAAGTCTAGCTACGGGTACAAAGGTTTCATCGTAATCTATACCTTCTTGTTGATTGTAACCTTGAGCTACTAGCCTAGCTTTATTTCTAGATGCTATACCATTTTCATCCATTTTATTTCTAAAGACCCATTTTGTGCCGAATATGGTTTGGTTTTTAGGTGGAGGGACCAGTGTCCAAACATCATTTCTAATAAATTGATTTAGTTCTTCTTGCATAGCAATTACCCAAGATTCATCTTTTATTGCCTCGTCTATATTTTTAGGTTCAACAGTTGAAATAAAACAAAAATAATTACTTTCATTTTGAGCTTTGGATCTTAATGTTCTTTCATTAAGTTTTCCTATGACGTTTTCTAATGGATGACTTTTAGTTTCTTTAATATTGACTATTTCTCCTTTTACGGGTTCATTGTCATTTTCAATGTTTTCTATATCGTTAACCATTTGACTTTCAACTAAGTCATCATCTACCAAGGGTGATGTCTTAGAGGGAGGTGGACTTTCGTTGAATGTTACGTTCAACGATTCCTCGACTCTTGATGTTTCCTTGTTTAATACAATGTATGCTTTACTGTTTTGTGAGTACCCAAGAAATACACCTTCATACGACTTTGGGTCGAACTTAGTGAGATAATCCTTTGTGTTTAAAATGAAGCACTTGCTTCCAAAAACTCTAAAATATCCTAACGTAGGCTTTTTGCCTCGATAAATTTCATAAGGAGTTTTATTTAAAAATTGTCTAATTAAAACTTGATGCGTGGTTTTGCGACCTTACAACAGGTTTTACCTCTCGAGGGATCTCAAGAGGCTTACAACCCCACCATGCAGTATACCTGACCGATGTAGTATAGTGTAGTGGTAAGTACGGGGGATTGATCATTCTCCACAGGGAATAGTGTTCGTTAGGTATGAAAAACTACTCTAATAGGTCTAAGGGTGAGAGAAGATTCTTTTTTATGTTTTTATAATTTTATGAAAGCAAGTAAAATCTCGGGTTTGAAAGAGTGGGTGGAATTAGTTGCTAATCAACTAACCCAAATTACTACGAATGCAAATAAAATAAAATAACAGAAAATGAAAATGTGGTGAAAACTTATGTGGAGAGAAATGTGTTTACTTAGATTTCCTTACTCCCTAACTATCTTTTACCGGTTGATTAGTGTGCATTAATCGCGTGGATGACGGGTGTATTCCTTAATACCAATCGTGGGGTGGCGTACGTACTTCCCCAACTCTACAAGCTCCTACTTCACTCCTATGTCGAGCCGGCTAGGAAGCTCCTAACATGGGATCACTAGAATTCGCTTGTGCATTAAATACAACCATAAAAACCTTTAGTACGCATTGGTTCATGTTTCTTAAGACGTTCAAGCAAGTTACCGAATAGGAAGTTAGCCAGTTTTCTTAAGCCTAACATAGATAAACAATCATCCAATACAACTAATAACACACTAATAACCAATAATCAATAGCTAGGTTTCATTAGATCTAAGCAAACACAAGATAAATCTAGCCTAGCATGTCAAACAAAAGACAAGAACAAGATAGAATCAAACAACACATAGACATATTGAATGATTAATTGATAACTTATCTTCAATGTAACATGGAAGATCTCAAGGCAAAAAGCCTTGAAAAAGCTGCTAAATTCGTCTTAGGGTTCTTACACACAAAGTTCCTCAATAAGTTCCACCCTAATGACAAAAAATTGCGAAACTATATATAGACTTTCAGATCTGACGGCGTCACGTTATGGAGTGTGACGCCGTCACCTCGCCGCTTTTAGGGTTCCCGGATGGCCTTCTTGACGCCGTCCCTCTTTAGCTCTCCAAAATCCATTCTGGCTTATCAAGGCTTGACGCCGTCAGACTAAGGGGTGACGCCGTCCCTCTTTAAATTAAGCCGTGACGACCTTGATCACATTAAAGCGTGACGCCGTCAGAATTCCATGCAAATTTCTCTGGCTTATCATGAGTAATTTTCACATCCACCACTTTTGCCAAGCCATGACGCCGTCCAGAACAAATCCTGACGCCGTCAAAGGTAATTTCCAGCACAATTTTGAGACTTTGTCGTTTTCTTCACTTTTATGCTCCAAAAACGTCCAAAATGCCTCCTTTTCCAGATTTCTCCTCAAAAGTACCTAAAATGACAAAAGGAACGATTTAGGGCAATATTTGATCAAATAAATACGATTTAGGGCTTAAATGACCCCTTAAAAGCGGTACACTTTTCGCTTCATCAAATACCCTTACACTTGAGATTTGCTTGTCCTCAAGCAAATGCGCTTTTATTCTAATCAAAATACAAGTTAGGGGTCATTTAACAATAATATAAAAGTAATTACAACAATTAGTCGTTCCACTTTAATCATAATAAGCACGGAGATTACAAACTAGCACCTCACAAGTAGTGTTTAGATACTCACATCTCTCAAGTGTCATCAAAATAAATCTCATAAATGAAAACGGATAATATCTCTCACTACCTGTCATAGCAAATAGATTACCATAGGCTTGGGAAAGGATCGAAAACCTCCTCCACTAGGCGTAAGCACCTAAGATAAACTATCAAAGAGGGCTTTTAAATGGGTTATAACGTTAGGTGTAGGGATATGATAAACACGGTTTTGTTGGATAAAGGATATTTTACTGGTGGCGAGTTAAAGATCTTGATCAATTACATGTACTATACAATGTTGCTAAGCCAAGACTCGACTCAATCTTAACCTAAAAACAAAATAACAAAAACATAAAATAAACATAAAATGAAACGGGATGGTATTCCGTATGTTTTTTTTTACTTTTCTTTTTCTCATTTTTTTTTGTATTTTTTTTCTTGATTTTTTCGATTTTTTTTTTTTTTTTTTTTTTTTTTTTTTTTTCATACACTCTTGCCCTACCATCCAAAATAATACATCATAGGGGCGTTGCATTCCCCTTACACTTGAACATTTACATAACTTTACAAATTACTATTCTAATGACTCGAATTAAGATAATCAAAACACTTGGAGTACTTTTAAAATATTTAGCACATATGGGGGTAATAAATGATGTTCTTCCCCATTACTCCATTACACTAGTACTTTACCCATGAGTCCCAATCGTCCCAAAACAATATGTACAAGGATATGACTCGACTTAGCAACCATGTAATCAATTAGATAATTAACTTGGGGTTTAAACAAATGTTGTCACAAAAATGCACTAAAGATGAGTGCATACAAGGTAGGCTAAGGCGATTTGGGTGTACATTTTAGTGGGGTTTAACAAATTCTTCCTTTAAGTAAAATGCTTAAAGTTAGAAACGAAAAGATAGGCTCTGAGGGGTGTACTAGGGGTATCGTGTACTAAAAATGAGTACAACGCAAAGGGTGTGGGAGAATTACTTGACCAATGTAGCCAAAGTAATTATAACAAAAACACAGGTGTAAAACAATGGGTTAATCCTAATGCCTCTTATCATGTAGTAAATCTAACTACACGAATGTAGTCTCACTTGTGGCCTCGGAATGGTCCTAACGCAAGTTCTAGAATCTAAGTGCTACCGGTACACACATCATAGCATAAATGCTTTTCCTACCAATTCTAGGGGCGAACCTCACATATTTAGGGGTGGAAAATTTTTTTAGTGGTACGGTTTTTGTGCTAGTCATATAATTCCTATCCATGAGACGCTTATTAGAATCAAAGTTTCACTCCTATATGTTGTAAAAAAATTTAAATTTGGCACTAAAATTGCCCTAACAGGTATTTCTCTCAGTTTTATTACACATCTACTATTAAACAAACAAAAATCAAGCGTAATAGCATTCTCTAATCGTACTTTTACCCCCCCCCCTTACACTTAAGATGAACATTGTCCCCAATGTTCAAATAACAAGATGTAAAAGCATAAAGTAAAAGAATGAAATCAAATACTCCCCTGATTCGTTCGGTGGATAATGAAGTAACACGGTTAGATCTTCTTCCAAGAGAATGTTGAAGCTCCATGACTAATGCATCGCCATAAGCTTGATCCAACAAACATTTCCTTGTCCAAAATAACCTGTTAAACCTGAGAAAACAAACACGAAAACCTGCATAACATCGGCCGGATAAACTCTATATATAAGGATATAATGCTTGTGGAATGATAATTTTGCAGATTCCTGAAGATTATAAGTTAGAGATTTAATAAAAACTTTTTATGAAAACAAAACTTTCAAAAATTTTCAGAAAATTAAATCTGACGCCGTCAGGTTGTAAAGCCTGACGCCGTCAGAAATGATCTGACAGAATTCTCCTGTTACGTTTCCGGAAAATTTTTGGAAAAACCTATACCTTACTTCCTGGAATTCCTGTAAAACATCATTATGACTCGATACAAGCATTTGACTCAAACAAATACTAATATGTATGTTAATTTAATATTATTACGATTCATGTTCATTTGTGTTCTAATAAACCGATTTGGATTTCCCTTACACTTAACTTTTGCAAAATACCTTTATATGTAGTTAAGACGAAGTTAAAAACAAAATAAAGCATTTTCACAATTTACTTTTGAACATGAATCAATAATAATAAAACTTAAACACACATACGGAAACAAATAAAATCAAACAAACAAATAAACACACAAAGCAAATAAAACTTGGGTTGCCTCCCAAGAAGCGCTTTTCTTTATTAACGAGTCTTGTAGCTAGACTCAAAGTCACGCTACCCTACGTAAGTAAGCTCGTCATCGAGGACGTCTTTAGGGTTAAGCTTGGATTGAAGTTTCCTATTGGTCCGCTTAGTACGATATATCTTTTCAAACTTCTCTCCATCCGGGTCATACAATGTCATCTTAATATGCCATGACCCATCTCCATCTTTGGGTGGTTTGTCCCAATCCCATTTATGATCATCTTCCTCACGAGTCCACTTATTCATTCCTAGGTTAATTGGCAAAACTCCTAGGAAATCAATCATCTTCCTAAAAACTAGAGGGTCTTCAAACGGATCCAATTCAGTGTCCCTAGCCAAGAGTTGCTCTACCGTATGTGTTCGGTTAACAAAGTCCTCTTCTAGGTAAAATGGGCGTTGGGGTCCTATGAAGTCTCTATCTATCCAAGGTCCATATCTAGATGGTCTCCTATTTAATTCTAACCAATGGGGTGTTGGTTCCTCACTAGTATCATAGGCATGTTTCTTAACATCATAGACCGACCAAGTATCACCTTCTCCTACCGCTATCTTAGATTCCTTACAATCAATCATAGCACTAGCGGTCGCCAAAAATCCTCTACCTATTAACAAGGGGCATGTAGGGTCGCTAACCATATCAAGGACGTGGAAATCGGCTAAAATGGTTAGTTTTCCAATGCGCACTAACACGTCCTTAACTACTCCAACCGGGTAAGCAACACTTCCATCCGCTAAACCAATTATTACCTCGGTTTCTTCTAGTTTTCCTGGTTTTAAAGAGGTGTAGAGAGGTAACGGAAGTAGGTTAAGGCTTGATCCAAGATCGGCTAATGTGTCATAAGCCTCCGAATTACCGATCTTGCAAGGTAGAACAAATAAGCCGGATCATCTAATTTCTTAGGTAGCTTGTTTCGAACAAAGGCGGTCCCTTTTTCGCCTAACTTGAGCTTCTTCTCATCCAACACATCAACAACCGGACTTTCAAGGTGGAGCTCCTTGAATTCTTCGTCAAGGTTTTGAGTGGGAGGTGTTTCAACTATGTTGTTGACCAATTTGGATGTTATAACTTCTTGGTCATTTGGAACGACTTGGGTTTGTTTGAAACACGTGCTCATGGAATTGACCGAATAATATTGTGGACAAGAACTAGGAGACGTAACCGATGAAACGGCGTTGACGTTTAGTTTTGGGTTCTTGACCGTGTTGCTAGGGAGTGCTCCCATTTCTCGGTCATTGAGGGCTTTCAACAAAGTGTCAATCTTATTGGTCATCTCGCTTTGTTTTTGTTTGAAATCGGCTTCAAACTTGGCTAAACGAGCTTCTTGAGATGCCATAAATTGGGACATCAATCCTTCAAAGTTATTGGTACAACCATTGTCGGAAGGATTGTTGTTGAAAGTACGGTTCGAGTTGGAACCGCTTGATTGGAAACGATTAGGTGGGTTGGAAGAATTGGTTTGTTGTGCATTTTGGTTTTGTTTCCACCTAAGGTTCGGGTGATTTTTCCATGAGGGGTTGTATGTATCACCGTAGGGGTTTGGCTCGGGTTTGAAAGTGTACCACTTATCTCCCGCTCCGTCGGTACGCGAGGATGCGTAGTCCGCAAAAGCTTGTTCGGGGAGTTCCATGCAATCACGAGTGTCGTGGGGACCACTACATAATTCACATGAAGAAGTGATTTTGTTCACTTGGCTTGAAGGTTTAGGAGCCTCGTAGGATTTCATGAGAAACTTGACTTGGTCTTCAAGTTCTATGATCCTACGGTCGGAAGTACTTGAATTGTTCGAAGGCAAAGATATTGCCTTGACCGTTTTATTCAAATCACGGGGATCACTCCAACTTTCGTTGTCATAAAGAGCAAGGTCTTCTAGGAGAGCCCATGATTGTTCCGCACTTAGATCACGTAGCTTACCACCAGCCGATTGGTCAATGGTTTGCTTCGTGGAGAGATTTACATGGTCATAAAAGATTTGGACTTAGAGCCAAATTTCTATGCCATGGTGAGGGACTTTTTGGAGTAAGTCCTTGAATCGAGTCCATGCCTCGTAGAGGGTTTCGCCTTGACGTTGTTGGAACATCAAGATATCATTCCTTAGCTTGGTAGTTCTTCCTGGTGGGAAAAACTGAGCAAGGAAACGAGTGGTGAGGTCATCCCAAGAGGTGATGGATCCTGCGGGTTGACGCTCTAACCATTGACTAGCTTGGTCCCGCAAAGAGAATTGAAAGAGACGCAGTCGGGTCGTCTCTCGAGTGGCAACATCAAGGTCTATAGAATCAACGATTTTGAGAAAGTCCTTGGGATGTTGATTAGGATCTTCAGAACGAAGTCCATGGAATGCGCATCCGCTTTGCACCAACCGGATGGTGTCGGATCGCAAGGGAGTGACATTGGCTCCTTGAGTGAGCTCAATGGTGTTTCGATAGCCATGGTGGCTAGGACGGGAGTACTCTCCTAAAGTACGGGCTTTAGGAGGTGGTGGTGGTTGTTGTGGTGGTGGGTTGTTGGGATTAAGGATATTACCATCTTCCATGATGTCGAATGGTAATGGTTACGAACAAAGAAACGAAGAAAATAGATAGACTAAAGAAAACCTAGAAAAAATAAAATAAAAATCTCACTAGAAAGGAATCTAGTGAGTAGACCTATAAAATAAAAATTCAACCTAAACAATAACTACTCCCCGGCAGTGGCGCCAAAAACTTGATGCGTGGTTTTGCGACCTTACAACAGGTTTTACCTCTCGAGGGATCTCAAGAGGCTTACAACCCCACCAGGCAGTGTACCTGACCGATGTAGTATAGTGTAGTGGTAAGTACGGGGGATTGATCGTTCTCCACAGGGAATAGTGTTCGTTAGGTATGAAAAACTACTCTAATAGGTCTAAGGGTGAGAGAAGATTATTTTTTATGTTTTTATAATTTTATGAAAGCAAGTAAAATCTCGGGTTTGAAAGAGTGGGCGGAATTAGTTGCTAATCAACTAACCCAAATTACTACGAATGCAAATAAAATAAAATAACAGAAAATGAAAATGTGGTGAAAACTTATGTGGAGAGAAATGTGTTTACTTAGATTTCCTTACTCCCTAAATATCTTTTATCGGTTGATTAGTGTGCATTAATCGCGTGGATGACGGGTGTATTCCTTAATACCAATCGTGGGGTGGCGTACGTACTTCCCCAACTCTACAAGCTCCTACTTCACTCCTATGTCGAGCCGGCTAAGAAGCTCCTAACATGGGATCACTAGAATTCGCTTGTGCATTAAATACAACCATAAAAACCTTTAGTACGCATTGGTTCATGTTTCTTAAGACGTTCAAGCAAGTTACCGAATAGGAAGTTAGCCAGTTTTCTTAAGCCTAACATAGATAAACAATCATCCAATACAACTAATAACACACTAATAACCAATAATCAATAGCTAGGTTTCATTAGATCTAAGCAAACACAAGATAAATCTAGCCTAGCATGTCAAACAAAAGACAAGAACAAGATAGAATCAAACAACACATAGACATATTGAATGATTAATTGATAACTTATCTTCAATGTAACATGGAAGATCTCAAGGCAAAAAGCCTTGAAAAAGCTGCTAAATTCGTCTTAGGGTTCTTACACACAAAGTTCCTCAATAAGTTCCACCCTAATGACAAAAAATTGCAAAACTATATATAGACTTTCAGATCTGACGGCGTCACGTTATGGAGTGTGACGCCGTCACCTCGCCGCTTTTAGGGTTCCCGGATGGCCTTCTTGACGCCGTCCCTCTTTAGCTCTCCAAAATCCATTCTGGCTTATCAAGGCTTGACGCCGTCAGACTAAGGGGTGACGCCGTCCCTCTTTAAATTAAGCCGTGACGACCTTGATCACATTAAAGCGTGACGCCGTCAGAATTCCATGCAAATTTCTCTGGCTTATCATGAGTAATTTTCACATCCACCACTTTTGCCAAGCCATGACGCCGTCCAGAACAAATCCTGACGCCGTCAAAGGTAATTTCCAGCACAATTTTGAGACTTTGTCGTTTTCTTCACTTTTATGCTCCAAAAACGTCCAAAATGCCTCCTTTTCCAGATTTCTCCTCAAAAGTACCTAAAATGACAAAAGGAATGATTTAGGGCAATATTTGATCAAATAAATACGATTTAGGGCTTAAATGACCCCTTAAAAGCGGTACACTTTTCGCTTCATCAAAACTCTACTTCGGATATATGTAGAAGTATCTACAGCGTGACACCAAAACTTTTGTGGTATGTTTTGTTCATTTAACATAGTTCTACTCATTTCTTGAATTGTTCTATTTTTATGTTCTACTACACCATTAGATTGAGGTGTACGAGGAGCCGAGAAATTATGAGTTATTCCATTATTATCACAAAAATTTCCAAATTGGATTTCATTGTCAAATTCTCGACCATGGTCAGTTCTAATAGATACTATATTACTTCCTATTTGATTTTGAATTTTCTTGCTTAGAATTTCAAATTTGTCGAATGCCTCATTTTTAGTTTTCAAAAAATTTGTCCATGTATATCTAGAGTAATCATCTACTATGACTAAAGTGTAAAAATTTCCTCCATAACTTTGTATAGCCGACGGGCCAAACAAATCCATATGTAATAATTCTAGGCATCTAGATGTAGATACCATGTTTTTAGCCTTATGGCTATTATGTACTTGTTTCCCAATTTTGCAAGCATCACAAAAGTGTTGGTCATATTTCAACTTGGGTAGGTTCCTAACGAGTTCTTTGGAAGACAAAGATTGAATAAGCCTCATATTAGCATGACCTAAGCGTCGATGCCATAGAGTTGAGTTTTCGTCCAAGGAGGTAAGACATAACTTATCTTTAGATGTTTTATCTAATTTCATAACATAGACGTTATTCTTTAAAACACCTTTTCCTATGGTTATGCCATCTTTAAGTATTTTACTTCCATTTTCACTGAAAAGGACGTTATACTTTTTGCGGCACAATTGACTTATACTAAGTAAATTAAATCCTAAATTATCTATATGAGCAACATCATCAATAGATAGAGAGTCATGAGAGATTGTACCTTTTCTGATGATTTTACTTTTAAGCTTGCTACCGAATGTGACATTACCTCCGTCATACACTTGATAGGTTGAGAAAAGATTTTTGTTTCCCGTCATGTGTCTTGAGCACCCACTATCTTTGATCCACTCATCAGGTTCAAGATCAACTTTCAAGCATACCTAAGTTCATAAAAGACTCAAGCATTTGGTCCCCAATATCTCATGGGTCCATTTGGGTTAAACATGACATTATCATGGTTTATGTATGTAAATGGTGGACAATTGTTCCATGACATATAACTAGGACCATGAAAGTTTCTAGGTATGTTTTGGTTCCAATTATTTTGATAAGTGTTTTGTGGATTAACTATACTCTTTGGAAAGGGGTGTTTGGGAAAACTCATTTGAGGTCTCTGTTGATCCGTTTTAACTCTATATTCATTTCTAGCTTGTCCTCTTCCTAAAGATACTGCTGGTTTATGTTTATTATTGGTTATACTACTGTTAGGTTTCTTAGTAACTTTAACAAACTCGGAACGGTCAACTTTGTGAACCTTCTGTTCAACTTCTGTACTCGCGGATCCTTTGGATACACTTGGCGGATCCAAATTTTTGGATCCGTCGGATCCGTGAGTGTCCAACTTGGTTGAATCAGTTTTATTCACAGTCAGTTCCTTATGATCACTTAAGGTTCCTAGTTTCATAAAGCCTAGTCCTATTTTATCATGAGGTAGCTTTTGCATTTTCATTATTTCATCTGCACAACTTATGTTTTTATCAAACCTTTTAAACTTTGAATTTTGTTTGATCAAATCTTCCTGTGTGGTTCTTAAGGTTTCTAATTCAAGTTTTAGTTCTTGACAAGACACACACGTTTCTTTACTATCTTTACCTTTTTCAATTCGTATTGCTTTTTCTTTAAGCCAAAATACTTCATTTTCTAAAAGTGTTGTCTTTGTTTTCAAAAACTTGTTTTTGTTTATGATTTTTAAAGTAACGTCACACAGTTTGTTATATTCTACTTCTAAGGTTTCGTCATCTATAGAGGAGTATGAATCAGAATGTACCTCTTCTGTGTCATTAGCCATAAGTGCCATTTCGTTGTTCTTAGGCTCATCATCATCATCTCCTTCACTATCGCTCCAAGCTCCACTAACGAAGGCTCTTTGAGACTTGGTCTTTGGAGGCTTTGGACATTCTCCTATTAAGTGACTGGAGTCACCACACCTATAGCATTTCCTATCAACCTTACCTTTCTTATCGTCACGATCTTTCCGAGAGGATTTCTTTTCATCACGAGGTGGTTTTACAAACTTTCCTCGTCTCCTGAAGAATTTCTTGAAATCCCTCACGGCCATGGCATACTCTTCATCATCACTGTTTGAACAAGACTCATCATCATCACTTGACTCGACTTTGGCTTTTAAGGCAATAGACTTAATCTTATCCTTTTTGCCTTTGACAATTTCCGAGTCTTTTTCCATAATCATTTCGTGAACTATTAGGTTTCCTATGAGCTCATCCAGTGTCATGCTTGAGAGATCTTTAGATTCTTCAATAGCTGTCACCTTTGCTCTCCATTTCGGATGGAGTGCTCTTAGAAATTTCCTGACAAAATTCTTACTAGAAAAAGATTCATCAAGTGCTTTAAGTGATGTAATAATAGTATTGAACTTAGCAAACGCACTATCAATGGTCTCATCTTCAGAGATAACAAATTGTTCATATTGTTGGACAAGAAGATCAATTTTGTTATCTTTTACTTGTGAGTTCCCTTGATGTGTGATAATAAGAGATTGCCAAATATCCTTAGCCGTTTTACACATAAAAACTCTTTCATATTCTTTCTTAGGTAAGGCATTATAAAGCATCATTTTGGCTTCATTATTTTTGGCAATTAGTTTCTTTTGCTCATCACTGTGACGAGTAAGAGAAACTCCTTCATCCCGACCACTCGAAATATTATTACTAATAGGTTTGTAATCACCATCAACTATAATATACCATAGATCTATATCCTTTGACTTTACATAAGTCTCAAAGCGATTTTTCCAATAAATAAAACAATTTGGTTCAAATAGAGGTGGTCTCTGCATAGATTGCCCTTCTTTAAAGTTTTCAAAATCCATGGATCGTTTTAAGTTTTAAAATACAATATATTTTAAAGATCTTAAGTAACGTAGCTCTTGATGCCAATTGTGGAAAACTAGAAGGGGGGTTGAATAGTTTTTACCGTTTTTCAAGTTTTATTTGCTTTGTTACTATATGTTAATTTCAAAGGAAACAATCACAAATAAATAATCACACAATGTAAACAAAAGATAAAGAGAGGAAAGATCAAACCACACGACACTGTTGTTTATAGTTGTTCGGCTACAAGGACTCTCTTCCTTGCCCTACTCCACTCCCCGAGTTTCCTACTCGAGAGTTTATCTTTCACTAAGAAACAAACTCCTTTTCTAGGCGGAGAAAACCTTTACACGTCACTTACTACCTTTTCCGGTACTAAGCTAAACACCGGGTTCTTTCACAAGGTAGAACCAACCTGACGTCGCCTATTTACTTTACCGACACTAAGCTAGATGTCGAGTTCTTTACACGGGTACAACTACTCCCTACACTCTTTGTGCTTTAAGGACTAAAGCACTAACCACACTCACTGATTACAAATGATAGATATGATGTGTGAAACAAACTACAATATCACACAGTAATGCAACTAAAGGATTACGGTTCTATAGATCCTTGAATGCTTGATCTCTTTTCTACAAAATGAAAGATCAAAGTGAAATGCAACTATGAATGATGTTAGTAAGATATGTACTGAATGAATATGTGTGTTAAAGCTATATGAGTGATGAGAAAGCCAAATGATCAGCTTGCTATTTATAGGCAAGCTGATCTTCAGCTCACGGATCCCACGGATCCCTCACAAGGGATCCGTCCTTCATTGGATTTGGATCCGTGGGATGTGACAGCTAAGGTTTAGTTGTCTCTTACCATATCTTACCAAATCATCCAAGATCCTCAAATGTCAACTATGTATCTTGCAAATCTAAACAAGATATATCAAAGATATTGTATGTGATGTATGCAATGATGTCATGGAATGATTTTAGAATTAAAGTTTCTTTTTAAGGAAACAAGTTACTAAATAAGCAAACTTGTAATTCTTGGTTATTATGTGAAGTGTAAAATGTGTACTTAAGAGACTTAAGCTAGTATTTATTATTTGCTAAAAGATATTCCTTTTATTTGTCATTAACAAAACTAATGAAAGATCAAAGAATATAAATAATGTTTTTGAGACGCTATTTGTATTAACAAACTTGGTATTATAATGTGGCAAGCTGCTGAAGGGTAGCTATTAAGGAATAGTGTATCTGTATGTATGTATATCTGTTGATATTCTTATGCAGATTCCATAGCCAAAATGAATGTGCCAGTTCCCATTCTAACCATTTGATCAGACGTTCAAACTCTATTGATTGGCTCGGAATTCACCACAACAACAACGTCGGCAACAACAACAACAACAACACTTTCACCACCGCCACCACCATTCATCTATTTTGGTCTCGCCAAGTGGGGATCAACGACATTTGCGAAGGATTTGTTGGTGGATGGATAATTGATGTTGACTACTACCTCAGAGAAGCGGATGATTACATCGTCTGCGCAAAAGGTCAATATCATTTGTGTCATAATAATCACTTTGTGCATAATAAGCAGCGAATCTCCCTCTTAGATTAAGGGGGAGCATAGTATGTTCCATTATCAGAATACATTAAAATTGGACACATTTTCTCCCACATTTTTCTAACTTATTTAAATCATTTGGGATCACAAATCTCAAATGGTTTGAAATTTTTGATCGGGGGAGAGAATGTGATTTAAATATGAAATCTGATAAAATGTGATGATTTGAACATATATGCAAGCTCTCCCGTATGTGTTAAACCATTTTATATATATATATATATATATATATATATATATATATATATATATATATATATATATATATATATATATATATATATCAATGCACATATTGAGGGGGAGCAAAATGTTTTGGATGTGATAGTAAGCTCTCCAGTAAGTGCTAAACTCTTTTGTATACCAATGCACTTACTGAGGGGAAGCAAAGGATTTGGCATGCATCTTATGTGAGCAAGGCTCAGACTTAACTAATGAATTGACGAAACATATACTGTCATGAATCGAAAGGACATATCCTGGCCGGGTAATAATTTCAAGCTAGTCTAACTAGTGATGTAAGCGTGTCTCGAAAAGGATGTGTCTGAGGAGAGTGTACCGTTTCGAGAAACTTTCTATGGACTTGACCAGGACGGGTAATAATTTCAAGCTGGTCTAACCAGTGATGTAAGCGTGTCTCGAATCGGTCATGTTCACTGAAAGTTGATCAATTCAAAAAGTGCGAGCTCTACCTAACATGTGCAAATTTATAAAACAATCAACCGAGCACATGTTGAGGGGGAGCATTTGAAAAAAATATAAAACTCTCAAGTGTTTGCAAAAATGTGTTTCAGAATCATGAACACTTTGAGAGATTTTTCAAAGATTTGGTTTGGCAATCGTGGATGAATACCAAAGACCGGCCATTTTAATTAATGCATGGAGTTATAAGGATGGTTAGGTTAGGCTCAAGTTCCCACGATCCCGCCAGAGCCGGAGGGATCTACCCAGGGACAATCCACTAGTTAGTGTAGAAGTCCTTAGGTATGATGAAAAAAGGAGAAAAGTGGATAAGGGAAAAGTGCCGACTTAGATGGAGCTAGTACTGGAACAAACCCAACAAGGTGCTAGTTATGAAGTCTCGGTAAGCACAGAAGGGGTTGAAGAATGAAAAAGAATTGTAAAGATAAAGGGTGAAAAGAAAGAAGCCCTCCTTACAACCTAGGCAGAAACCGGGTCAATTCATATGCTGTCAGAATCACTCAGATGATTGCTGGCATTGAAGAAAAAGTATCATGGACCCAGTGATACGCTGCACAACCCTCCCTAGCCACTCAAGGTCCCTCAAAGGATTCTTGTTTCAATTGTCACGGAGTTCAATACATTTCTATCGTCTCTCTCACTCCGAGTTAGATGATATTGAAAAGGTGGCGGTCCTCTCCAGCCTCCGATCACCAAATCAAAACGCACAATAGAGTCTAGAGCCACGAGATGCATAAAAAGATCTCTTAGGGACACAAACTATTTCTACACTGGTTGTTCAACATTAAGGACACCAGGTGTAAACTCATGAGTCCTACGCAGATCTTAGCAATCTGCCAGAACATTTATGAGAGAATTTACAAATGTAATTCTCAATGATTGAATGGAAATTCCTGCCAGGGTCAACATCAAGCAGCCCTGAAAGCAGGTCACTTCGGTAATTCCCTGTGGATTACGCTTAGTGATCACGGCGGTTTCAAACGGTCTACAGTCGTGGAGTGATCTCCAGCGACTCACCTAATCGTTGATGTGCTACGGTTCGATCTTAAAAAGCCCTCTGTGGGTTTTCGATTAGGAACGGTCTTGGTGAGGATTAGAGAGAGTTCTCACACTATGCTGTTAACAATCTCAAAGTCCAAACTTATAAGTACCGGTCGATTTGTTGCTAACTGTCGTATGCAGGAACTTCTGGCGGTTGTAGCTGTTGGATGCTGTAGCTGATTGCAGTTGTAGCTGGTTGCAGTAAAGATGCCAATCCTCTACCACATGTTCACACTACATCATCATTGTAACTCAACAAAGTCATGATCAACCAAAAAGACCTTCAACACGGCTTCTGCAAACTCTGATGCTAAAGATCATGACACCAAATAGTGTGAGCATGTCGGCTCAAAGATTTACACATCGCATGGAAACATACTACTGAAAGATGAATTGGAAACAAATGTTGGATGATAAAGTCGAAGAATACTCAAAGATCATCCAAGACAATCAAACAGTCATCAAATGATTATTGCTGAATGCACAAAGTCTCAGGACATTGAAGAATCAAAGACTACGAGCTATGAAGACAACTTCAGAAGATAAAATGCTAGAATTCAAGTTATTATTTCCGGGGTGACCTCCCTTAGGGGGAGATTGTTAGGAATATAAATATTCAGATGAAGGCTCGGTCACCCCGAGTATCTATTTAGCATTTACATATCTTGTAGGCTTATTTATATTAGCTTAAATATTAGTATTAGTATTATTAGTTTAGTCGTATTTATATTTGTGGAGTGGGTCGGGGCTTTCCCCACTGTCAGCTCACTCTACAGCCCACTAGGGGCACAAGTATTAGGAACTATATATTGCCCTCTCCACACAAGGAGAGGGTTGGAGCTTCTCATATTTTCTAATCTAATCTTTCTTTGTTTTTCTCCCAACTCTCTCTCTCTCTCTAAAAGCTTCCCATCTTCTTCTTCATTTTCTTCTCTAAATTCATCTAATATATCATCATCTAATCCAAGCATACAAAAACAACACTTCCAAAGTAAAAGAAGAACCTTTTGGATACCAAAGGCCCAATTTTGGTTGAACCTTTAAATATCTAAAAATTCTTTTCACATCATGAAGATGTGAAACTTTTGGTGTGCCTTGGTATCTTGTACGTGCACACACTGCAAACATAATGTCAGGTCTTGAAGAAGTAAGATACATCAATGAACCAATCATTGATCTGTACAGATGAACATCAACTTCTTCGCCATCTTCATCCTTGAGCAGAGGCTTTGAGGTTTCCACAGGTGTGCTTGTTGTTTTGACATCTGTATACCTAAACTTCTTTAAGATCTCAGCAACATACTTATCTTGACTGATAAATATGACTTCCTTGTTCTGCTTTACTTGTAAACCCAGAAAGAAAGTAAGTTCTCACATAGAACTCATCTGAAACTTTTCATGCATTAACTTCTCAAATTCAATGCACGTCTCCTTTTTTGTAGAACCAAAAATGATATCATCTACATAAACTTGAACCAGCAAAATATCATCTTTGTATCATCTAATGAACAAAGTCTTGTCAATCTTTCCTTTGTGAAACCCATTGTCTAACAGGTATGTTGACAAGGTTTCATACCATGCTCTAGGAGCTTGATGTAAACCATAAAGTGCTTTTTCAACCTTGTAAACTTTATCAGGAAATTCAGGATCTTCAAACCCTGGTGGTTGACAAACATAAACTTCTTCTTCAATTTTCCCATAAAGAAAAGCACTCCTAACATCCATCTGATACACCACAAAGTCTTTAAATGAACCATAAGCTAAAAACATCCTAATTGCTTCAATTCTTGCAACTGGGGCAAAGACATCATCATAGTCAATCCCTTCTTCTTGTGTGTACCCTTGAGCTACCAATCTTGCTTTATTTCTTACCACAATTCCTCTTTCATCCTTCTTGTTTCTGAAAACCCATTTTATACCTATAGCCCTCTTTCCTTTAGGCAAATCCACCAGAGTCCAAACTTCTTGTAACTTGAATTGCAACAGCTCTTCTTGCATAGCTTCTACCCAACTAGACTCCTTTAATACTTGAATTGCCTTCTTGGGTTCTACTTGAGATAGAAAACAAGCAAATAAACAGTTTTGAAGATCTTTATGACTGTCTCTTTGTTTAATAGTTCTAACAAAGAGCCCTTGATCTATCAAATTCTTGGTCATCTTCCTTGTTTGGACAGCAAAATGTACATCTCCAATAATTTGTTCATGTGGATGATCTTTGTGAATTCTTGTAGTTGGAATTGGACTGACTTGAATTATTTCATTCAAATTGCCCATGTCAGCCTCTTTACCAGCATCTTCATCATCAGTTTTAGTCCATACATCCTCCAATATAGGCATGTCTGGATCATCTGAATATTTACTGCTATCTTTTTCACCAATAGCATCATCTAGTATGCCAGCAGCATTAACATTTGAACTAGCAGTATTAACTTTGTTAGTACTGTTAGTGTTGTTAACACCATCATTCTTCTCCTGATCATCATTCCTGCTGTCTTTTCTAGAGTCTCCATTATCCTTCTTGTCATCATCACTTGAATGCTTGACTTCATCATCTTAGGAACTTTTTGGATCTTCGGTTGAGAATGGTGGATCAACAGTCCACAATGGTAGCAGAATGTAATCCTTTGCAGGTTGTGTTTCCATACTAGCTTGACCTGCATCAGTATTAGCTTTTGTACCTACAAAACCATTAGACTGTATACCTGCAACAACTGGCTCATAATTCACTGTCTTTGTTAGTGCATCTATAGCAAATAGCCAATTTGGTCCACTACCTACAACATTAGGTTCATTCTCCCTAAACCTAACATGCAAGTTCTCTTCCACTATCCTTGTTCTACTATTGAATATCCTAAAAGCCTTACTATGCATAAAGTATCCAACAAATAATCCTTTATTAGCCTTACCATCAAACTTGACTAGGTGATCTATGGTATTGAGAATTGTAACAAGACACCCAAATGGTTTCATAAAACTTAGAGTTGGTGTTCAACCATAAAAAAGTTCATATGGGGTCTTGTTATGAGGCTTAACAACTAACACTCTATTTTGCACATAGCAAGCAGTACTAACTGCTTCATCCCGAAAGGTAGTTGGCAATTTAGAATCAGCTAACATTGTTCTAGCAGCCTCAATTAGTGTTCAATTTCTCCTCTCTACAACACCATTTTGTTGAAGAGTTCTAGCTACACTATACTGTCTCATAATACCTTTCATCTCACAAAACTGATTCATACCCCTATTCTTAAACTCAGTTCCATTGTCACATCTTATCACTTTTACCCTGTGATTTACTAGATTTTCTACCCTTGTTTTGAAAGACTTAAGGATTCTACTGGTTTCATCCTTAGTTGCTAAAAAGAAAACCCAAGTAAACCTACTATAATCATCTGTGACAACTAGGCAATACATCATTTTCATTAAACTTTTTACAAATGTTGGTCCAAACAAATCCATATGCAACATATGTAGAGGTAAGCTGATATAGTTCACTGTTTTTGTGAGTCCTTAAACACGGATCTTGTTGAGATTGTTAGAAACTTTTTTGCACACCAAAAAGTATGCGGAATCTACTTTTTAGTGATTAGAAGAACATAAACAATGTAGTATGATCAATGAAACAGTTATAACCAAAACGATTCAATATTATTCAACAAATAATACGAGTGATCTTAATATCACTAGGGTTTACAACCTTGAATCTTAATAGAAGTATACGGCTAAAAGATTTCTAACAGCTTAACCTAGGACCTCCTTTTATAAGCACAAGGAGTCCTTTACAAGATAACTACAATATTCGTATCTTCTAATCTTATAGATATGCACTGAATCTATTCTATACTTATCACAAAACATGTTTTCTATAGCAGTACCATCTTCATAATAAGCAGTCTTCAAGTAAACTAGCAGTACAAACTTTTATACTAGCAGTATTAACTCAGTTAGTACTATTAGTTATATCTTCAGCAGTACAAACTTTAAACATGTCAGTACAAACTGTTACTGAATAATTCCCAACAATCCTCCGCTAAACTTGTGATTTAGCTTCAAATCATCAAGTTTCTCTGAATTATTCTTCAACCTTGATCTTGGAGGATTCTTTCAAACACTTATCTTCTTTTCATTGTTTCTTCTACCTGCTAATGAATCTTTCTCAGTAATTCCCTTGCCATGTCTAACTCTTCATCAACTCTAAGTTTTGCAGATAACATTACAGTAAGAGCCCCTGCTGACAAATGATATTCCTTTTCAACTAACATGTATACATCTACACCAGCTATTGTAGATACATGGTGAACACCACATGTATCATACAATCTCCACTTCAAAGCTAAATCCCTAGCTTGAAATTTCCATAGTTTATCTCCTTTATCTGGTTTAAAAAGTCTTTTTAATTCAACCCAGAGCATTCTCTCTTTATTATCTGAAGGATCTACTGACTTAAACTTTTCTTTGACTAATCCCCAAAGCTGCACTAGATCTTCTCTATCAAAAGACTTCAACATATCTTCAAAATGTTTGCATATCTCTGAATGACCTCCAACTCTTATTATTTTGCAAGACTTTCCTAAGTCATCTGAGTAGATCTCCCAGTCTATAATAGGATATTTAGCTTGTAAAGCTTCAACATGCATACCTTCTTCTTGAATAACCATCATCATTTGTTGAAGCTTTTCATCAGTTAAATCTTCATCTTCTTCTTCTTCTACCTCTTCTACAACCTTTTGCTTCCTTGAAGATTCTAATTCTAAAGACAATCCAGCTCTTTTGATTCTATGTTCTTCTTCTTCTATATCCATGGGGATAAAAGCTTGAACTTTCTTGTAGGCTTTGCTGTACAAATCTTCAATTTCCTCATAAGATCTTTCTGTAAGTTGTTTAGCAGTCCAGTCATCTTGATGCTTCAGATATTCTTTCATGGTCTTCATCATCTGTTCTTTTGTAGGTGGTTTATTCTTTTTAATTGTCTTCTCATTTTGATGCTTCTTAATCACATCCAAAATGTCCTGAAGTGCATTCTCCCTTTCCTCTTCATTTAGAATAACCTTTTCTTGTTCTTGTAATTTCTGAGCTAGCAGTTTATCATCCCTTTCTTGTGCTTCAGATGCTTCTCTTGCCAGTCTTTGTTCTTCAAGAAATTTTGCAACTTCTTCTTCATGTGCTTTCATTGCCACTTCTGCATCATAACTAAGCTGAGCTAGAACACTTTTCTTCACCTTCTTTGATGGTTCTTCTTCAATCAAAATACCCTTTCCTTTGTCTGTTCTTTGTCTTCTAACATAAACTGCCCTAGCAGTACTATCCCCTGCACCAGCTAAATAAGCAGTACTAACTTGTTGAAGAGCAGTACCTTCACTTGTTTCACCCACACCTTCACCTTGCCTCCTCTGAGTCTCAGCACCCTCTTGAACTAAGAAAACATTAGGATCTTCATTAATCTTGGCAATTTGCCTCCCCTGTTTGGAAGAATCATCACCCATATCCATATCTGAGTCATCTGAGCTTTCTGAACTTGACCATTCCACTATGTTAGTTCTCCTCTTGGCTTTGAGAGTCCTGATCTGACCCTGCAGCTTCTTCACCTTCAGCACTAATTTGGTGTAAACATTTCCATATAGCTGCTTTGTAGCCTTTAAGTCTTTCTCCAGATCAGTTACTCTTGTTGATAATGTGGTACAAATATCCATCAATTCATTCTGTGAAACTCTGCCCTCAGCACTTTCAGATGTATTACCTTCTGGGAGAGTTGCATCATGAGGCATAGACTCAGGCTCAACCAAAGGATGAGTATCTAAGCCACCCATAGTATCCATGTGGCTTGGGATTCCACCACCTATACTAGGTTCATGAGAACTTTGTACATTAGGTGTTGCCATGGTTTGGGTCTTACTGATGTTGCCACTGGCATGTGCTACTACTAAGCTAGACACAGTAGTGGTAGCTGACTGATGCCGTTGTACCGATAAAAAATAAACCTAATTACCTTATACTAGATAGGGCAAGCGGGTATCGTATCCACGAGGATTATGTGGTTTTAATTTAAGTTTTGGGGTGATCACTGATCAATAAAGGTTTTGGTTTTGAAATCTTAATAACTAATATACCGATTAAGATAAATTATATGAAATAAATAATTGATTAATTAACTAAAAAGTAAATAAACAAGTAAAAATTAAATGAACAAATAAAAGCAAGAGTTGTAAACAATTGAGTGAAAAGCAATCCCTCCCGGTTCCGGATATATTGATATGACCAAGTTATAGATTGTTATGAATGTTTGCCTTCAAACCACATAGACATAGTTTGTATTAATTGAAAAGGACAATTTTGGGCACAAGTTATATTCACCACGTGAATCGTCTTAATCCATAAACTAGTTAGACTTGGCACGACTCATTGACTAGCAATAACATGTCTTATAATAATCTTATCAATTAATTTTTATAATTACTCAAATGAACAATTACGGGTACAAATTATGTTTAACATACGACCGTCTTAACCCCTATACTAATTAGGCTTGGCACAATCGCTGACTCGCAATAATATGTCTCACAATAATTCACCAAATAATTATATTAAAACATTAAAATCAAATAAAGGATAAGCATTAAAATCAAATGAATTAATGTTTGACAAATAAAATAAAATCTGTAAACATGATCAAACCAAATATATCTTTTACCGGGAGAGATTACAAAAAGATTTAGCTGCGCATCACGTTAATGCACATCATCTTCATTATATTGTGCATACTGTTCGAATGAAATCAACAAGTTGCGGCTGACTCCCTTTTCGAATGATCCGAATTGTCAATATAATAAATAAACGGCTGCCTCCTTTTTTTGGTTTTCTCTCTCACGAATGAATGACCCCCCCAAGAAAGAATAGGTGCTGACATATCATAAAGTAGGGTACCCCTGTCTCACGAATATATCCCCCAAAAATAATGACAGGTTGATCTATTTTTTTAGGGGTACACTATACATACCCCCCTATAAGTCAAACGTACAACCCGCGAAGCAGACAGTACAATAGTCTGATATATGCAATGATTGCATACCCCCCCTATAGGGGGGGTCAGGATAGACTGCCCTCTTTTTTTATTCTATCCAATGACGTTTTTTTTTCTTCATGCGGATGATATATAGGGATAATATATCTTCTTCTTTTTTTCTTTTGTCCTCCGCCAAAACCAGACAAGGCCCAAGCCTTTTTTTTTTCTTTGTTCATTTTGTAGCTGCGTCTAAGGCCCAAAATAAATTAAGAAGCCAAATCACGAATTGTCTTTCCAGCAGTTAAACTCACGAGCTAACTCCAAAATTTTTAGTATTTTATCACATAAAACGGAGCTCGAACGAAAAAGAATGCAACAACGTCCAAATCTTTCACGTCTTCATTTCAAATTTGTAATATCACCATATTAACTCCTTTTTGCGCATAACCTATATAATCACAAAACACCCTCAAAGTACATGTATAGCAATGAATAACAATGTAACAATGCGTAATTAACATGCTATGAGGTGTATGTAAAATACACCAATCAAACCTCGCCAACTTAACCCTTACTCGTCCCGAGGAAGAAATCTACTATATTTTAGCATTTAATTACATAATTTTTAATCATACCATTGAAATTCCATCAAAAAGATCAAATTCAACCTAGTACACTAATAACCATCCTATATGACCAATAATCTAAGATGATTACCAATATTTTTGTCCTTCTTAAACACTTAACATAACCATTCCCATTGGTTCCATTTACTTTATGTTTCATATAATTAACCATGTGCCCAACATACTTGGTACAACCCTATAATCAATCTAAACATAGATCCAAAACAAGAGGTGAGAATACCTTACACCTTTTATAATATTGGAGTTTTTATACCATATGAGCAAACTTTTTAAGAGCACATAAGCCATCATACATTAGCTTATATATTTCAATTTTTGATCAATTTTTGCACATGAATTTTACTTCATATTTCAAGCATTTTTGCTCATAACATACATAAGCTCCGTTTTTAGCCATCCGGGACCGTTTCTTATACAAGTCATCCCAAAATGCTTTATACACTCCTTTTAAGGTTGATATAAAAACCAATCATTCAGATGTATGAATATCTATCCTATAGGTGTATACTGAGACACATCGGCACACGGGAACCGGTTAATTTAGTCCATTTTAATTAAAAGGGAACAACTATGCTTCGTGCCTACTGGTATATCATATGATGGAGTTATCTACCACATAGTCTAATTAATTAATGCACTAACTTAAACTAACCTTTCTAATTTCATTAACAACAATACAAGGATTGGGTTATTTCACATAAAATTGTCTCAGCTAAGTGCAATGCTATCCATCATAAGAATTGGTGTCTGACCCATGCTAACAACTAAAATATCACCTTGCGCGGGTGATGAATCAGATAGGCAAGCCCATCATATGACTACCACCGATAATTATGACAGTTCTCCAACTTTTTTCTATGGCCACCGTGCGCGGGTGACAAGCCGGATAAGATCAATTTAAGTATCCTAACCCAACTATTACATTATTATATTTCATATTATATTATTTTAACTTCCTTCCCGTTCTAAGCAAAAGTAACTAGGGATATTCAATCGGGCATGGTTTGATCATCTACTAATTATACATATGCCTAACTACATGCAAACCATCAAATCAATTTTATAACCAAATTATACAATGGAATCGGGTGCACCTTATAATCATGGTTGGATCTTCTAGTTTGCTCGAATAAGTCATCCATAAGCTAATCTTCAGAATCTGCAAACACTCAACAAATATATGCAGAAGAAACTCCCACCTCCAATTAGCACAAAACTCTTATAATGTGATTTTTTATTCTATTTTTGTTTTTTGTTTTTTTTTTTGTTTTTTTGTTTGTTTTTTTTTTTTTTCAAAAATCACATTTTGACCCATTTTTAACCACAATTTCACACAAAAACATGTAACACATATGACACCCCCTCCCCAACTTAAAGCATTGCATTGTCCCTAATGCAAAAACTTTAAGTTGAAATTTTGGTTAAAAATCACTTTGACAAACTCACACAACACAAAAACCTAACTCACTTTCGTAGAAATCACGGTTGCATTTAGCATATGCAACAAGCCTTTTAAACCACCCGGTAGCCCGAGTGGAAGAGTTTAGTCTCGTGAGGATTTGTAATGAACAAACCCACAAAGTTTTTAACATACACAAAAATAAGAAAATAAAAAGAAACATAAATTAAAAAGAACATAAACACACACTACAACCCACGGGTTGCCTCCCGTGAAGCGCTAAGTTTACTGTCGTCAGCCCGATAATACCTAATACTAGTTTCACGATGGTATGATGGAACATTTACCAAACGAGTTACCTAGACACAATGAAACTTTACGGGCCCATGCCATATCCCTCTTTTCAAACACTTTACGAACATTAGTTTCCCTCATGCAGAAGAAGTGTTTATGCTTGGGAACCCGTATTCGTCTTTTCCTTTTTCTTCGGCTTGATGCACTACGAACCTGTTTCACACGGGCCTTCTTGCTTGCATCCTTAATCAACTTACCACAATTTGGCACTCCATGAAACTTCTTCTCTTCTTTGCGCAGGGGTTCTCTCAATTTACGAAATCCTACTCTTGCTTTCATCTGAACTTGCTCAAGAAGAATATGAAGGAGTTCCCTGTTAGAGTTCTTGTTACACCACTCAACAACATAATGATTTTCTATTAGTAACACCCTTGCTTGTGCTTTCCCCTTTGTATAAGTTAAGTCACCCATACCAAATTTCTTGATTAATACTTGTGGCACTTGTGGTGGATTTTGGTCGATATGAGTAACTTCAACTTCTTCCTTACTGAGATCTTCTTGTTCTTCCAATGAATCTGAACACTCATCTTCACATGGCGAATGAGCCAAAGAGTCCTTAACTTCATTTGATTTTGTATCCTCAACTGATGAAAGTGTTGGTTCATTTAAAGTTGGGAGATAAGGTGTGGTATTAGTCTCCACAACTCCCTCCCCAACTTTAGGAGGAACCAATTCTTCACGATCATCTTTAACCGAAAAAATGAGATCATCGAATGAATTGTTATGAGCATCAGTATTATATTCATCTTCTTCATCTTCATCATCAAAATCAAACATGGTGACGCCTTGAGATCCATATGTTTCTTGCCTATTAAATTGATCTGCCAATGGCTCCACATGTGTTTCAAGAGCTGCAATACTAGCGTATCTTTGATTTTCCTCTCTGTTGGATTTTATCATTGAAATGAGCTTATCCAATTTTTGGTCAAGATACGAGAGATGGTTATCACCTTGTCCTTGGCCTTGATGATCATATTGTTGAGTCGGTCTCTGTGGTTGATCGAAGAAACTAGAGCTCTCATATGAATGATGATAATATTGACCACCATATTCCCCTCGATACCCCGTGTAATCTTCCATCTCAATATTGTAATTAGCATGATATGTGTTATGCTCATAATCATCATATTGAGATTGATAGTCGTATGTCTCAAGTACTCGCTCCTTCCTACTTGCTTTATCCTCCGGACAATTTTCATAAGAATAATGGATTCCCACAAGTCCAGCATGAATCCATAGAAGCTCTAGGTTAAACAAATGATGAAACTGACCATGCAAGATTACCTACAAATATCGGGATATGTACTTCCCGATCTACGCGTGCGCATACACTAACCTGCACACTCACAACCAACAAAACAAACAAGCAAACAAAACAAGAGAAAAAGAAAATCTTTTTGTATTTTTTTTTATTTTAAAACTATTAACAAAAACTTAAACCAAAAGCACACTCACTCCCCGGCAGCGGCGTCAAAATTTGACCGATATCGTTTTACCGATAAAAATAAACCTAATTACCTTATACTAGATAGGGCAAGCGGGTATCGTATCCACGAGGAGCATGTGGTTTTAATTTAAGTTTTGGGGTGATCACTGAACAATAAAGGTTTTGGTTTTGAAATCTTAATAACTAATATACCGATTAAGATAAATTCTATGAAATAAATAATTGATTAATTAACTAAAAAGTAAATAAACAAGTAAAAAACTAAATGAGCAAATAAAAGCAAGAGTTGTAAACAATAGAGTGAAAAGCAATCCCTCCCGGTTCCGGATATATTGATATGACCAAGTTACAAATTAATTTAAAAGGACAATTTTGGGCACAAGTTATATTCACCACATGAATCGTCTTAATCCTTAAACTAGTTAGACTCGGCACGACTCATTGACTAGCAATAACATGTCTTATAATAATCATATCAATTAATTTTTATAATTACTCAAATGAACAATTACGGGTGCAAATTATGTTTAACATACGACCGTCTTAACCCCTATACTAATTAGGCTCGGCACAATCGTTGACTCGCAATAATATGTCTCACAATAATTCACCAAATAATTATATTAAAACATTAAAATCAAATAAAGGATAAGCATTAAAATCAAATGAATTAATGTTTGACAAACAAAATAAAATCTGTAAACATGATCAAATCAAATATATCTTTTACCGGGAGAGATTACAAAAAGATTTAGCCGTGCATCATGTTAATGCACATCATCTTCATTATATTGTGCATACTGTTCGAATGAAATCAACAAGTTGCGGCTGACTCCCTTTTCGAATGATCCGAATTGTCAATATAATAAATAAACGGCTGCCTCCTTCTTTTGTGTTTCTCTCTCACGAATAAATAAAGTAGGGTACCCCTGTCTCACGAATATATCCCCCAAAAATAATGACGGGTCGATCTCTTTTTTTATTCTATCCAATGACGGTTTTTTTTTTCCTTCCTGCGTATACTATATAGGGATAACAAGTAGGATTGCCCGCGGGTTGCTGCGAGGCGGACATGTTTATGTTAAAAAATTTATTTAAAGAACGACATAGTTAAAGTGATGTGTATGTGGTACGCGTATTGAAAATCAGAAGAAAAAGGGGGACGAAAGTTGGTAATTATGAAACAAAGTTATATGAATAAAAGTTTTAGGTTGACGATTATAAGCAAGTGCAAGTAATTAAAACCTGTGATAAATGAGTTCGTAACCGTTAGTACAAATGAAATTGTTAGTTGAATTTGTTAAAAACAATAGCAACTATGCTACAGCGCCATCCGGTAATTGCCCTGCCCAGTTACGGTTCCGACTGCGTTTGACCGATATCATGTGATCAAGTAATCTAAAGTTAATCGTCATAGCCCATTTATTTATACAAACTGATGATGTTCACTTATATCAATAGACAATGTAAACCATAAATGTGCACACCAACCATGCTCTTGTTCTGACAATGAACCTTCTTGAATCCAGTAAGTGAACAAAAAAAAACAAAATTTACATTATATACATTATTAAGCCTATACATTGAACCCAGGAAAAGAAAGGAAAAAAAAAAGAAAAAGAAGAAGGCAGCAGAACTGGTTGACATATCAGATCAAATCTGCGCAAAGTAGTATACACATGTATGTTTTGCAGTATGTATTGATGTAAGTCAGTCCACTATTAAGGAAAATAGATCATCAAGTTGACATTAAAACTCAGAATACCGGCATGGCTGCAAATAAATGCGGTTGCACAATAGGACCTATGCTATGACGCCATCCGATAATTGGACTGCCAACCTACAGTTCTGAATTCTTGTGACCAATACCATTAGATTCAGTACCCAACAGGTGATCACCATAGGCCATTACTATATAGATAACCTCAGTAATGCATACTTATGAAGTTCAAAATAATAGGAGGACAAAACATACTGAATTCGTATAATAGAATTAATAGTATTGTCTCGCTGCACACGTAGAGGTTGCTGAGGCAACTGGCTGTTGCACTCTACCATCCTTCCACTTTCCGCAGCGAGACAACCTAAAACTTTTATTCGTATAACTTTGTTTCATAATTACCATCTTTCGTCCCCCTTTTTCTTCTGATTTTCCTAGTACAATCTGATTGTTCCATCATCAGGAAAATGAAAACCTGTGATAAATGAGTTCGTAACCGTTAGTACAAATGAAATTGTCAAAGAATACCACATTCATATACAGGTAATAACATCCATAACAACTATGGTAGATACCTTTTGCACGTATGATGCCTGTTAATCAGTTTCTTAATACACATGTCTTTGGAATTAGTGAGGTAAATGATGGTTACTTATACCGATATACAATGTAAACCATACATGTATACACTAATCATGTTCTTCTTCTGACAATGAAACTTCTTGAATATAGTTGGAAACCCAGAAAAGTGCTGGTTGATACGTTAGCATAAACGGTGCCTAAGGGCAGCATAATGCCCTCGACACAAAACTTGGCCAACAATAACAAACATTAATTTAAATTGCTTTTAGTCGGTAAAATGACAATATTTTAAATCAGCGTAAAAATCAAACCGATACTTTTAAAGGAGGCTCAAATATGTTGTATTAAGATGATCATGAGCTAATAAGCCATGGCTGCAATCACAGTTGCAAATGCTACGTTTTCAAGTAGCAAGTAACATCCGGATTGCCTAGCCAAGATACATATCAGTCTCTAAAATTCATTTTGCGGACATTTACATTTGATCATCACAGCCTCCGTTATTTATATCAGTAAATAAACAACCACAAAAATGAAACTGATCTTTCTAAGGTAATCTCAGATATGTTGTGTTCAGATTATTATGGGCTAATAAGCCATGCCTACATTCACAGTTGCAAATTCTACCTTTTGAAGTAGCAATTACCGTCCGGATTGGGTAGCCAAGATACATAGCAGCCTCTAAAGATGGTTTGTGACATTTACATTTAATCATCATGGTCAGAATGTACAGTAATTAAATGATGCATTATGAAACAAACAGTAGGGACTCTATTATTTCTGGTAACTTTTAGACTCTCCAAGGCAATAATTGTTGCTTGTTTTGGATGATACTATGGAGTAATTGAAAACAGTAATAGTACAATCTTTGTAGCTATGTTAAATAGTTATAATGGATATAAAAAAAATGACTTTGTTTTTTTGGCAGCTATAGTGTATGGCAAATATTTTTTTCAACAGATGTATCATGCCAATAAGAGAAAGGACCCAAGGATAGCTTGTTTCATGATATGCATGTGGCCAATACATATATATATATATATATATATATATATATATATATAATATATATATATATATATATATATATATATATATATATATATATATATATATATATATATCTATATATATATATAGAAAATTTTTAAAAACATAATATATGCAGATTACATTTTGAGTATTGTTTGTCTATTTAAGGAACGTATTGTGTATGTTTATTTGCAAAATTTTTTTTCCAACTTGTCATAAAGAAGCAAGAAAAAATAATGTCTAGGCGTCCAAGGTGTGATCAACTTAGAATTGAGGTTAATTCAAACAATTGGTCTGCAATGTTAATTCTATATTATCATACATCTGGAATTGAAGTCATTCAAATGGCACAGCAGATGAATACGCTATGTGGCAGATTGGTTGGGGTAATGCGTGAAAAGGCGGGTTTTATTCAGGAGTTGGAGACTGTCGGGAACATGTATGCTCAGAAAACAGCTGAGTTCCTAAGAGAAGTGCAGTCAAAAGATGACCAAAAGGTCATGTAAATGCGCATGATAACGGCTGAGTTGGAGCTAAACGGTCGTGATAAGGAGATCTTTGTTCAGAAGCTTAAAGGCATAATGGATTTGTGAGTGGGTGGCTGGAACTGGAGATAATTGTTGTTGGTTATGTTGTGTTATTCATGTTGGTGTGTGTATTTGCAGTTATGTATCTGTATTTAATTTTAGTATGAGTCTTGTAATAATGTCTGTCCGGAGCCTACGTGACTGGACTGTAACATGTTATAAAAGTTATTGTTTATGTTAAAGTAAATTGTCTAACTGACCTTTTTTGCTTCCTTAGATCTGCTCATTCATCTTGAAACAATGTTCTCGTAGTCGATCCTCATTTGTTGTGTTCATATGCATTTTTAGAAACTAAGTAGTTAGTATTTGCATTTGCATATGTTATCTTTAAATAAGAGAAATTGTTAACTTAAATGTTTGTACCTGGGCTTGCTTCTATTATTTTGAATGTTCCTTGACAATATTCACTGGTAATTTGCTTCAGATTTAAGTTGAACCATAATGTGCGGAGGTAGGTGAGTCTGGAAACTTGGGGTTGACAAAAATATTGACAAAGTATCAAAGATGGATGCACCAACCATGCGAACTTAGTAATAGTTGCGTTTGGTCGCGGTACATCTATCATTGATACTCTGTCTATTTTTGAGATTTAACTTGTTTCCATCGTATGTAGTGAGATTGTTGAATATGCAAAACCTGTTCGCAGTTAAAAAAATGTAAGCAGAGTCATTTACTACAATTGATTTAGCATGTAAGTCTAAAATACCATAAGCATGCATAGACAAATGCAGCAGTTTTATGTGAAACTGAACATTTGAACATTAATAAAACAAATTAAGTTTGTATGAAAATGTAGAGTAATTAAATAAGCGAATAACCACAGAAGGCATGAAATAAGGAAATCATGAAAGGCTATCTAGAAAGAGAAACAGTACCTTTTATGGAAGTGATGAAACATGTATTAATACCTGTCAACATGAATAAAACAGACCCCCGTGTTTTATCTTCGAAGATTTATTTCAGTACACTCAGATTTTTAAATGGAAAATGGTAAAAAAAAACGGATAGAATAGACCATTAGGCTCAGATTTTTAAATGGAAAATTGTCAAAAAAACTCAGACCACTGCCATGGCTACAAATAAACACGGTTGCACAATAGAAACTATGCTACAGCACCATCCGGTAATTGCCCTGCCAAGTTACGGTTCCGACTGCGTTTGACCGATACCATGTGATTCAGTAATCTACAGTTAATCATCATAGCCCATTTATTTATACAAAATGATGATGTTCACTTATATCAATAGACAATGTAAACCATAAATGTGCACACCAATCATGCTCTTGTTCTGACAATGAACCTTCTTGAATCCAGTAAGTGAACAAAAAAAAAACAAAATTTACATTATACACATTGTTAAACCTATACATTGAACCCAGGCAAAGAAAGGAAAAAAAGAAAAGAAAAAGAAGAAGGCAGCAGAACTAGTTGACATATCAGATCAAATCTGCCTAAAGTAGTATACACATGTATGTTTTGCAGTACGTATTGATGTAAGTCAGTCCACTATTAAGGAAAATAGATCATCAAGTTGACATTTTTTTTATTTGGAAAATGGTAAAAAAAAACTCAGAATACCGGCATGGCTACAAATAAACGCGGTTGCACAATAGCACGTATGCTATGACGCCATCCGGTAATTGCACTGCCAACCTACGGTTTTGATTTCCTGTGACCAATACCATTAGATTCAGTACCTAACAGGTGATCAACATAGGCCATTACTATATAGATAACCTCAGTAAGGTATACTTATGAAGTTCAAAATAATAGGAGGACAAAACATACTGAATTCGTATGTTAGAATTAATAGTATTGTCTCGTTGCACACGTAGAGGTTGCTAAGGCAACTGGTTGTTGCACTCTACCATCCTTCCACTTTCCGCAGCAAGACAACATATTTAAAGGATCATTAGATGCAAGGAAAGTGCAGAACGAACAACGTAAACATATATATTTGTTATAGATGATGGTAACTGTCGGTCTGTCCTATATATTTGTGGCCACGGTTTATAGCAACATATAAAATGAGTACACGTTAACAAACACTTGCCGTGGCTGCACCCACAATCATCGTATGGCTGCCTCATAAACATACAGTCTGCATTGAAGAATGCATATGCACAACATATAAGTAATTCGACAACATAAATAAGCAAGTAAAATGATTTTGAGTAGCAGCAAAATTGTAAACGAAGACCTGAACATGGTTAGTTGGAAACATCATTAGCAAGGGCATCTGCAAAACAAATAAAAAAAACCCCATAATTAAATAATTAAAAAAAAAAACATATGTTAGCATACAAAATGGATGCAAATCTAATAACTTGCCTCACGAAGATGCAGGTTACCTCAACTGTAAGTTTGGCAACCAACATATTAAGCATCGTTGCAAACACAATTGACGTATAATCAATTTGAACACTTTTCATAATAGAACTATTAATTTGTGGAACAATTTTTTGGATAATGAATTTGGACACTTTTCAGAATAGAACTAATATGAAGAGCATATTTGAATATTTAAACATGTAAAGTGGTGTGATTGATGCACTCCATCGAAGCTTTAAATTTATAAACAAGAATTACCGATTGACTAGGAACACATTCAGGCAAGTATACCCTAGTCATATGTAGTATTGGGGTTGGTAAGTCAAGGTCGTCCTAAGAGACTTGGTTGCACTCAAGTGTAGTTTGTTTGTTTAAGCAAGTAACAAGTTGATGGTTATGATTGTCACGGATCAAACCAACAAGAAAAGTAATATAAGAACAATCACACAAAGAACATACATGTTTGGAAAAATGATCATATGGATATTAGGATGGTTAGTTTGAAAAACATATTATCAAAATTAATCCTTACGACCTTTAGAACCAATAATAATTTATGTGTTTTATAAATCAAATATGTATAAGCCTCAATCAAATGGTCATGTCATGAGCCTTATGCCTATAACAAGAAAGAATTCTTTCGAACTTTAGACTTTGATGTTATTAATTCGTGAAGTTCCATTTGCTTGAAAAATGATTAGAACACATATTCAAAAGATGCCTTTCGACCCTTAATCTAAATTAAACTTTCACTTGTTATGTTTATTAAGTTTCTCATACAATCGTCACAAAGTACAAGACCAAAACATTCGTCGACTAATGAATTAAAATCAACCACTGTTAGGAATATAAATATTCATATGAAGACTCGGTCACCCCGAGTACTCATTGGCATTAACTAGCTCATAGGATTATTAGTATTATTAGTAATAGTTTAGTTATTAAAGTATTCGTGGAGTGGGTCGGGTCTTTACCCTTTGTCAGCTCACTCCAAAGCCCACACCGGGCACCTTATGTATCCCTATATAAAGCCCTTCCCACACAAGGGAAAGGTTGGAACTCTTCACATTTTAACCTAATACAACTTCATCTTTCTCTCACTAGTTCCCATTCTCTCTTTCTCTCTCTAAACCAATCGGCCAAATCCACACTTTATATGTGCTATATGTTATTGAATATGCTACAATTGGAAACTCTAATTAATATGCATGAGAAAAGTAATGAAGCCAAGGTTAAACATGACAGTGATGTTATTGCAACAAAAAATACTGAATTGGAACATAAAGTGGCTGAATTATTTAATGAAAATGAGACTTTGAAAATTCATTGCAAAGAACTGTGTGATTCAATCAAAGAAACGAAAACTAAGACTGTAGAGCAAACAACCTCTTTGATAGCCAAAAATGATGAATTCAAAGCTCAACTTCAGGAAAAGGGTTTTGCAATTGCAGCATTGAAAAACGAGTTAAGAAAATTGACAGGAAATGGTGTGAACACTAAGTTTGTAAAACCATCAATCTTAGGGAAACCAGTTTTACAAACACTTAGAAACCAGTCAGTTGTTAGACAACCGACTGCGTTTAGATCTGAACGACCAAAATCTTCAAAACCACGGTTTGCCTCCCAAGTTGATTCGAAACAAGTTTTGTCAAAACCAGTCACTTCACAGTCTAGACCTAATGAAAAGGAATATAAGTTTGCAAAACCTCATCATATGAGTGCCTCTAGTTCCTCTAGGATTAGTTCAAAGCGTGTGTCATTTGTGACACCAAAGGAACATGTTAGACATAAAAACAGTGTTTCTAAGAGTTGTTGTTGCTAAGAAAAACACACATGAAAAGACTAGGAATTTGCCTGTTTCTAAGAGTTGTTGCGTATCGATTAAAGCGATTCCCGTAGCGGATCACTCTAAGAATTCTAGATCTTTTTCTGAATCCAAACACTCTGTTTGCTCAACTTGTCAGAAATGTGTTTTTCATGCAAACCATGATGATTGTATGACAAAATTCCTGAAGGAAGTGAATGCTCGTGCTAAGGTTCAATCCTCTAAGACTAGAAACAACAACAAGCCCGTAGAACCAAAAGGTTATACTCAAAAACCTATTAGGCAGATTGCTATAGGACAAAGGTTTTCTCTCAACAAGTCCTCCACTGTGCATGAGAGACCAAACATTCCTAGATCTTGTCTTAAGTGGATACCGACGGTAGAATTTTTAAGATTGCTGGTCTTAGATGGATACCTATTAGAAAGATGTTTACTAAGTGCAAAACCATGGTTGACAATAAAACCTCAAATGGTCTAGATGCTGATATCACTAACCCATATAAATGCAAAGAAACTCTTAATGTCAGTGCAGGTAGTCTTTACTTAAGTGCAGGTACATCGTTCACTCCTATTAAGGAAAGACTCAGGGTTTGGGTACCGAAAAGACTGATATCTCATGAATTAGGGGTTCAAGCAATTCAAGCTTGATGAACATCAATGACAATGACGTTTGAACAAATCAGTTCAAGCCTCGTTCTTCAACGACAGATGACGTCTGTTCACATCAGTTCAGGCCTCGATCTTCATCGACATATGACGTTTGAACACATCAGTTCAAGCCTCGTTCTTCATCGACAATGACGTCTGTTCACATCAGTTCAGGCCTCGATCTTCATCATCTATGACGTTTGAACACTGCAGTTCAAGCCTCGGGCCTCAATGTCAACATAATGGCGTCTGCTGACAACTCTTCAGGCCCCGTTCATCAAAGAAAAGAGAAGTGTACGCTTAAGTGCGCTTTATCTTCGGAAGAAGAGAAATCTTCTTGTTTATGACCATTCTCATCAACAAGCTTCATGCTCTTCCCATGCTCATTCAGTCATCAAGTGGATCAACGTTCATTGGAGTATATTCTTATTCGCTCGTCCAATCAAAAATGGCAGTCATATGCAATTTTTGAGGGGGAGAAGGGTGAATAAACAAATTGCCAGTTATCAAGTGGATCTACTTACCGTTGATTGTATTCTTATTCACTCGTTCAATCAAAAATGGCAGTTGCCAGTCATATGCAATTTTTGAGGGGGAGAAGGGTGAATAAACTACATGTTAAGTGAGATTTGAGAAATGGTCATACGACTCTCCTTCAACACATAATCTTCTATCACACCCCCAAAATTGGGTTCAGCGGAAGCATACATGCCACTGGGGTGCAACTCAATTGGTATCACAACACAAGTGCAAAGAACGGTTTTCACCTCAATCATTTAGAATCAAATTGTTTAACCAAAAGTGTTAAATTTTCATTGTTAAAAGTAGTGCGGAAATAGGCCTTTAAATAAGTTAAACGGTCCCAAATGTTTATCAGAGTCTTCTATGACCATGCCATGCCCTGCCAAAAGCCTCCAGTAGCGTGCAATTGCTTAATACCTGAAAATACATGCTAAAGTGTCAAAACGAGGTTGGTGAGTTCATAGAGTTTATTGTATAATGTAATGCATTTGAAAACGATTTCCCCGCAAAGGCATTGTAAATCCACTCAGTCCCAAATCCCGCCCATACAAGACTTGCAACCTGTGTGTTTACAACCCACTGCCAAATAAGATTTGGTTTGAGTGAACAAAAGTAATATGTGGACCATGATTTCAAATACATTTAGTTAGATCAGTACATTCGGTTACGTGACTAATTCATTTGGTTATGTGACCCGTTCATTCTGTCATGTGACCAGTTCATTCTGTCATGTGACCCATTCATTCTGTCATGTTACCCGTACATCCGGTTATGTGACCCATTCATTCTGTCATGTATGTACATAGTGGTGGGGCCAGTTCATTCGGTTAAGTATGCATATTCGTTTAAAGTGCTTAGGTCCATGAGTGAAAAAAAAAAGAATTAAGTATGATACAAGTGATTATACAATACATTCGAATGAATAACAAATTCATAGGTAGAGTAAGTAATGGTTTGGCTAAACAAGTGGCATAATCAAGTAAATCAAGTATACATTTAGATGAAAATGAGCATGTATTCTCCCCCAAAACAGTTACAAAACAAGTAAAAGGAGGGGCTATGAAACTCACCTGATGCAATAGCTACAATGACAAAAGTGGATACACTGAAATGAGGCACGATCTCTAACCGCAACCTAATATGAATGATAGGATCTAATGTAAGCAATGAAATGATGCTACACATGCAAACACGTATGTTAACGATTGATGAACTCAAATAAGTACATTTTAATACTATCATTTATCCTATTTATTCGACTTGTTTTATTATATTATGTATGAGGATTGATACTTAATCGTTTACTTTTGTAATTCTCAGGTAAAAACAAGCATTTGGTGAAACTTAGCGATTTTGGACTTATTATGGAGCAAAACATGCAAGAAGTTAAGAGTCTACTGAAATGTACAAGATCAAGACAAATATGCTCCAGATGCGCCGCATCTCACTTAGTACATACGGCGCATCACTATCCAGATTTCACCAGATACGATCCAAGATACAAGAGGACATGCGCCGCATCTATTTATGGAGTTACGCCGCATCTTCTGGCGGTGTACGAATATTCCTGAATATATTAATCTTGGACCCCATGCGAAGTTAAGTCAATGCGCCGCATCTACTTACTAGATGCGCCGCATCTTACCCTCAGACAGAAACTATAAATACCCCAAGACCAGACGAATTCCAGAGCTTTTGGAGTCAAACAAGTACGAAGACCAGAAATACCTAAGGCCGAATTCAGACGAATAGGCAGCACAAGACACACCCAAACAAAGATACAAGAGCTGTAAGAAGGTGCTGCATGTGTTTAATTCATTAAGTAGTTTTGTTTTATTGTGTTAGTAAACTTTAATTCATCAAGATTGGTGGCTTGTGTAATGTGACAACGGAAAGATTGCACTCCCTTAAAACTGCTTTCTCATTAATTAAAGTTTATATGTTGATGTCTTTGGTGACTTTTATTAGTGCATTGATAACCTTTGTGTCTAGCTGAGCGTTGATCGGGTCGCCATGCCTCTGCCCTCGCCTATTTATTAGATCGCCTATGCATTCTATCGTCTGTAGAAAAGTAGGAAGAAAGATAAATAGGATAGTCATAAGTAATCATTAAGGGTTTACTCGCCGATAAGATTAGAACCAACGAGAAAGGACTTAATCTCAGTGCGTTGCATCGAACTATACACTTCATATAAAACTAGCAATAAAACAAGTGACAAACTACTTATCTATCAGGACAGATCTTCTTATTGTCTCGAGTATTTATCTGTGTACGTGTGTGCTATTCGCTGATTCGTGCCTATTGGTTTAGTTTATTATTTAATTGCAACCAAATCGTGCCAGTCTCTCAGGCTGAACCCCCTTGCGTTAGAATAGGTTGTATAGCTAACTTATTATATTAAAATACTGATTAGAATAACTAGATAATACGTTCCACTCTTAGTGATCGACACTCTACTTACCATTATATTCATACTGACCGGGTACACTTCTCGTTAAGTGTGTGTGTTATTGATAAGTCGGCTAAATATAAATTTAAAACTTGAGTAGGCATTAATACTGCTAAACCGCAACGACACATCGCACGCATCATGTTTTTGGCGCCGTTGCCGGGGAGTGAATTGTTATTATCTGTTAATTTGATTAGTATTTTAATTAGGTTTTTAATTTTTTTTATCTAACCGCTAATTCTGTTGTGTATTAGATTAATTTGCATTCATTGTATTATTTTGCATATTTTCTGTTTTTGTGTGCTATTTGTTTTCTTTGTGTTTATTTTCGTTTGTGTTTTTATTTGTTTTTATTTTTCGTATTTTTTGTATTCTGCTATCGTTGTACTGAGCGAAATCGAACGATACGGCGCATCTGATTTCTCAGATACGACGTATTGCGTTTAATTTTTATAAAATACAACGCGTTTAATTAATTCGATACGACGCATCTTTTCCCCAAGATACGGCGTATCTGTTTTTGATAAAAAAAATTTCTAAACGTTAACGCGATACGACGCATCTGCTTTAGCAGATACGGCGTATCTATTATTTTAATTAAAAACAGTTTTCGAATTATTAAACAGATACGACGCATCGATCTCTATCGATACGGCGTATCTTCTGAATCAAAAATATAATCTTATATTTTTGAAACGTAACGAAAATACGACGCATTAACCTTTGTTAATACGACGAATATAATTTGATAAATATAGCTGATTTTTGATATTTACTTTGATCGGTCCGCTACTCTCGTGTGCAAGTTGTTTATTTTCAGGATAAAGGATGACTCAAGCATCACCATGAAAGATTACATTCTGAACCAAACCGAGAGACGCTAGCTGGAGTGATCAAACATAAGACAAAGAGAGTGGAGGAAAACTCAATACTGGTAACATTAAACGTCTTAAATTCTTGAAATATAATTCCAGGTAACCTCTTCGATTATTCAACCAGCCCAAAGGGAAGTTCTCTACAATATAATCTCAATTTTATTATCCATATTATACATCTGATTCAAATTGTAATCTTAATTTTGTATGCTTAAAAACGATATTTGTTCCTAACCTCGGAATAAATCCCTATCCACTAAACAATAAGATTACAGTTATTAATAAAACGTTTGTGCCTATTGCTCTTATTTTGAATTCATTTATATCATATGGTGTGACCGTTTAACCCCAATTTGATATATAAAGGATCGTGTTGCGGAGGCCAAGGTACGTTCCTTATTTAAATTTCGTTCACTAACATAGAGATACGGCGGATCTAAATATCCAAAGCGCCGTATCTCTGACCAACTAGGACTCATTGACTAGTCAACGAGATTAAATAGATACGGCGCATCCCAATTTTTCAATACGGCGCATCGTTTTGCCCTATAAATACGACGGGAATGCGCCGGATCTAAAATTTTTACCACAAAAACTCACACAGTTAAGAACAATACACGCAGTAAAATTATACTCTAATTCCGAGCATTTTTTTCTAAAATCCATCCTCTATTCTGATCTATAATCCTTCACCTAATCATAAAATTAAGGTAATTGTTCTATTTCGATTTAATTTTTTTTTTTAATATGAAAATTAGGGTTTATGTGATTGATTCGGTTAGTGCTTAAATGATATAGAGATATGATTAGGACTTGTATTAGATGATCTCCCCCGTATCTAATTTGTGTAAATCATCGAATTTCTAGCCTAGTTTGATTTGAACGAAAATTTAGGTTTTGAATTCGATTTTGAAAATTTAGTGGGAAAATGGATTAGTAGTATTGTATTGAGCTTTTTATGATGAGTAAATGATACTGTGATATTGAGTGGGAGTTTACGTCACGGATACGGATTCTTGAAATGCCTGCCTGATCCCCTTTATTTTATACTGATATGCTTTTAGATGCGGCGCATCTAGGTTAATTGATGCGGCGTAACGACCTATTTCCAAATTAACAAAATTCTAGATACGCCGTATTACTTAATCTAGATACGGCGCATCTTCATACGCCGTATCTCATTTCTTGCTCCACATCTCTTATATTTTGTGCAGATACGCCGCACTGATTAAATCAGATGCGCCGTATCTACCTCACTTACAGACTGCTTACTAACTTTGCAAATTTATTTCAGATGGCATTACCAGAGGTTGAACAAAGACATCAGTGGTTATGTTTCGAGAATATGGGACTAACCCCTGGCACTTTGGAGGATTACTTACGGAGACTTGAGTCGATTTACTTCAAGAGAATATTCAGGGTACAGGTTTTGGATTTCGCTGATGTGGGATTGATTGGGGGAGGACATGCTGTTGAGAGTTTACGACGTAGGATGGAGATGGTAGTTACTGGTGATGATGAGGAGGTGGTATTCAGATCTTCTGCTTGGGAGAGATTGTTCAGGATTGACGAGCCCTTGGTGAGGGAGCTCATGATGGAGTTTTTCAGTACGGTCTACTACAGAGAGACAGATAATGGGTTGGATATTGCTGACACCCTTGTGTTTAGACTGGGTGGGGTGCCGAGGCAGATGTCTATGATACAGTTCATTTTGGCCATGGGTTTGCATACGGTTGAGGAGCTTGAGTCAGATGGGTTTGCCAGATATTGGGATGATAGTTTGAGAGCGGTCCCTGACAGGGCACTATTCGGTGATTACTGGGACAGGATTTCTTCGGGGGGTGACATCCTTACTTCTACCCCCTCTTACACTTTGATCAGGGAGCCCATGAGGAGGCTGTGCCACCGTCTGATAGCACTTACCATTGCTGGGAGGGGTCAGTCACCTGAGAAGGTGACCACTCTGGACCTCTTCCTCTTGAGGAGCATGGATGAGGGGTTGTCGGTGAACATCCCCCACTTTTTGGCACACTACCTCCACCGATCAGCTGCAGGGAGAGATCGGAGGAGCCATATGACTGGCGGGCATTTTGTTTCTAGGCTGGCCCGCCATTTTGGAGTGATTGGAGAGGAGATTCCAGCAGGGCTGGAGGTTGTGGTGACCCATCTCCCGGTTATTGACAGGGATTACTTGGTTAGACTTGGGATATGCCAGTTGGCTATGGGAGATTACGTTTGGGTAGCATTGGGGCCCGCTAGAGCTGCAGGGCCAGAGGCGGAGCAGGGAGGTCCTCAGGGAGCTCCGGCTGCTGCTCCAGCCCATCAGGAGGAGCCGCAGGCACCAGTACCCCCACCAGTCCCTGTACGCACGGTGAGTCAGAGAGTTGACGCAGTCGAGGGAGAGCTGAGAGCCTTGAGAGGCGTTGTTGATGGTATGAGGAGGGACTCAGAGTGGCTGGTTACGAGTATGAGCCGACTTTTGGAGCAGCAGGGTATTACCCACACTCGTCCAGATGGTACTCATGTTGCAGGAGTGACATTGGGATACACCCACAGAGTCCGGCCTAGGACTGATGATGCCAGCACCTCAGGGACCCACCCACACGACCACACTGACCCTTGATCTCTTGATTCCACGTGTTTATTGACATTGTTCCATGCACATTATTATTATTCTTTTTGGATTGTACTAATCGATATTCTCATTTATGCATTTGAGGTTTCAGTTTATATTTCTTAATATGCTTGACAAAGACTGGCATTAAGTTCAACATGAGAGTACGAGAGGACGTGAGAGATGAACCATGGAATGAGCCATTTTACAACAGACTGTTAGCAGTCTGGCTGGTGAACACATGCGCCGCATCTGGTAAACAGATGCGACGCATCCTATCCTTTATTTCATTTTATTTTATTTTTGTTTCAGGCCGCAGAGGATACGGCGCATCTCAATCCTGAGATGCGACGCATCTCCTGCAATGGTCATATCTTTATTTTTCTGCATTTTTTATTTTTGACTTTAAAACTTTTTATCAGTTTATTTTAATGCGGCGCATCCCTGGTTAAGGATGCGACGCATCTTCTATTCTGATCCGTATTTATTCCAGGCTCGATACGGCGTATCTTCTTCCATAAGATACGGCGCATCGACTGACCTGATGATTTTCATTTTTAATTTTTATGTTTTATTTTATCTAACTACTAATGTATTATGCAAGTTTGAACCTTTCTTAACTTAGGTGTGTTTTAAAGCCTTGGTGGTATTATAGATTCCTGCATTTCCTGTGGATACATTGATTATGAAGCTTAAACGTTCTAATCCACAAGAAAGATGATTTTTGCTCTTATACAAATAGAGGATCATACCGAGCAAATCTCAGGGGAGTTTTTCTGTTCTAATTCTTTTATTTTCCAGTTTTTAACCTTTGATACAAACAACGAGGACGTTGTTTAACTTAAGTGGGGGGATTGGAGAATTAGAACACTTGATGCGTGGTTTTGCAACCTTACAACAGGTTTTACCTCTCGAGGGATCTCAAGAGGCTTACAACCCCACCAGGCAGTGTACCTGACCGATGTAGTATAGTGTAGTGGTAAGTACGGGGGATTGATCGTTCTCCACAGGGAATAGTGTTCGTTAGGTATGAAAAACTACTCTAATAGGTCTAGGGGTGAGAGAAGATTCTTTTTATGTTTTTATATTTTTATGAAAGCAAGTAAAATCTCGGGTTTGAAAGAGTGGGCGGAATTAGTTGCTAGTCAACTAACCCAAATAACTACAAATGCAAATAAAATAAAATAACTGAAAATGAAAAGGTGGTAAAACTTATGTGGGGAGAAATGTGTTTACTTAGATTTCCTTACTCCCTAACTATCTTTTACCGGTTGATTAGTGTGTATTAATCGCGTGGATGACGGGTGTATTCCTTAATACTAATCGTGGGGTGGCGTACGTACTTCCCCAACTCTACAAGCTCCTACTTCACTCCTATGTCGAGCCGGCTAGGAAGCTCCTAACATGGGATCACTAGAATTCGCTTCTGCATTAAATACAACCATAAAAACCTTAGTACGCATTGGTTCATGTTTCTTAAGACGTTCAAGCAAGTTACCGAATAGGAAGTTAGCCAGTTTTCTTAAGCCTAACATAGATGAACAATCATCCAATACAACTAATAACACACTAATAACCAATAATCAATAGCTAGGTTTCATTAGATCTAAGCAAACACAAGATAAATCTAGCCTAGCATGTTAAACAAAAGACAAGAACAAGATAGAATCAAACAACACATAGACATATTGAACGATTAATTGATAACTTATCTTCAATGTAACATGGAAGATCTCAAGGCAAAAAGCCTTGAAAAAGCTGCTAAAATCGTCTTAGGGTTCTTACACACAAAGTTCCACAATAAGTTCCACACTAATGACAAAAAATTGCAAAACTATATATAGACTTTCAGATCTGACGGCGTCACGTTATGGAGTGTGACGCCGTCACCTCGCCGCTTTTAGGGTTCCCGGATGGCCTTCTTGACGCCGTCCCTCTTTAGCTCTCCAAAATCCGTTCTGGCTTATCAAGGCTTGACGCCATCAGAATTAGGCGTGACGCCGTCCCGCTTTAACTTATACCGTGACGACCTTGATCATATTAAAGGGTGACGCCGTCAGAATTCCCATGCAAATTTCTCTGGCTTATCATGAGTAATTTTCATATCCACCACTTTTGCCAAGCCATGACGCCGTCTGGGGATATTCCTGACGCTGTCAAAGGTAACTTCCAACATAATTTTAAGACTTTGTCGTTTTCTTCACTTTTATGCTCCAAAAACGTCCAAAATGCTTCCTTTTCCAGATTTCTTCTCCAAAGTACCTAAAATGACAAAAGGAACGATTTAGGGCAATATTTGATCAAATAAATACGATTTAGGGCTTAAATGACCCCCTAAAAGCGGTACACTTTTCGCTTCATCAAATACCCTTACACTTGAGATTTGCTTGTCCTCAAGCAAATGCGCTTTTATTCTAATCAAAATACAAGTTAGGGGTCATTTAACACTAATATAAAAGTAATTACAACAAATATTCGTTCCACTTTAATCATAATAAGCACGGAGATTACAAACTAGCACCTCACAAGTAGTGTTTAGATACTCACATCTCTCAAGTGTCATCAAAATAAATCTCATAAATGAAAACGGATAATATCTCTCACTACCTGTCATTGCAAATAGATTACCATAGGCTTGGGAAAGGATCAAAAACCTCCTCCACTAGGCGTAAGCACCTAAGATAAACTATCAAAGAGGGCTTTTAAACGGGTTATAACGTTAGGTGTAGGGATATGATAAACACGGTTTTGTTGGATAAGGGATATTTTACTGGTGGCGAGTTAAAGATCTTGATTAATTACATGTACTATACAATGTTGCTAAGCCAAGACTCGACTCGATTTAAGCTAATGAAAGAAAATAACAAAAACATAAAATAAACATAAAATAAAACGGGATGGTAGTCCGTATGTTTTTTCTACTTTTTTTTTTTTCTCATTTTTTTGTATTTTTCTTGATTTTTTGATTTTTTTTTTTTTGATTTTTTTTTTTTGACATACACTCTTGCCCTACCATCCAAAATAATACAACATAGGGGCGTTGCATTCCCCTTACACTTGAATTTTTACATAACTTTACAATTACTACTCTAATGACTTGAATTAAGATAATTGAAAAACTTGGAGTACTTTTAAAATATTTAGCACATATGGGGTAATAAATGATGTTCTTCCCTATTACTCCATTACACTAGTACTTTACCCATGAGTCCCAATCGTCCCAAAACAATATGTACAAGGATATGACTCGACTTAGCAACCATGTAATCAACTAGATAATTAACTTGGGTTTAAACAAATTTTGTCACAATAATGCACTAAAAATGAGTGCATACAAGGTAGGCTAAGGCGATTTGGGTGTACATTTTAGTGGGGTGTAATCAAATTCTTCCTTTAAGTAAAATGCTTAAAGGTCGAAACGAAAAGATAGGCTCTGAAGGGTGTACTAGGGGTATCGTGTACCAAAAATGAGTACAACGCAAAGGGTGTGGGAGAATTACTTGACCAATGTAGCCAAAGTAATTATAACAAAAAACACAGGTGTAAAACAATGGGTTAATCCTAATGCCTCTTATCATGTAGTAAATCTAACTACACGAATGTAGTCTCACTTGTGGCCTCGGAATGGTCCTAACGCAAGTTCTAGAATCTAAGTGCTACTGGTACACACATCATAGCATAAATGCTTTTCCTACCAATTCTAGGGGCGAACCTCACATATTTGGGGGTGGAAATTTTTTTAGTGGTACGGTTTTGTGCTAGTCATATAATTTCCTATCCATGAGACGCTCATTAAGATCAAAGTTTCACTCCTAAATGTTGTAAAAAATTTTAAATTTGGCACTAAAATTACCCTAACAGGTGTTTATCTCAGTTTTATTACACATTTACTATTAAATAAACAAAAATCAAGTGCAATTGTATTCTCTAATCGTACTTTACCCCCCCCCCCCTTACACTTAAGATGAACATTGTCCCCAATGTTCAAATAACAAGATGTAAAAGTAAAAAGGTAAAAGAATGAAATCAAATACTCCCCTGATTCGTTCAGTATGGATGATGTGATAATTTGGTTAAATCTTCTTCCAAAGTAATGTTGAAGCTCCATGACTAATGCATCGCCATAAGCTTGATTCTACAAACATTTCCTTGTCCAAAATAACCTGTTAAACCTGAGAAAACAAACACGAAAACCTGCATAACATCGGCGGGATAAACTCTATATATAAGGATATAATGCTTGTGGAATGATAATTTTGCAGATTCCTGGAGATTATAAGTTAGAGATTTAATAAAAACTTTTTATGAAAACAAAACTTTCAAAATTTTCAGAAAATTAAACCTGACGCCGTCAGGTTGTAAATCCTGACGCCGTCAGAAATAATCTGACAGAATTCTCATGTTACGTTTCGGGAAAATTTTTGGAAAAACCTACACCTTACTTCCTGGAATTCCTGCAAAACATCATTATGACTCGATACAAGCATTTGACTCAAACAAATACTAATATGTATGTTAATTTATTATTATTATGATTCATGTTCATTTGTTCTAATAAACCGATTTAGATTTCCCTTACACTTAACTTTTGCAAAATACCTTTATATGTAGTTAAGACGAAGTTAAAAACAAAATAAAGCATTTTCACAAATTAGTTTTGAACATGAATCAATAATAATAAAATTTAAACATACATACGGAAACAAATAAAATCAAACAAACAAATAAACACACAAAGCAAATAAAGCTTGGGTTGCCTCCCAAGAAGCGCTTTTCTTTATTAACGAGTCTTGTAGCTAGACTCAAAGTCACCTACATTACGTGACTTCTTCATCAAAAGTTATGTCTTCCTCATTGATCATTTCATTACCATTCTCTTGATAATGCTTGACTCGTTGTATATTCACAGTGAATTCTCTATCTTCGTCGTCAATCAACACAACGGCTCCGGTTTTAGAGGAGCTCCTTACGGTAAAAGGTCCATACCATCTAGATTTAAGTTTTCCAGGAAATAGTCTTAAGCGAGAATTATATAATAAGACCTTGTCTCCTTCTGAAAACTCCTTTGGTCTCTTAATCCGTTGGTCATGCCATCTTTTTGCCCTTTCTTTGTATGTAATGGAAGATTCATAAGCCTCTAATCTCAATTCATCGAGCTCTTGGAGCTGTAAGAATCTATTTGTTCCTGCAACCGTATAATCCAAATTACATGCCTTAAGTGCCCAATACGCCTGGTGTTCCAGTTCTACTGGAAGGTGGCATGCCTTGCCATATACCATACGGAACGGGGTTGTCCCGATTGGTATCTTATAAGCGGTTCGAAATGCCCACAAAGCTTCATCGAGCTTAAAAGACCAATCTTTTCTGTTTTGATTGACCGTTTTCTCTAGTATTCTCTTTATGGCTCTATTAGTGTTTTCGACTTGACCATTGGTTTGAGGATGGTAAGCGGTGGAGAATCGGTGAGAGACTCCATATCTTTTCATAACTTTCTCCATTTGCGAATTGCAAAAATGGGTTCCCCTGTCGCTAATAAGAGCCTTCGGAATTCCGAACCTAGCGAACAATTTTTTTAAGAAATGAATGACTACCCTAGCGTCGTTAGTCCTAAGGGCTTGCGCTTCTACCCATTTCGAAACATAGTCAATTGCCACTAAGATGTATTCATTCCCTCCTGAAGATGGGAAGGGTCCCATGAAATCAATTCCCCAAACATCGAAAACCTCGCAAACTTGTATATAGTTCTGTGGGGCTTCATCCCTCCTAGAGATATTCCCAGCTCTTTGACACGCGTCACAAGTCTGTATCATTCCCTTCACATCACGAAATATTGTAGGCCAATAGAATCCTGCGTCGAAGACCTTTCGTGCAGTAGTGTTCATTCCGTGATGTCCTCCCGATGGACCTGCATGACACTCTTTCATAATTCTGACAGCCTCATTTTCCGAAACACAATGCCTGATTACCTGATCCGGACATCTTCGGAATAAGAAGGGTTCATCCCAAAAGTAGTACTTTAATTGATTGAAGAACCTCTTTTTTTCATGCCTGCTCATATGCTCAGGAATGACTCTACTTGCCAGGTAGTTAGCATAATCCGCATACCAAGGTTCAGAATCATTTATTGACATGAGCTGCTCTTCAGGAAATGATTCCCGAATCTCACTCTTGTCAGATTCAGCGAGGCTGGGGTTTTCGAGACGAGAGAGATGATCAGCCGCAAGATTCTCTGCTCCTTTCTTATCACGAATCTCAACATCGAACTCTTGCAATAGTAGGATCCAACGAAGTAACCGTAGTTTAGCATCCTGTTTAGCGAAAAGATATCGAATAGCTGAATGGTCCGTAAAAACAACCGTTTTAGAAAGGACAAGATACTGGCGAAACTTATCAAAAGCAAATACCACGGCTAGTAATTCCTTTTCAGTGGTAGTGTAGTTTTCTTGAGCAGGATTCATGGTTTTGCTAGCGTAGTATATTGGCTGAAAGTGTTTGTTAAGCCTTTGGCCTAATACTGCTCCAACAGCATAATCACTAGCATCGCACATGATTTCAAAGGGTAACTCCTAGTTAGGGGTGACCATAATTGGAGCTTGGGTAAGTTCCTGCTTCATTCGATCGAATGCGTCCTTGCACTCTTGAGAGAAGTCGAACGGGGCATCCTTCATGAGCAACTGAGTCATTGGTTTAGCTACCTTTGAGAAATCTTTAATGAATCTCCTATAGAAGCCAGCATGACCCAAAAAGCTACGGATTGCCTTGACAGTTGTTGGATAGGGAAGTTTGGATATAGCTTCAATTTTTGCCCGGTCTACTTCAATTCCACTTCCTGAAATTTTGTGCCCTAGCACAATCCTTTCTTTTACCATAAAGTGGCACTTTTCCCAGTTTAGTACCAAGTTAGTCTCCTCACAACGTTTGAGCTTTTTCTCAAGGTTAGCAAGACAGCGATCAAAAGAGTTTCCAAAGACCGAAAAATCATCCATGAAGACCTCCATGCTGTCTTCCATTGCCTCATGGAAGATTGCCGTCATGCAGCGCTGGAAAGTGGCGGGGGCGTTACATAGTCCAAAGGGCATTCGCTTGTAGGCGAAGGTGCCATAAGGGCATGTAAACGTAGTCTTTTCTTGGTCCTCAGGAGCGATAGGGATCTGGAAATATCCTGAGAACCCATCTAGGAAGCAGTAGTACTCATGCCCTGCTAACCTTTCCAACATTTGGTCGATAAATGGGAGAGGGAAATGATCTTTTCGGGTTGCATCATTAAACTTCCTATAATCGATGCACACACGCCATCCAGTTACTGTTCATGAGGCACTAACTCATCCTTATCGTTCTTTACTACTGTCATTCCTCCCTTTTTTGGTACAACCTGTACAGGACTTACCCATGGACTGTCGGAAATTGGGTAAATTAGCCCTGCATCTAGGAGCTTAATGACTTCCTTTTTCACGACTTCCTTAATGTTGGGGTTTACTCGCCTTTGAGGCTGCACGGTGGGTTTATAATCCTCCTCCATGAGGATTTTATGCGTGCAGAAAGTAGAGTCAATCCCCTTGATGTCGGCTACACTCCATGCTATAACTCCTTTATATTTTTTTAAAACTCCTAAGAGTTTATCTTTTTGTTCACTTTTCAAGGAAGAGCTTATGATTACCGGAAGTTGATCTTCCCCTTGGAGGAAAGCATATTCAAGGTTGGTTGGGAGTTCCTTGAGTTCTACCGCAGGTGGCTCGATGATGGAGGGTTTAAGTTTGTTTTTGGGTTTACGAAGCTCAAGCTGTTCGATTTCTTGTCTGGGATAAAAAGAGACTGCGTTTACATCCATAGTCTTTTCCTCCTCAAAGATGGGTAAGAAAGCTTCATCTCGCAACCAACCAGCTTCCATCTGTTCATCTATACAATTGTCAATCTCGTCGGATAGTTCATCGATTTCTTCGATGAAATACAGCTGATTATCTGCTTCGAGAGAAAGATTCATTGTGTCCTTGATGTCGAAGGTTAAGCTATCGGCCCCCACTCGTAAGGTTAGTTTGCCGTCATGAACATCAATAACAGCACGAGCAGTTGCAAGGAATGGCCTCCCTAGAATAATGGGCACTAAGTCATCTTCTTCCATCTCTAAGATGATGAAGTCAACTGGAAATTTGAACTTCCCTACCTTAACCAGCACATTCTTACATATTCCTAAGGGGTATTTGACTGATCTATCGGCTAGTTGGATGTTCATACGGGTTGGTTTCAACCCAGAATACCCTAATTTAAGGAACATGGAATGCGGCATAAGATTGATACTTGCTCCTAAGTCGGCTAAAGCATTCTTGACTGAAAGAGATCCTATTGAGCAGGGTAGGGTGAAACTACCTGGATCGTCCACCTTCTTTGGCAGCCCTCGTTGAGTCACCACAGGACATTCTTCTCCTAAGGTTACAAGACCCTCGAGCCCTTTTCTGTTGGTTAGCAACTTCTTGAAGTATGTACTATATTTGGGCATATGGTAGCATGCATCAAGAAGGGGTATGGTGACGACCGAATTCTTCAAATATGACAGGAATCTTTTATTATCATTTTCGACCTTTTGATTCTTGAGACGGGACGGGTATGGGACTTTAATGGGCTGTTTGGTTGGAGTAGGTGGAGAGGGAGTTACCGGAGAGGTTTGTTCGGGATTCTCATCGTTCACATTATCTTCCTCCTCATGAGGGGTGTTGGGTTCCATGATGTTAGATTGTTGAGCTGGGTAAGGTGGATCCTTAGTAGTTGTTCCAGCACGAGTGGTGATGGCGAGTAAGGGATCTCTTTGAGGTTCACCAAGGCCGTCGAGAGTGGCGTTGAGTTCTGCGAATATGGCCCTTATGTCATTTTGTTGGCTATTGATAAGGTTGTCGAGACCATTTAGTTGCAAATTCTTTTCAAACGTGAAATGCCCAAGATCATCCTCAAAAGTGCTCCTAACCTTATAGTCAGGATATTTTCCTCCTCCCTCTTCTCTCACAAGATTTCCCCAAGGGGTGAAATCATTGTTTTGGTAGAAAGTTAAGAGCGAAGGATCATCGAAGATGTCGTGGCTTGACAAGCATGCTTGTTCGGTGGTGGTATCATCCCCGCATTCCTCCACTTCATGCGGGCCACCACATTGGTCACAGATCAAGTATGGGTTTGACAACCGTTTAGTTGGTTGTGACTTGTCTAAATAAGAGACTTGATCATTCATTCTACTCAACCGGCTAGCAAAAGGAGGGTCTTTCATGATCTTGGAAATGCTCATGATCGAATCGGGTTCATCCCAGGTATCGTCTTGATCATTTGCGTATTCCTCAATTCTATTCCATCCTTCCTCAGCGCTTAGGTTGGCTATTTTTCCTTTTACCGAATTATTAATGCCAAATTGGTCGCTTTTAGGGACACTATCATAAAAGATTTGGACAAGAAGCCAGAGTTCAATGCCATGATGAGGGACTTGTCTAATCAGATCTTTGAATCTGATCCAGGATTCGTGAAGGGGTTCAGCTGGTCCAATATGGAAGCGGAAGATTTCGTCTCTTAACGTTGAAGTTCTTCCTAATGGAAAGAATTTCTCATAGAATTTTGAGGCAAGCTGTTCCCATGTGAAAATAGATTCGGAGGGAAGTTGGTTATACCAGTCTCCGGCTTTTTCATGAAGGGTGAAGGGAAAGAATCGCAGCCGGGAGGTATCTCTAGTGGCTCCATCCGTATGGAGGGTATCCACTATTTTCAGGAAGTCCTTGATGTGTTGGATTGGATCTTCAGTTTTCAATCCGTGAAACTTGCATACACTTTGGACCAGCCAAATATCGGTTGCACGCAAGACCCTATCCGTGCGTTCATTTGGAAAAACGATAGCATTGGAAAAACCACGTGAGGTGGGAGAAGAGTAGTCCTTGAGGCATTTAGGAATTTGGTTTTCGGGAACCTCCATATCGTGATTGGGTTGAGGGCTAGGAGGTGTAGAGTGATGATTGGATTCTTCCTCGGAGAGGACATCATCAAAGTTGATGGCAAAGCCAGATGGTTCAGGTGTTGCAAAGAGTCGCCTTAATCTTCGCATTTCCCTATCAGGTTCTGCGTAGGGTAAAATAAGGTCGCTTAGTGAACTACGACTCCTGGTGACTCTGAGATTGGAGAAATCTTTGTTTACCATGATGGCCAAGGAAGATTTGAGCAATGGACGGAGCAGAAAAAGATAGACTAAAGAAAACCTAGAAAAATAAAATAAAAATCTCACTAGAAAGGAATCTAGTGAGTAGACCTATAAAATAAGAATTCAACCTAAACAATAACTATTCCCCGGCAGCGGCGCCAAAAACTTGATGCGTGGTTTTGCAACCTTACAACAGGTTTTACGTCTCGAGGGATCTCAAGAGGCTTACAACCCCACCAGGCAGTGTACCTGACCGATGTAGTATAGTGTAGTGGTAAGTACGGGGGATTGATCGTTCTCCACAGGGAATAGTGTTCGTTAGGTATGAAAAACTACTCTAATAGGTCTAGGGGTGAGAGAAGATTCTTTTTATGTTTTTATATTTTTATGAAAGCAAGTAAAATCTCGGGTTTGAAAGAGTGGGCGGAATTAGTTGCTAGTCAACTAACCCAAATAACTACGAATGCAAATAAAATAAAATAACTGAAAATGAAAAGGTGGTAAAACTTATGTGGGGAGAAATGTGTTTACTTAGATTTCCTTACTCCCAAACTATATTTTACCGGTTGATTAGTGTGTATTAATCGCGTGGATGACGGGTGTATTCCTTAATACCAATCGTGGGGTGGCGTACGTACTTCCCCAACTCTACAAGCTCCTACTTCACTCCTATGTCGAGCCAGCTAGGAAGCTCCTAACATGGGATCACTAGAATTCGCTTGTGCATTAAATACAACCATAAAAACCTTAGTACGCATTGGTTCATGTTTCTTAAGACGTTCAAGCAAGTTACCGAATAGGAAGTTAGCCAGTTTTCTTAAGCCTAACATAGATGAACAATCATCCAATACAACTAATAACACACTAATAACCAATAATCAATAGCTAGGTTTCATTAGATCTAAGCAAACACAAGATAAATCTAGCCTAGCATGTTAAACAAAAGACAAGAACAAGATAGAATCAAACAACACATAGACATATTGAATGATTAATTGATAACTTATCTTCAATGTAACATGGAAGATCTCAAGGCAAAAAGCCTTGAAAAAGCTGCTAAAATCGTCTTAGGGTTCTTACACACAAAGTTCCACAATAAGTTCCACACTAATGACAAAAAATTGCAAAACTATATATAGACTTTCAGATCTGACGGCGTCACGTTATGGAGTGTGACGCCGTCACCTCGCCGCTTTTAGGGTTCCCGGATGGCCTTCTTGACGCCGTCCCTCTTTAGCTCTCCAAAATCCGTTCTGGCTTATCAAGGCTTGACGCCGTCAGAATTAGGCGTGACGCCGTCCCGCTTTAACTTATACCTGGACGACCTTGATCATATTAAAGGGTGACGCCGGCAGAATTCCCATGCAAATTTCTCTGGCTTATCATGAGTAATTTTCATATCCACCACTTTTGCCAAGCCATGACGCCGTCTGGGGATATTCCTGATGCCGTCAAAGGTAACTTCCAGCATAATTTTAAGACTTTGTCGTTTTCTTCACTTTTATGCTCCAAAAACGTCCAAAATGCTTCCTTTTCCAGATTTCTTCTCCAAAGTACCTAAAATGACAAAAGGAACGATTTAGGGCAATATTTGATCAAATAAATACGATTTAGGGCTTAAATGACCCCTTAAAAGCGGTACACTTTTCGCTTCATCAACACTTAACACTTACTTGTCCTAAACTTTTCAAAATATGCTTAAAATGTGCTTAATATATAAAAATTTAAAATTTTTTAGCATGTTTTTGTTTAAAGTCTAAGTTGCATAGCTGCACACATGACGTTATTTTCAAAAATTGTGATTTTTCAAAATTCACAAATCTATGAGTGTGCCGGTGACTTGTAAACTTTAGAACTTGGCTAGTATACTATTCGAGACCACCATAATAAGTATTATTTATATAATTGGAATGACTTGTCTAAATTGGTAAATTTCTAGGATTACACCCAAAAAGCCTATTATATGTTTTGTGTTATTAACTAACTACACTGGTTAGTTAACCCCCGTATAAACCCTTTTGTTACTCTCACTTTTAGAGTAAGATACCCCTAGAAAAACACTCAGAGCCATTCCTTTCGTTTCTTACACCTTTGTTAAAATGTTTCGTTACACCCTTACACCTTAGCCTACCCTATAGATTAAAATTCGTGGTTGGTTAATTGCTTTAGGCAAAGTGTGTTTCCTTACATTACCTGTGTTCGCGTGCGTAATTCATTATCTATGGTTAGGTCGGGAAATTGCACAATGCAATTGGAGTGAAAGTAAATATTGTATATCTTTGAGTTTATTTTTCGTGTGTTTACTACTTTCACTATTACCGTTATTTCTGAAGTCATGAAAAGTATGGAAAAATTATCCAGAGTTATCGTTTTGGTGATGTGGTGAAATTTTACACATCTATGTTTATGTTAGTAGTTTAAAAAAAAAAAATTGAAAAAATAAGAAAAGAAAAAGAAAAAAGAAGAGTTGGAAGTTTGTTTAACCAACTTATGTAAAGTTTTGTATTAAGTGGTCGATATCACCACTAGTTGTTGTATATTATACTTATGGATTGAATGGGAATTGGCAGTTATGGGAACACCAACTAAGGTTTATTCTTTGATTAAGATCTTGTTGAGTATAATTCGTGTCTACCTAAAGCGTGTGTTTCAAGTGTTAAAGCGTGAGTTATTCTATGATATGAGTCTTATTCATGGGATGGTTGGGATAGTGATTAACCACACTTAGGATTTTAATTTATCTGTTTTGTTTATTTTTCATTTTTACACCAATTTGTATCCCATATATTATCCATACCCTATATTATTCTTGAACCAAGCCTTTGATTTATTGAGATTAGGGATTTGAGCAATCTTAAGTATCGTAGTCGTGGATTCGGCTATGTATTTATGATTTTGTCGCCCTTTTTGATATAATATTATTGGTAAAGATTACTTGGTCCTATCTTTAGCCTATTCGAGTTAAGGATTTGAGCAATTGCAAGTATCGTGTTCGTGGATTCGATCATGTATTTGTGATTTTGTCGCCTTTTCTGGAATTTGAGATCGATAGAGATTAAGGAGAATAATTAACCCTTTAAGCCTAAAAACCCTTTTTACCGCTTTAGACTTGTTATTCCTTGGCTTTAGTGGGGGAGATGTGTATACTTGCCAAGCTTATGATAGAATATTCGTCACGACTGGACAGTAAACGATTAGATTTGCTTTTATCAAATTATTTTATTTTACTTCTAATTCGTTAAGTGTTTGGTTGTGTGATTATGACAAAAATGAATACATGCTTAAATATAAAAATAAATCCTAAATATCTTTTAGGATACATTTTCATAAGATTAATTCTAAGGTTTACTTGGGGACAAGTAAAGTTCAAGTGGGGGGATATTTGATGAACTCAAATAAGTACATTTTATTACTATCATTTATCTTATTTATTTGACTTGTTTTATTATATTATGTATGAGGATTGATACTTAATCGTTTACTTTTGTAATTCTCAGGTAAAAACAAGCATTTGGTGAAACTTAGCGATTTTGGACTTATTATGGAGCAAAACATGCAAGAAGTTAAGAGTCTACTGAAATGTACAAGATCAAGACAAATCTGCTCCAGATGCGCCGCATCTCACTTATTACATACGGCGCATCACTATCCAGATTTCACCAGATACGATCCAAGATACAAGAGGACATGCGCCGCATCTATTTATGGAGTTACGCCGCATCTTCTGGCGGTGTATGAATATTCCTGAATATATTAATCTTGGACCCCACGCGAAGTTAAGTCAATGCGCCACATCTACTTACTAGATGCGCCGCATCTTACCCTCAGACAGAAACTATAAATACCCCAAGACCAGACGAATTCCAGAGCTTTTGGAGTCGAACAAGTACGAAGACCAGAAATACCTAAGGCCGAATTCAGACGAATAGGCAGCACAAGACACACCCAAACAAAGATACAAGAGCTATAAGAAGGTGCTGCATGTGTTTAATTCATTAAGTAGTTTTGTTTTATTGTGTTAGTAAACTTTAATTCATCAAGATTGGTGGCTTGTGTAATGTGACAACGGAAAGATTGCACTCCCTTAAAACTGCTTTCTCATTAATTAAAGTTTATATGTTGATGTCTTTGGTGACTTTTATTAGTGCATTGATAACCTCTGTGTCTAGCTGAGCGTTGATCGGGTCGCCATGCCTCTGCCCTCGCCTATTTATTAGATCGCCTATGCATTCTATCGTCTGTAAAAAAGTAGGAAGAAAGATAAATAGGATAGTGATAAGTAATCATTAAGGGTTTACTCGCCGATAAGATTAGAACCAACGAGAAAGGACTTAATCTCGGTGCGTTGCATCGAACTATACACTTCATATAAAACTAGCAATAAAACAAGTGACAAACTACTTATCTATCAGGACAGATCTTCTTATTGTCTCGAGTATTTATCTGTGTACGTGTGTGCTATTCGCCGATTCGTGCCTATTGGTTTAGTTTATTATTTAATTGCAACCAAATCGTGCCAGTCTCTCAGGCTGAACCCCCTTGCGTTAGAATAGGTTGTATAGCTAACTTATTATATTAAAATACTGATTAGAATAACTAGATAATACGTTCCACTCTTAGTGATCGACACTCTACTTACCATTATATTCATACTGATAGAAACTATAAATACCCCAAGACCATACGAATTCCAGAGCTTTTGGAGTCGAACAAGTACGAAGACCAGAAATACTTAAGGCCGAATTCAGACGAATAGGCAGCACAAGACACACCCAAACAAAGATACAAGAGCTATAAGAAGGTGCTGCATGTGTTTAATTCATTAAGTAGTTTTGTTTTATTGTGTTAGTAAACTTTAATTTATCAAGATTGGTGGCTTGTGTAATGTGACAACGGAAAGATTGCACTCCCTTAAAACTGCTTTCTCATTAATTAAAGTTTATATGTTGATGTCTTTGGTGACTTTTATTAGTGCATTGATAACCTCTGTGTCTAGCTGAGCGTTGATCGGGTCGCCATGCCTCTGCCCTCGCCTATTTTTTAGATCGCCTATTGTTGGGAATTATGATGCGTATCAAGAGCAGACAACTTAGGTCTGGTAGTTTACTAAGTTAGGTCTGTTTGTGTTATTAGGTCTGGTAATGTAAAGTTAAGTCTGGTAGCATGTTTAAGTCTGGTTGACTTATATAGTTAAGTCTGGTCGTGAAGATAGGAAAGTTTGTTAGAGTTATGTTAGGAAAAGATACAATGCGTGTATGTATCTTTGTAGAAGATTTGTGTATATCTTATGTGTCGTCTAGGGTTTCCTTGCGTTATAAAAGGATCCCTAAAGATTGTTAGTGTGTGTGTGAGTTGTACGAATTGATTATAGTGAATATCAATATACGAAGTTAGTGATATCCCTGCTTGTGTTCTTAATTGTTCTTGTTAAGATTCCGCATTAACAATAACAATCACTTAGGGTTTCTCACTTAGATTGGTTCGGATTTATCCTAACCATCTACTAGGTATTCAAGACTACTTAGTGATCCATATACAATTTGTGGACCAACAAGTGGTATCAGAGCAAGGAGAGAGACTCTGAATTCGTAGAACACTAAATCCCTAAAACCTAATTCTCACTCAAATCACCCTTCACAATGTCTGAACTCGATAAGCCTGAAACTTTCTCAATCCATAACAGTGAGGATGAGCAATCAAACCATGAAGATGAAGGAAAAACCGAAACCAGTAACTCCCAAACACAACAACAACCCATCCCTTCCACAACCACAATCTCAAACATAACTTCCACTACTGAAGAGAGAAGAGTATGATATATGGGCCATGGAGATGGAACATTATCTGGAATACATTGATAGTGATGTATGGAAGGTGATTCAAAAGGGAAATTCTAAGAAGAGAATTTCACAAGGGAATGATGGGCAGCTCAGAATAATGCCACCAGTATCTGCTGAGGAGATTAGGGCTGTGGAGAAGGAAAAGAAGGCCAGAACCTTGCTTCTTATGGCTATTCCTAAGGAGCATCTACAAAGGTTTCATGGCATTCTTGATGCTAAGGAGATGTGGGAAGCTATCAAGAAACGATTTGGAGGTAATGCTAACTCCAAAAAGATGCAAAAGGCTGTTCTTAAACAGCAATTTGAAACATTCAGTGTTTCAAAGACTGAAGGTTTGGAGAAGGGCTATGACAGATTTCAACATCTGTTAACACAACTGGAAGTTCATGGTGCAGCAGTCTCAAATGAGGATGCAAATCACAAATTCCTTAGATCTTTACCATCAGAATGGGGCAATGTATCTGTGGCGATGAGGATTAAGGAGGAAGTAGATTCTATGACACCTGATGACCTATACAATAATCTCAGGATGTTTGAAAGGGACATCAGTAACAACACTCAGGCTTCAACCAGTTCATCAAATGTTGCTTTTGTGTCTCAAAACAAAAGCAGTACTTACAAGGTTAGATCTGGTGGTGTTAGGTCTGGTAACTATGAAACTCCTTCAAGTGAAAGGTCTGCTTCAAGTTTTACTGATGAGGTGATACATTCTTTCTTTGCCAATCAAACGGAAGATGAAAGCTTTATTAGTGAAGACCTTGAACAGATTAATGATGCTGAAGTTGAGGAGATGGATATAAAATGGCACATTGCCATGGTTGCTTTAAGGGTCAAACGATTTCAGAAGCAATATGGTAGGACTATCAACTTCAACAACAAATCACCAGTGGGATACACAAAGAGGACTGTTGAATGCTACAATTGTCACAAGCATGGGCATTTTTCAAGAGATTGTCCAGAGAAGAAGTCTGCTGATGAGAAAAGAGTTGAAGATGGGAAGATGGAAAAGAATCAGATGAGCCTGCTGACAATGGAAGCTGGAGGAGTCAATTGGGGTGAGCATCCAAGAGTAAATGAGGAGTCTGATCATGCTCTCATGGCCATTGGTAATGAGGTATCATTATGCTCTAAATTATGTACTGACTCATATAATCATGTTAAGGCTTTGTGTGATGAGCAGCAAGAACAAATAGGTGATCTAGAAGTAAATTTATTAGCACATAAAAATGCTGTAAAAACTTTAGAGGCACAAAAGGTCACCCTTCAAAACCAACATGCTGCTTTAAATGAAAAACTATACTTTCAAGCTAATAAGATATATGAACAAGATGAGAAGCTTAAAAGGTATAGACAATTAGGACTTAAAATTCAGAAGGAGAGGGATGAGCTGAGAAAAAGGGTAGATCAATGGAACAATTCAAATAATAACCTGTTTAAGTGTTGGGATTCTCAAATTAAGTCAAATAAAAAATGTGGCTTAGGATATGAGGAAAATGAGAATAGGGCTATATTTAAGAATAGAGAAGAGGACTATGCTGATAAACCTTTGTACAATAGGTTTGTTAAGACTGGTGACTTTAAGGGAGTACCACCACCTTTGAGTGATGACTATACTCCTCTTGAAAAAAAAGAGTTGGATGATTCACTCTTTGTGTATGGTAAGAAAGGTCCTCAAGTGCCTGAACCAACTACCTCAGAGGACAAATCTAGTAGATATTCTTCTTGTCAATCCAATGACTCTGAAGGATCTATTGATGGTTCCTCTGATCACTCTAAGTCTGAGTCAAATAGTGAGGAAAAAGAGAATCCTGAACCTAAGGTTGTTAAGAAGTGTGAACCTGTTGTTACTAAACCATTAGCGACTGAACAAAAGGCTGAGACAGTTAAACCTAGTTGTGTCAATCACATAAAAACTCCTAGGGAATCTGTTAAATTGAATGAGTCACCTAGAAGCAATAGTGTTCACAGAGAAAGTAGGAGTAGTTACACTTATGCTCCTAAAAGATGCTTTGTGTGTGGAAGTTTGAGTCATTTAATAAGAGATTGTGACTTCCATGAAAAGAGAATGAAAAGAGAGGCTGAGCAAAAGAGAATGAATGTTAATAAGGTTCATGGTTCAAATAAACCAGTTTGGAACAATGCTAGTAGAGTTAACCATGCTAACCAGTTTGTCCCCAGACCTGTTCAACTAAATAACACTACCAGACCTAACTCTTTTGTTAATTCTGGTAGACCAAATTTTGGGTCTGGCTACAGAAATTTTAATGTGAATAGGCAAAATGTTAACCTTATGAGGCCTAAAGTGAATACTGGTTATGTTAACTCTGTGAGACCTAATGTGAACACTGGTTTTGTAAGACCCAAGCAACCTTTTCAAAAACCTCAGGTGAATGCAAATTTTAAAAGAAATAATTTTTACAAAGCTCATTCACCTGTGAGAAGACAAGTTGGAAAGCAAACAGCAAAACCCTTAAAGGGAAATGGGGATTCTGCTGTTAAGACCTCAGCATGTATGTCTTGGGATTCAAACAAAAATAAATCCATGTATAAATCCCAAAACAACAGTGGATCAAGTTCAATTAAGAAATTTAAGCATATTGATCCACAAGGCGGACCCAAGCCTACTCAGGCCTGGGTTCCTAAGAGAAACTAATTTCTCTTCTTTATGTGCAGGATCATCCACTATGCTATATGGAAGATAGAGGAATACTTGACAGTGGATGCTCTGGGCACATGACTGGTAACAAGAACTATCTCAATGATTTTCATGAATTCGAGGGAGGTTCTGTTACTTTTGGAGGAAGCAAGGGACAAATAACTGGTAAAGGAAGAATTATTGTGGGCAACATAGAATTTGACAATGTATCTTTTGTGAAAGAACTTGGGCAGTTCAACCTTTTCTCAATATCACAGATTTGTGATACTCAGCATAAGGTGCTTTTTACTGAAACTGATTGTCTTGTGTTGACTCCGGACTTTAAGATGCCTGAAGAACATCAAATTCTTCTTAAAGTTCCCAGACAACACAAAATGTACAGTTTTGATATGAAAGCATCTAATTCTGCAAAAGGTGCTACCTGTTTAATTGCAAAAGCTACATTGGATGAATCTAAGTTGTGGCACAGAAGGTTAGGCCATGTGAATTTCAAAAACATGAATAAACTTGTGAAGAATAACCTTGTGAGAGGTTTTCCTTTAAAATTGTTTAAAAAATGATCATACTTGTGTGGCTTGCAACAAGGGAAAACAACATAGGGCATCCTGTAAGGTTAAATTAGAAAGATTAATCACTGAACCTTTGCAAACCCTACATATGGATCTTTTTGGCCCTACATCTGTCCATAGTATTAATCATGCATGCTATTGCCTTGTCATTACAGATGATTGTACTAGATATTGTTGGGTGTTCTTTATGTCTAGGAAGGATGAAGCTACCCCTTTGATTCAAAATTTCATTAGACAGATTGAAAACCTTATTGATAAACGAGTTAAAATCATTAGGAGTGATAATGGCACTGAATTTAAAAACAAGAGCATGCTAGATTTTTGTGGTAATAAAGGAATTAAGCAACAATTCAGTAATGCAAGAACTCCTCAGCAAAATGGAGTTGCAGAGAGAATGAACAGGACACTTATTGAGGCAGCTAGGACTATGCTAGCAGATTCACTTTTACCTACTACATTTTGGGCTGAAGCAGTCAGCAATGCCTGCTACATCTTTAATAGGGTTAGAGTGACCAAGCCTCAAAATAGAACTCCTTATGAGCTTATGTTTGGCCACAAACCAGTTGTTAGCCATATAAGACCTTTTGGGTGTCATGTTACCATTCTTGATACTCTAAGTGTTCTTGGAAAATTTGAAGGAAAGTCTGATGAAGGGTTTTTACTTGGGTATGCATTAAACAGTAAAGCCTTTAGGGTTTACAATCTAGTATCCAAGAAAGTAGAAGAAAATCTGCATGTAAACTTTCTTGAGGAAAAACCCAATGTCAAGGGAATTGGTCATAGGTGGATGTTTGATATTGATTATTTGACTGATTCTATGAATTATGTTCCTGTCTCCAAGGAGAATCAAATTAACCCTATTGCAGGTACCCAAGAAGCTACTAACATTGCAGGTACCAAAGATTCTTCAAATTCAGGGAACATTGATGATATGGCTGAGCTTGTTGTGATTCCATCTACAGAGAACAAGTCTGATGCAGCTGAAGCAGTAATCAAGGATTCTTCCACTCAGAAAATAGATTCTGAAGTTAAGTCTGGCAAAGTCAAATCCCCTAGCATTACCAGTACTTCACATTTTAAGTCTGGTAGTGATGTTCTACCAGACCTTTCTTCAAATACTGCATGTGCTGATTCTGAGATGCCAGAACTTGAAGTATTTCCAAATCCTAATGAAGGTGTTTTTGATGGGGCTTCCTACGATGAAGGAGGAATTATTACTGATTTCAACAACTTACCCACTGAAGTGGAAGTAAGTCCAACCCCCACTCTCAGGATCCACACCATTCATCCCAAAAGCCAAATAATTGGTAACCCCAAGTCTGCTGTTCAAACAAGAAGTAGAGTGCAACATCAGTCTGATTCTCTTGCACTCATTAGCCTGATTAAGCAACAACAAAGGGTCAACCATAAGGACCAGCAACACTGCTTATTTGCTTGCTTTCTTTCTCAAAGTGAACCCACTACAGTTTCTGAAGCTTTAGGGGAGGAAAGTTGGGTAGAAGCCATGCAAGAAGAGTTGTTGCAGTTCAAGCTACAGAAAGTATGGGTTCTTGTAGACCTACCTAATGGAGCTAAAGTTATTGGTACTAAATGGGTCTTCAGGAATAAAAGGGATGAAAGAGGGGTAGTTGTAAGGAACAAAGCAAGGTTGGTAGCTCAAGGATACAAACAGGAGGAGGGCATAGATTATGATGAGGTTTTTGCTCCTGTAGCAAGGATTGAAGCTATCAGGTTATTTTTGGCCTATGCATCATACATGGGATTCAAGGTATATCAGATGGATGTCAAAAGTGCTTTTCTTTATGGCACTATTGAAGAAGATGTGTATGTACATCAACCTCCTGGCTTTGAGGATCTTGCTAACCCTAATCAAGTGTATAAGGTTATTAAAGCTCTATATGGTCTTCATCAGGCTCCTAGAGCTTGGTATGAAACTCTTTCACAGTTTCTTGAAGAACATGGATACATCAGGGGTGTAATTGACAAGACTTTATTTATTAAGAGAGATCAGAAGGATATTATCCTTGTCCAAATTTATGTGGATGATATCATTTTTGGATCCACAAGAAAGTCTTGGTGTGATGAATTTGAAGGTTTAATGAAGAGCAGGTTTGAAATGAGCTCAATGGGAGAACTTACATTTTTCTTGGGACTGCAAGTTAAGCAAAAGGATGATGGACTTTTTATTTCTCAAGACAAGTATGTTATAGAAATTTTGAAAAAGTTTGAGTTCTCAAATGTGAAGGCAGCAGTCACTCCTATGGAGAACAAAGTGCCTTTAACAAAGGATGAAGATGCTACTGATGTGAATGTGCATCTTTACAGATCCATGATAGGTTCCCTCATGTATCTTACTGCTTCTAGACCTGATATTATGTATGCAGTTTGTGTTTGTTCACGCTTTCAGGTTCAACCAAAGACTTCACATCTTCATGCTGTGAAGAGAATCTTTAGGTACTTAAAGGGCAAACCAAATTTGGGCCTTTGGTATCCTAAGGAGTCAACTTTTGACCTGACAGCTTATTCAGACAGTGACTATGCTGGTGCAAGTCTGGATAGGAAATCAACAACAGGAGGTTGTCAGTTCCTTGGAAGGAGGTTAATATCTTGGCAATGCAAGAAGCAAACAATTGTGGCTAATTCAACTACTGAGGCTGAGTATGTAGCAGCTGCTCATTGCTGTGGACAAGTTTTGTGGATTCAGAATCAGATGCTGGACTATGGTTTGAATTTTATGAATACTGTTATCCACATAGATAATAAGAGTACTATCTGTATTGTTAAGAATCCAGTATATCACTCTAAAACTAAGCATATAGAAATAAGGCATCACTTCATTAGGGATTGCTTTGAAAAGAAGTTGATTAGAGTGGAGAAAATTCATACAGATTTTAATGTTGCTGACCTGTTAACTAAGGCATTTGATGGTCCTAGATTCAATTATCTGGTAGTTAACATTGGTATGATGAACCCCTAGTTTGAGTTTAGGGGAGGTTTGGCCTAAGGGGAGGTCAAACTGTGAAGTATGTAAAGTATGAATACTTACCAGCATTTAGGTTATTTTTAAGTCTTGTAGTTTTGATTTTAGTTCTGTTAGTGATAAAAAAAAAAAAAAAAAAAATTGTTTTGTTTTATCTATGTCAAAAAAAATTGTTTTGTTTTATCTATGTCTTTTATTTCTTTTATAGGCAATGCTGGATTAAGTATATTTTCACAAGTTGTTGAGTGAGACTATTGGAACTTCTCACTTGGTGGAGGTGCTTTACACTAACACATCAAAAGGTTATCAGTCCACCTTGTCTCATCAACATAAGGACTGGCTAATCCTGAGCAAACGGCTAACAGGTAAAGATTGCTCAAATCCGTTTATGGCTGACAATTTGCCTAAAATTGTATGGTATTCAACTCACCATATCTAAGATAAGTGAAGAGTTGGCTAGCCCACAAGGTTATGGCTTGTGGTAAAGGCTGTGGAAAACCATAAATGGTAATCAATTCACCATGATGAGGTACTTTTCCATCAAAGAATTGACTAGTCCAGAAGCAAACGGCCTTTGGTAAAGACTTAACAAATCCGTTGATAAGCTGATGATTTGCTTAAAATCATATGGTTATCAGTGTACCATGGTCTTACACACCAAAACATTTGGCTACTCCAGTAGTAATGGCTATTGGTAAAGAGACATCAAATCCATTAAATTTCAATGATTCACCTCTCACAGGTGTTAACACACCTGGAAGTGATGAGAATAGATATGAAACTTAATATGAATTGATGTACATATAGTCAATGTTGCTGCAAAGACCATATCAGAAGAGCTTATCAAGATTCAAGCTGCTAGAAAGGAACAAGACCTAAATACATTTCAAAGTGTTCAAGATTCAATCCTCAGAAGGCTAAATCAGAAGAACTTGAAGTTCATGAAGCATGAAGATCAAGTTAGGGGAGGATTGTTGGGAATTATGATGCGTATCAAGAGCAGACAACTTAGGTCTGGTAGTTTACTAAGTTAGGTCTGTTTGTGTTATTAGGTCTGGTAATGTAAAGTTAAGTCTGGTAGCATGTTTAAGTCTGGTTGACTTATATAGTTAAGTCTGGTCGTGAAGATAGGAAAGTTTGTTAGAGTTATGTTAGGAAAAGATACAATGCGTGTATGTATCTTTGTAGAAGATTTGTGTATATCTTATGTGTCGTCTAGGGTTTCCTTGCGTTATAAAAGGATCCCTAAAGATTGTTAGTGTGTGTGTGAGTTGTACGAATTGATTATAGTGAATATCAATATACGAAGTTAGTGATATCCCTGCTTGTGTTCTTAATTGTTCTTGTTAAGATTCCGCATTAACAATAACAATCACTTAGGGTTTCTCACTTAGATTGGTTCGGATTTATCCTAACCATCTACTTGGTATTCAAGACTACTTAGTGATCCATATACAATTTGTGGACCTCGCCTATTTATTAGAACACCTATGCATTCTATCGTCTGTAGAAAAGTAGGAAGAAAGATAAATAGGATAGTCATAAGTAATCATTAAGGGTTTACTCGCCGATAAGATTAGAACCAACGAGAAAGGACTTAATCTCGGTGCGTTGCATCGAACTATACACTTCATATAAAACTAGCAATAAAACAAGTGACAAACTACTTATCTATCAGGACAGATCTTCTTATTGTCTCGAGTATTTATCTGTGTACGTGTGTGCTATTCGCTGATTCGTGCCTATTGGTTTAGTTTATTATTTAATTGCAACCAAATCGTGCCAGTCTCTCAGGCTGAACCCCCTTGCGTTAGAATAGGTTGTATAGCTAACTTATTATATTAAAATACTGATTAGAATAACTAGATAATACGTTCCACTCTTAGTGATCGACACTCTACTTACCATTATATTCATACTGACCGGGTACACTGCTCGTTAAGTGTGTGTGTTATTGATAAGTCGGCTAAATATAAATTTAAAACTTGAGTAGGCATTAATACTGCTAAACCGCAACGACACATCGCACGCATCAACGATACCACACGTTAGATTGAAAATAACGTTTATCGACGAAAAATACATTTTTGACGTCTCGTTAAGTTAATAAACACTTTTCGTGTAAATATGTTGAAACAATACTCCACGATCCTTGTTTGATGTTCTATTGGTAAATATAATGTTTTCGTCGCAATTTACTATTTTTCATAACTTGAAAATGTGCCCAAATGGCCTCGCAAAACAAGTCGCGAAATGGTGTACGTTATGTGTTAGGACATAAGCTTGACGTTTTTGAAAACCTTGTAACATTATCTAAATGTCGTGTTGTTTAACTTTTGACCCAATATGTCTCAAACAATTAGAAAATCGGCTATCAATGTTGTGACTTGTAAAAATACTAGTTTGTACACTTATAATATATTGGCTATTAGTGCTGTCAAAATAAACATGGTTCGTCGGGTTTCAAACGTGAATAACTCGGCCGTTATAAGCTCGTTTTCTACGTTCTTTACATCCACGGCTTCGTATAAACATGAACTAACATAATCTCAGTTGGCCGGGTCGTTTAGATCACGTCTAACGCCTCGTTTTGTCCATTGAAATTCGTGTAACAGCACGTATAATTTTCAGAAATTAGTTTTCGTCGTCTAACTTTGAAAAATCATAACTTCTTCGTTATAAGTCGGTTTTTAGTGATTCAAGCGGCCACGGTTTCGTTTTTGAAAGTATTTTCTGAATATGAAAGCCAAAATAGTTCAAGGTTTACTGAAATTTCCAGATCTCACGTTTTTGGACAGTAGCTTATATATACTTGTTAAAACTCATTTTCTTGGTTCTAAACTTGATCATACCACTTCAAATCAACTCAACAAGTTCGCAAATCCTACCATACACCTTCTTAGGGTTTCATGGGGTCCTAAACATCACCAACCTTGGTGGATTTCATGAGATCATTAGTGAAACTTATAGATCTAGTGATTAAGAGAGTTTATGTTCAAAAGTGGTATGTAAAACGTAAATAACTTGCATGGATAACTAATATAACTTGAAAATCTATATATTCTAATATACAGCAGTTGAAAAAGACGTTAAATGCCCCTCTAAAAAAGCCATACTCAAATTCTAAGATGTCTACATTTGTCATTTCATCTAATAATTTTAATTCAACCAATAATTAAGGAATCTTTATATTTTTGTCAAAAGCTTTAGAGGGAAGCTTCTAAATTTTCGGTCCATTTTCGTTCACAGCCCATCTCAAAAACACTTCACATATCACACCCCAACTCATGACTTCCCCTTTTCACCAAAAACACCAACCCGCCTAAATGAAACCCTAACAATAACATTATACAGCCGCCGACAACCACCATCCCTCCCAAACATATTCATCCGGAAATCGAGCTATGTTTCATGATTATATCCGAAGTAGGTTAATAATCTATTTATTTAAATTTATTTGATATTATCACAAACATATCCATTGGTACTTGATTTTTTTGAAGTGGCTAATTTGTTAAAGTTTGCCTTATTTTTTTATAGGGTTCTTGCTTTGGTTACTTCTAAATTCAAGGTGGCAATTTCTTTCTCATCACCATTTATGAAATCGCAGGAAATATGCACACCAAGTGTTTGTGATAATGTCTGAATGAGTTTCGTTTGTTTGTTTTGTGCAGGTGGATGGTTTGGAGATTTGTGAATGATTGTGCTCATGGATGCCTAGATGTGTCAAAGATAATATGCAACACTTACCAGGTTAGTTCTTAATTTTAAAAAACCTCATGTTTTGACAATATTTTTAACATATTAATGAGATCATCGACTTGCAAGTAGATAGACACCATGTAATTCTTCTATCAATTATAAATTGACTTACAAGTAGATAAACGCCACTACTGATTAAAATTCAAAGAATAAGCCTTTAGATGGGATTGCTAATGTAATCTTTGGGCCGGGTATGAGACAATTGTATTAAATTCAAGGTGTTAGATCATTAACCCCAAGAAATAGTAGTAGCTACGAAATTCATTAATGAGCATTAGCTACCTAGAATTCCCCATTTTTAATGTAACCAAACAGTTCAACGACTTTTGAAAATGGTTGTTTGTTTAGAGGGTGCTTGGATAAATTTCTAGAATTGAGTATGTGTTTATTGTGTTTTCGAGTAACAAATATATGAAGAGTGTTTAATGTTTGGGTATAGAAGAACTCTTTCTTTAAGGCAATAAGAAAAATGATTATATGTGTTTTCTTTAGCCTCTAATGCTGTATGTAGGCTTCATTTAGGAGTCGTTTGCGGTCGCCTTACGTGGATGGACAACATATTTGTAGCACAGGTATTTAATGATATGTTTTGTCATTGAATATGGCAGATTATTGGATATCAAAGACCCATATGCTTTTTTCGAATGCATAAACTATGTAATGATTTGGAAAGTGCTAGACATTTTTTTGAATATAATTCATTATAGGAATTAAATTATGATCTGACAATGAAATGGATGGTAATAGTGTACTTTTTGCAACAGGAAAGAACTTTGTGGTACTTCAACTTTGTGAGGAAACCATCGCCAAATGGAAGGTACACCGATTTTTGTTTTAAATCACATAGCACAGCTATTTTGATGTTTTTTAATAACCAGTTTAATTCTATTTTGATTCCATTGATTTCAGGTAAATAGTTTGTAAGATGAAGGTTTTTGTTAAGGGAAGCACTTTGAGATTGGTGTTAAACCACAAGACATGGTTCGTGTTTGTTTTGATTTTAATTTATTTTAAGGATTCTAATTGATATAGTAATTGAATTATGTGTTTCTTTGATTAGCATGTGCTGATACTTGATTTGGTCTTACTATATCGATTTTTTTAAGTTGTAATTAGAACTAAAACTACAAATCTGAGGCTGAAAGATTAAACGATTGAAGTACGGGTCTTTTTTTTAGGATTGCATGCTTTAAAATTTTTTTTTTTTTGGCTTACTAAAAACCCTTACTTTGCTTCAATCGTCACATCTATTTCACATGCCTTTGGTTTAGTTATTATAGCTATAAGCATTATAATTTAGTGAAGAACACTCCTACATGATTTTCCTCAATTTGCGGTTTTATCTTTGTAACAGGTACCAGTACAACAACCAGCAACAAAGAGGTCGTAGTTCCCGTGAAAGTTTTCAACCTTTAAACTGTGTGACTGAAGGTAAACTCGAATACCACATCAATAATTAATAACAAATAGTTATTTGACAATTGTTTCTGTTGTACAATTGATGGTCTTCTTATTGTAGGCCATTGTTTGATGGTATAAGAAGTCAACAGAAGAGCGCCATGCGCAGGTGCACATTCAGTATTGTTCTGTCCATATGTTCTAATTTTTTTTGGAGAAGATTCTAATGTGATGCTACACTTGACTGAAGATTAAATCACAAATCGAGTCTAGCACATATGGTTATGATTATGATTTTTTTTTTGCTATATGTTTATGATTTCTTAACTCTGTTGGCAGGTAAATAAACGGTTCAGATTTTGTTTGGGAAATGGGCGGAAAAGTCGGATGAAGCAACAAAAAAAGGGCAAGAATATGCTGGAGATATGTGGCAACATTGTAAGTTTTATGTCCTTCCTGTAAAATGAACTGTATAATTCTACTCAGGTACAATATAGTTGTCTTAGGATTCTAAAAAATAAATTCTGAAAAAAAGGACTTCCTATGTGGTTAAATTGTTTGCCGTAAAAGGTGACTTGACAGAATTGTACATAATCAACTTTGCTCAATGGTGGAAAGGTAAAAGCTCAACTGTCAAAAGAAGACCTTTTTGGGCAACATATGAACCTAACTAATGGTGGAATACTGGATGGGATTTTTACCACGGGTTAAAATGGGTCAAATTGGTTTGGCATGAAAACATTTTTTGGTGTATAAATATACATTTTTAAATTAATCACTAAAATATGATTAAAAAGTATATATATGTATTATCGCAACAATATCCAAGTTACCGGTTCGTGGTTGTCCTTAATGTAATTATATCAGAATATGTTATAGTTTGTTTAGGTTTTACAAATTTAGGGCGATGTATGTGGTCATTTTCTTTCTACATTTAAGAATTATATGTCTCGGCATTTTTATCAACTATTATTATAATATTAGCTTAGTCTTTAAGGATTATTCCAATTGCCATAATAACAACACTGTTAGTAATATTGCTAAACGTGTAAGGAAAATATTATAACGCGTGTAAGTTTTTGTTGAAAACTGCTGCAGGTCGTGCTAGATACATTAGAACCAAGTTTAATAGTAGGTGTTGCACAAGTAAGCTGAAATTAATAGTAGGTCACAATCATAATTTGTTACTCATATAAATTTTGTTGTTTTTAACTTGGTTTGTTTTATAGGCTAAATTGCCAATGTCAGAAATAACAACCATCAACGAATTCAGATCCCGCCACCTACTAAAGTTTACTGAGGTATCTATCTTAATGTGTTACATCTTTATTCTTTTAACACAAATCCGAGGTTGTAAAATCAGTGGGTCAGGGGATTAATCATACTTCTAAGTACAAGGGCTGGTGGGCTAGGGATTAATCTTACTTGAGTCGATACCTGCATTTTATATGATAGCATCAAATAAAATATTTGACCTCACCCGTTTTAAATTGATACCCAAAGTCACACTTTCTTGGTTTTTCAAAACATGTATGATTACAAAATAATAACTTATAGGTTTATTTGAGGAAAGAAATTGTTTAGGAAGCTTTGGTGACCCGTTAACACGCAGGTAACTTTTAAATGTAATAATTTGATTGTCGTACTATTTTTAGCAAGTGAGCTTTCGTTCACTCACAACCCTCGCATTATAAATATGAAATTAGAATATTTTTCTGCCCATCTGAACTCATTCCAGATGAATCTTAACCCGTTTACCCCATTTCATTTTTTGTTATCCCTTTAGCTTAGCCATTTGACCCATTAGAGATACGACGTAATATGAAAACTCAGGTACAATTCAAACTTATAGCTTTTTCTGAGATCTGAACTCATCATAAATGAACTCAACTCGTTTGGCCCGTTCAAGTTTTTGCTAGCCCAATTGACCCATTAGAGACACAACATAATGAAAATTTGACCCAATCTTATATTGTTTCCTTTATGCATTGTTTTTTGGAGGGAGGAAATGTTAATGGGGTTAACACTTTCGTATCATTACTATTAAACTATTGTTATGAATATGGCTTCATGAAGAACTGAAATTTAATATGTTAGAAAGGGATCCTTTGTGTTATGTTTATATATGATCTATAACCTTAGCAAAAGCGCCTTTTTGTTTGAATTTATTTAAATTTATCATTAAGATCAGTAGATTAATTATGCCTTTTGTTTTGTAATCTGTGTCAATTATGTTTTTTGTGGTATCATTTTTTAATGTTGCTTTACTCTCTTTTTAATGAATCTTATCACACTCTTCATATCTTTGTGTTGCAGTGTTCGGTTGACTATGCAGTGTTCGGTTGACTATGTTGCTTTACTCATATCTTTGTTAAGTTGACTATGGCCATCTGCTGGTCTTCTAATGCTCCCCAATATCCATTATGCTCAGCTACGTTTGTATTTCTAATGTCATTCAACCAACTATAGTGATGCTTCCCTTTTGTTAATATTGCAATATTAACAACCATTATGCTCATTCAACCAACCATTATGCTCAGATTCCTTTTGATACACCATCCTAAGGATGTGACTATTTTAGATTCCTTTTGAATTGAAATCTTTGTACTAATTCTTTAATTTTCTGGTAGTAAAACTTATGATGTAGCCACGTATGTGTTCACTACATTTTAAGCAACTTCTCTTAAAGACCAAAGACCCTTTATGTGTTTGATACATTGATACGAAGAAATTAAGGCTAAAACTTTTACTAATGATCCATTGTGTTATATTTTTCATCCAAATAGGCTTAGGTGGACACTTAATTATTGGTTTATTGAAACATTGACGGTTATGATGGAATTATTCGACGGTATAACACATAACTAACATTCGTTATTGATTTTACTTATCCAAATATTTTGAGTCACATAAATTGATCCAACATACTTTCAAGAAAAGGCCATACTTGCTCCCACAAATGATGTCATACTTGCTCCCATATATTATCAAGCACAAACTCCTTTTACTTGCACTTTTTATTTTTTTTAATTAATTAGGTGCTCACACAATGGAAATTGGCTTATCATTTCATTAATACTCACAACATACATTTATTTTCAAGGCCATCAAAATTGGAGGCGACGATGCATGAACGTTTATTTTATTAAAAGTTACAAACACAGTTGTTTATAGAATCAATGACTTATTAATTATTATTCATTTTAAAAAATAATTCAACCTGTTTACATTCGTTGTTGTTTCTTACTTTATTCACACACATGGACAAGTATACGTAGCTCTTTCACGCATCAGAAGCAAAAATGGTTTGAAGGTTGTTGTTTATGATGTGGATGATAATCTATCAAAAACTAATACAAATGTAGTCTATAAAGAAGTTCTTCAAGGTTTATAATCAACGTTTAAGAGGTATGTACAATATACATATGACATGTTTTAATTACAAACTCCTTTTACTCACACGTTTTCATTTTTTAACTTATTAGGTGTTCACATAATGGACATTGGGTTGAAGTGTTACAGTGATCACTATATACATTTGCTTCTCAAGACCATCAAAATTGGAGATCACGAGGCAATGGACATTTATTACATATATATTTACAAGTAGAGTAGTTTATAGTATCATTGACTTATAACTTATTATTCCATTCAAAAAACATTTCATACCGTTTACGTTCCATGACACATAGGCATGCTTTTGAAGCATTGGACAGGAGTTTGAGAGATGTAATGCGCTTGAACAATCCCGATAATGCCGAATTACAATTTGGTGGAATGACTGTAGTATTTGGTGGTGACTTTAGACAGATATTACCCGTTATACCAAAAGGGTCAAGGCAGGATGTCGTTAATGCGTCAATCAGCCGATCATATATATTTGACAACTGTACTGTCCTTAAGCTGACCACTAACATGAGGCTAAAATCAGGTGGTTCGGCTGAAGAATTGTTAGAAACAAAGGAGTTTGCTGAATGGATCCTTAAGGTGGGCAACGGAACATTATCTGAACCTAATGATGGTGAGGCTATTGTTGACATACCTGAAGACATTTGTATCAAAGAAGCAGCTGATCCTATTCAGGCCATTGTTGATTTCACTTTTCCTGATCTCATGAACAATTTGGACACACCTGGGTATTTGCAAGGAAAAGCAGTTCTTGCACCAACTAACGAAGTAGTTGATACTATTAACGATAAGTTGCTTGAAAATATGCCAGGCGACATGGTTGAGTATTTGAGTTGCGACTCTTTATGCAATTCTGAACCTACGTCTGCTATAAATCAGGCGGTTTTTAGCCCAGAAAATCTTAACGGTATGAAGTTTTCAGGATTGCCAAACCACAAATTGGTTTTGAAGGTCGGTACACCTATAATGTTGTTAAGGAATATTGATCCGGCTAATGGTTTGTGCAACGGGACAAGACTGCAGGTTGTTAAGGAATATTGATCCGGCTAATGCTTTTACTCGCATGATATCACAACTCAATCGCTTATATAAACATATTTATGTTCATAATAATAACAAAACTACCATTTCACGGTTTTAAATTTAATCCTGTGAATTTCACGGGTCTATAAACTAGTACATGAATATATGAATCAAATGAAAGTAATAGATGATCAAAACATGTTCTTGAAACTTACTTGATGATTTGATGAGTTTTGGTAAGAAATGAGTAATAAACTTGAGGTTTGATCACAAATCCATAACTAGGAAGGTAAATGGAGTATGATTATGACTTGATCTTGAAAAATCTATGGATTTTGGGTGTGTTCTTGGGGTTGGCCGAATAGGGAAGGAGAAATGGGAGAGGTTTAGATCTTTTTAGCTAATGGGTGTATATGTGTATGTGTTAGTGTTAGTGGAGACGAAATTAAATCATCCTAAACTCAATTAATGCATGTACTAGTAATCAAGTGGGGTTAGAATTAGGGGTGATTTAGGGGGGCGGCACATGTGGGTAGGATGAAGAGGATTTGATGTTAATTAATGCTAATGTCTCCCATTTATTTAGATATTGGATGATTAGTGTATACAATGAGTGTTATCGGGTACCGAGTTAACTAGAAATAACTCGTGACGAGGTGAAATGAGATACGACGAAGTTGTAAAAATTGTAAAATCATGTTCCTGACAAGAATCGGGTGTTAAAATATTTATCGGGTTGAAATATCGCAAACCGACGGAGTTATAAGCTCCTAACGGAAAATATAGCGATTGGTTTAAAAACACCGGGTAAATTAATAATATAATCTCTATATCATTATAATTAGTTTGAAAATGTATTAGGATCATTTTCGGGAGTGTTGGGTATAATGTTAGTAGAAATGACTGAGTGGTAACGTTAATTAAACAATTAAGCATACGTTAATGAAAATCACACAAACACATGCATGAACTAATGTACTGATGATGTTACGGATGATATGTAGACTACTCTAGTCTATATGAAGTGTCCTTACTGATGATGCATGAATACGCAGCTAAACCTTACTGGTTACGCGAATTTGAATACCCGTAAACCTAGTTTACAAAATGATGAATGATGACTATGAATAGTGATTTTCCTCCGGAATGAATAGTGTTTAATGAATAGTAAAATTTTTGATGACTTCTCAAAGTCTCAAACTGACCTCAAAAATGATGAATAGTGAAATGATGAATAGTGATCAGTGAATAGTAACCCATGAATAGTAATTCCCGAGATGAATAGTGAAATTTTGAAGCTTGGAAAGGGACCTGAAATTACGGGTTGTGACATCTTCCACTTATTCCTCAAGGTGTTGATAATGACTCTCAGGATATTGAAGCTGCACGCTTGAATAATGATCCGTTCTTGGGTATTCCTTTCCCAGAACCAGGTTCTGAAGAATCTTCTTATTCACGGATTGTTGTTCCTTCCAATGTGCACTCTGTAAATCAACCACAAGAACATAAAGGAAAATGTCGGCTAAAACGTCAAAACGGCTAAGAATTTGGACATGGAATGTCAAGTAATCACGGGTTTGCTCCATCAGTTATCACTACAAATAGCCTACTTAAGGGTTGGTAAAGATAGTCAGAGAGAGTTTCGGTAGCGGTTGATTCTCACTTGATACACTTGAGCCAATTTTGTTCTTCTCACAAGATTTCAAGTATATGTGCGTAAAATGTGTTGCTGATTCTGAGGTATCAAAACCAGCAAGGGGGAAGGAGACATACATCTGAACGCACAACGAGTACACATGATGAACTTTATACTTCTTCTTAATTGAAGTTATTCCGGGAAGACAAATGTCATAACCGCAGAGAATATCAGTGTTTTAACTCGTGTCTTCTGGTGTATTATTCCAACTACGTGGGGGAAGAGATGTAAGAAACAGTTTCTGATGATAAAAGAGGTACACAATAGTATGATTATTCCTCTAGTTAGTCTGTATCATTTCGACTACATACGGGATAACTTGCCTACACTCGGGACTTAGGTGACTTTGGTGTAGCAATTCTCATCTGCAATTTCCTGAAGGGAGAAAAGTGCATTTCCAAGTCTTAATTGATTTTGATGTTACGTTTTCGACTTCATTAATGGGATTGAGTGTGTACTTCAAGTTTTTGAGCTTCATATAATGAGACTGATTGCATCACTTCAACTACTTGGGGGAAGTGGTCTCTGGATACTTTTGGTATGCACTACTTCAGCCTTCAGCGGGAAGAAATATGAGAAGAATTATTCAAGTGTGAGATGATACGTTGCTGATCTATTTGATGATCCCCCGAACGAAGTATCACGATGATTATTCTTAAAAGGAGCAGCAATATTTGATGTGGTTTGCTACGGATTTCGCTGTACACTTACTTTATGTAAGCTTGAAAGAGAGCTTAGAAACTGCCCAAAAAGAAGATTGTCGGTTTGGGGGGAAGCTATCAAAGCTTCACATTGAGAAGGCTCAAGTTCAGACGATTATTCAGGAGCCTCGAAAGCTTTGGTGGTGAAAGTTTAAGAGATGTTGACTACAGACTTCTACAACGTACATAACGATATCCTTATTTCGGTATTCATGTCATCATCTTCTTAAATTGAATAATATAGTTTGTACATATCTTAAACCAAAATTTAAATAGAAAATTATAAAACCAAATTGTAAATAGAAATATATAAAACCAAGAAAAACCATAAAAAATAAGAAAAATAGAAAATACCAAAAATAGTTTTTCAAGGCATGTCCTCTGGTATCGATAACATTTACGGTCCTAGAAATGTCATTCAATAATGACACGGGTCTTTAAATGAAGTTTGAGCAGAAGTTCAAAAAGTTTTTCAAAACATGCCTAAATGGCTTGCTATTACTTTAGATATGCAACCCGGTTTTTCAAAATAAGGAAAGCATGTCGACAAAAAGACGGCTGTTCCTAACAACGAGTGAAGTTCACCCGGGCATGGATTACTTCATATCCGTGCATCCCCGATTTAATGCACGCCTCAGTGCATTATTTCATGATACAGAAGAGAAGTCTTCTGTCCTGAACAAATAATTTTCTTTCTATGATTCTTCTGAAAATTATTTGTGAGACACAAGGTGGTAACGTGTTGTTTGAAATTCTTTCAGAGTTGGATTGTTCATAAAAATTTTCACTCAATCAATGACTACAACTCGTTAACTCGAATACGGGTCATTGATTGAGGGAGAGAGTGATTTCAAATTTTATATCATCAAGCGGGTTTCTTGGTTATCTCATAATTGTTAGAAAAGGTTTTGTAGTTAATGGGGTATTAGTTGAAGAGGAAGTTACTAATCTTTATCTCAAATGGCCAAATGTGTTAGTGGTTAGAAAGATCAGGGCATTATGTGCAACTTGCGTATAGTTTCCTAGCTTTATGTAACTAGAAGGTTCATTCGTGTCACTTTGGAATCCTCGTTTAATCCCTTAAATACTTTAAAACACAAAATCTAAAAGAAGTTAGAAAACCCATTGTGTTTGATGTTCTTGAATACTCCACAGGCATTTGTATGATCTGAATGAATGAGTTTCAAATGTTGATTGACTTTTGTTAGTCGATAGCTGCTTAATTGTTGTTGATTTAGTGCATGTGCTCTCAGAATATGCTTAGGTATGTAGCTATCATGTTAGAATCTTTTCCCTAAGATCCTGAGTTGAATGTTGAAATATGAGTGAATTTCCACGTTCATGATTGCTGATTGCTCTTCATGCTAGATAGCGGTTTGATGTATCTCCTGACTGTGGTTTGATTATGAGATGAATATGGTATTATGAGTAGGCAAGCTGCTACGTGGTAGCTGTTAATGAAGAGTGAATCTGTATGTATGTATATCTGTGTTGATATTCTTATGCAGATTCCATGGCCGATATGAATGTCCATGCTCCCGCTCTAACCATTTGATCAGATGTTCAAACTCTATTGACTGGCTCTGAATTCACCACAACAACAACATCAGCAACAACAACACTGTCTTCACCACCACCACCTTCATTTCAACAAAGCATTACTTATTCTGGTCTCGCCAAGTGGGGATCTATAATATTTGGGAAATTTTGGTTGGTGGATGGAAAATTGATGTTGACTACTGACTCCCTCAGAGAAGCGGATGATCACATCGTCTGCGCAAAAGGGTCAACATAATTTGTGTCATAACGATTATCTTTGTACATGATAAGTAGTGAATCTCCCTCATAAATTGAGGGGGAGCAGTTGCATGTTCCATTATCAGCACATATTAAAACTGACCACATTTTCTCCCATAATTTCTAACTTATTTAAATCAATTGGGATCACAAATCTCAAATGGTTTGAAATTTTTGATCGGGGGAGAGAATGTGATTTAAATATGAAATCTGATAAAATGTGATCTTTTGGACTCATGTGTAGGCTCCCAAATATGTGCTAAACTCTTTCGTATATCGATGCACATATTGAGGGGGAGCAAATGGTTTATGATGGCAATTGTGGAAGAATACCAAAGACCGACCAATCTTATTTTAATGCACTGGAGTTATAAGGATGGTGAGGTTAGGTATTAGTTCCCATGATCCAGCCAGAACCGGAGGGATTTTCCCAGGGACAATCCTCTAGTTAGAATAGAAGTCCTTTGGAATGATTAAAAAGGAGAAAAGCGAATAAGGGAAGAGTGCCGACTGAGATGGAGCTAGTACTAGAACAAACCCAAAAAGGTGCTAGTGATGAAGTCTCAGTAAGCGCTGAAGGGGTTGAAGAATGAAAAAGAAATGTAAAGATAAAGGGTGAAAATAAAGAAGCCCTCCTTACACTTTAGGCAGAAACCGGGTCAATACATATGCTGTCAGAATCACTTAGTTGATTGCTGACATTGAAGACAAAGTATCATGGACCCAGTGATACGCTGCACAACCCTCCCTAGCCACTCAAGGTCCCTCAAAGGACTCTTGTTTCATTTGTCACAGAGATCAATACATGTCTATCGTCTCTCTCACTCCGAGTTAGATGATATTGAAAAGGTGGCAGTGCTCTCCAACCTCCAATCACTAAACCAAAATGCACTATTGAGTCTAGAGCCAAGAGATCATCCACAAATCTCATTAGGACACATTTCCAATATGCTTGCTGTTTCATACACCGTGAAAAGTAAGAAAACATATATTAAGAGTCCTACGCATTATCCGTGTGGTATTGCCAGAACATCCGAGTGATACGTAAAGTATTCACAATGAAGATGGAAATCCTTCTAGAGCCAACATCAAACAAGCTCTTGGTGGGTGACATGTGAGATCCTTCATGGATCAAACTTGTGACAACTGGAAAGAAACGATGGGGCGATTCTCTTTTGAATCAATCTTGTTCCAGGAAATGGATTGACGGATGCTTTTGGAAAACCTTTCAATGAGCTCACCAATTGAGTTTCGAGCACATTGATTGTGAAAATTTTCAAACAAAAGTGTTTATGACAGAAATGTGATTCAATGTATAAAAACCTGGTCGTGTTGCATAAAATGTTTATCCAGTGACACGCGAGTGATTTTTATAATCAATTTCTCAACAATCAATGGGTATTCAATTCACTGATTCACTCTACCGTGCTGTCTGCTTTGAGACGTTCCGGTATGAGAACATGCTTTGTAGGGTGATTCCTATTGTAACTCTTTGGATGATTCCCTACAACAAGCTGGAAATTCCTGTCAAGGAGAATCTTCTTTAAAGAGGATTCTACCTGATCACAGGTCGGTCCTCACGGAACCGAAGGTTAATCCAACCACACCGAATGAATGACAAAGCCATATTCGTTCTCCAACTTTATTGCTAACTGTTTTATTTCAGATTCATATAAAGATGGTGATGGTGGTTCCTATTTCAAGTAGAGACGTGTCAATCCACACTCCATGCTCACACTTACAAATCATTATCAAAGACATCATGATAGTAGAAAGACCTACAACACAGCTTCCGCAACTCTGATAAAAGTTATCATGATCCATAAAAGTGTGAGCATGCGAGTCCAACGGTCACAACAAATCACATGGAGACAATATTACAACGGATGAGCTTGGAGATTTACGGTGGCTGATGATCTCAAAGAATGCTCAAAGATCACAGCTTCACATGGAGACGATACTGCAACAAGGTGACTTGAAGACAGATGTTGTATGATATCCTCAAAGAATCCTCAAAGATCATCCAAGTCAAAAGATCAGTCATCAAAAGTTCACTGCTGAATGTACAAAGATTAATGACTTTGAAGAATCAAAGGCTACGAGCTAGGAAGTCAATAGAATGCTAAAATTCAAAGTGTAATTTCCGGGGTGACCTCCCTTAGGGGGAGATTGTTAGGAATATAAATATTCATATGAAGACTCGGTCACCCCGAGTACTCATTGGCATTAACTAGCTCGTAGGATTATTAGTATTATTAGTAATAGTTTAGTTATTAAAGTATTCGTGGAGTGGGTCAGGTCTTTACCCTCTGGCAGCTCACTCCACAGCCCACACCTGGCACCTTATGTATCCCTATATAAAGCCCTTCCCACACAAGGGAAGGGTTGGAACTCTTCACATTTTAACCTAATACAACTTCATCTTTCTCTCACTAGTTCCCAATCTCTCTTTCTCTCTCTAAACCAATCCGCCAAATACACACTTTGTATGCGCTATATGTTATTGAATATGCTATAACCACTATTGAGAACCCTTTCGACATTTAGACTCAACAATGATTAATCAAGACAATAAACAAGACAAGTTCCAATTTAACCAAATATGATGTTATCATCATATTCCAAACAAACACTACAAATATCCAAACATCCCTTTATCACAAGTTATCATAATATTCAAATAAGTATACAAAACTATTCCATGGTTATTTTAATCAAACACAAAGATTCAACAATCATGGTAATCATAAACATCATGAAATATAAAAGTAACAAGGTTTACCCAAATTATGAATTACAATAGGCAAAGGTAAAGGATTTATAGCAACCTTCAAGCCTCCAATCAATTATACACTTTCTACCAAGCCGGAAAATAATACCCAACACCTTCTTCCATGTGTTTGAGCCTTCTTCTGAAAATGGCAAAGGTTGGTGGTCTTTTGGGAGAGATAAGTTGGTGAAAATTCGTCCTTAAGGGTGGAGGGTAGAATTTCACAATGAAAACCAAGCCTAAGCACTCATATATATAGTAGAAATCAACCCTTAGCCTCTATGTATGAAACTTGGGCACTAAGTGTCATAAAATACCAGGAAATGGAGTAAATAGAGGTAAGTGATCGGGCTTGGGGCTTAATGACACTTAATAATGCATTAAAAATAACTTGGTAAGGTCAGATTGGTCCATCCGATCGGATACGGGACCATACCGATCGGATGGATGAAAAAGTTAGCTCTATCCGAATCGGTTGTGGGCCAATATCGATCGGATGGAGCATTTTCACCAAAAATGATAAACACGAAAGTTGTAGATCCTTCTCTCCCGGTTCCGTGGCCGCTTGAATTATCTAAATCCGAGTTGGTATGCTCAAATTATGGCCAAAATGGTGGAGGTGTGTCGGGAACAACGAGTCTTCCATTATTTCTTCGTTTTAGCTTCTTTTCTTCATTTCTTTTCTCGTTTTCCCTCTTGTGCTTTATTTTTGAGTCTTTGGAGTGACAACTTCATGACTTTATCTTCTCGAATATACTCCAAGAGACTCGCTTTTGTCGGAAATTTTTCGTATATGCATAAATCTTCGTTTATTGATCGTTTCTTTGTCTTTTTCTTGGTTTTCTTTGTCGTGAGCTTCTATGAACCTAAAATATAAATTATACTTCATTAAGTACCATAAGTTCATAAAAGTGATCAATATATATGCATAAAATCCACGATAACGCTCGTAAAAATATGTACAATTTGAGCGTTATCAAATTCCCCCACACTTGAACTTTGCTTGGCCTCAAGCAAATCTAGAAAAATAAAAATCGAAATTCATACCTAAATGACAAAACGAAAAGAAAATTTTAAAAATTTTGAAATTTTTTTTTTGAAATATCAAAAAATATTTTTGATTTTTGATTTTTTTTTAATAAAAGAGAAAATGAGCGCAAACTCCCCCACACTTAAGGGTTTGCTTGCCCTCAAGCAAATATCAAGAAAAATAGATCCCACCTGGTGCATGAAAAATGATTATAAAAATTATGATGCAAATCTACCAAGTACAAGTACAAGATACGATTCATCATTTTTAAGCGTTATAGTGAAAAACCGAGATGTATGACAATACCCATAGATTTTCTTGCTTGAGTAACATTTCTAAACACCTCACGAAAAAGAAACAAAGTATAATTCACTCAATCACTCATTTATTTAGGTAGTGGAGTATATATAAGAGAAATCACACTCATTGCTTAGTCATGATCCGTTTATTACCATAGGCTTGTATAAGAAACAAAACTCCACCGACGTGGCATAAGCGCCAAGTGTAAACATCTAAAGAGGTCTTTTATTCGGGTTGTAATGTACAGGCTTCGAGGTTGTACAAGTCTTATGTTTAAATATCTCATACAAGAACATATTAGATCGCTAGCGCGAATTCTTGATTTACTCGAACAACGGATGGTCACTAGGGCATATCTTGGATTGCTGGCGAGCTATTCACATAACGGATGGTCACCAAAATACACACTAGATCACTGGCGCGTCATTCGATCACTCAAAAACCGGATGGTCACTAAAATATTAATGCACTACATATTTTCACAAAGCCATCACTATATCTGGATGCTCGAAAGCTAGCAACGAATAAAGTAATTTGGTAAGGGTAGGGATAAGGTATGGGAGTATTTTTTAAATTGGTTTTAAAAGAAAAATAAAGTCAAGTCTAAGTTCCATTGTTGCTAGTTACCGAACAAACCGCAAACTCGTAAATGATTATAGTTAACAACTTCCTCTTCTTTGAACTTTCCCATATCGATACATCGATTCGTCATAATAATATTCCTCATATTTAGCTCATTGGCTAACAACATATCACATAATTTTCTTTCTTCATCTTCATATATAGCACATTGGTTATAATTGTCACCTTATAGTTGCAATGACTTATCTTCTTCTTTTTTCCTTTTTTTTAATACTTTTTTTTTCTTCTTCATACATACACATCTCCCCCCCCCCCCCCCCCCCACACTTCGTATAAGCATACACCACAAAAATACAAATAAGAAGTATGCATCCTTCGTCTTTGTCGGAATGGCACACACAACTGGCAAAGTGTGGCTAACTATCAATCATCAAAAACAATCCAACATTCCAAGCAACTAGCAACCACCATTTAGACTTCGACTAAGGGTTATGCTAAGGTTTAAAGTGTAAAATATTTTTGTATTTTTGTGGATGTAACACAAATGAAAAGGATTGGTTCAGAGGGTGAACTAAGGGTATCTTGCGCTAAAGATAAATGCTAACAAATGGGTTCCAAATACGAGGTTAACTAACCGATGTGGTTAGCAAAAATTATTTTGTAAACGGATGGCCATTTGGTGTCATTCCCAAGGATGCCTCTTTATCACACGAATACACTTATATCACACGAATGTGATCTTACTGCGGTCTGGTAATGATTTAAAAGTACAAGTTCTAGAATAAATAAAATCACCAGCACACTCATAGCAAAAGATCCAAGCATAAAAGATGTATGCTATATATGAAACAGGCTCAAATCCTCACATATTAGTGGAAAGGGCTATAATATGTGCTAGCAAATGTTATCGATCCCAGAATATATTGCAATATTAATCGGGACACATCTCAATTTTTTAAAAATTACAGATTTCACTAGTGGATTGATCCAGTTATTCTAATATATTATCCTAAAAGCGTGAAAACAATTAGATCACAAGGGCAAACAAGTTTACAAAATTTTAAATTGGTACCAAAAATTATAAATTTGAAAAGTAGTTTCGTTTTTTCTATTCACTTCCCCCCACACTTAAGTTAAGCATTGTCCAAAATTTAATGAAAATTAACTTCAAAACATATAAAATTGGGAAAATAAATAAATAAATAGTCCAAGAGAAACGAAACTTCCCGGATCAAGAAATCGCGATCGAACTCCATATGATAAGGTGCTAAGCAAATGCTAGCATAAACTTATGAGATCAATCAATTTCTCATTCAACAAAACATCTCCACACCAAGTATAATATCACCAATAATCCCATCTCCAAGAGCTTATTAAATCTGCAAAAATAAACTAAACTACAAAAAACGCGTAAAATTCTAAAACTCACTTTCGTAGGCATCATGGTTGCATTTAGCGTATGCAACAAGCCTTTTAAACTCCTCGGTGGCCCGAGCGGATGAGTGAAGTCTCGTGAGGGTTTCCAGTGAACATACTCACAAAGTTAAAAACATTTTTATTTTTAAAAGAAGTACTTATTTATTCACAACGTACTAAATTGACAAAATTTAAAATAAAAAAAAAATTGAGTAGAATAAAAGAAATGATGCTCTTGCCAAAACCAAAAGACATTTAAACTTATTCGATCTAAACAAAAACACACAAGAACAAAATACGAAAAATGAAAATAACATATTTTTTTTTTACCGATTGGTCCATCCGATCAGTCAGAGGATCTAACCGATCGGTTGGGTTGGTTTCCCTTGGGCCAATTTTTACCGAGAGCTCCAACCGATCGGCATGGATTCCATCCGATTCGGTTGGCACTCTGGTGACCAAATTTCTTCTTTTTTTTTTAATAAGTTTCAGTTATAAACTTTTATTGACAAAATAAAACAAAAAGACATAAGATAACGAATACGAAAATAGACACAAGTAAATAAAACACATAAACACATATGTACCAGAAGAACATCAAGAATATAATACGACACTTAAAACAAAAATAAGCAAATAAAAGCACGATCACAGAAAATGACAAGCACATAGACGCAAGCAAACATAATTAATCACGTAACACAAATCAAAACAAAACAATCTAAAACAAGATAGTCTTATTCATAATTAAAATGAAACTAATTAAACAAGAAGAACACGAACAAATAACACAGAGACATGCAAGAGATCACATAACATATAAAACATAAAACTCACAAAACAAGAAAAACACAAACTAGAAAAAAAAATTGGTTCAAAAGCCTCCAACCGAATCGGTTACGGGTGGTGACCGATCGGTTGGAGTGGTTTGGGTGGTTTTTTCGCAAACACTTTCGAGTACATTTAGCAATCTTTTAAATGCCTATTTTTAGAACACATGAAAGGAAATCCCAACATCAAAAAATTTGATTTTAAAGCCAAGATCATTTAAGCAATTATGAGAAATGAGAAAATTTTTTTAGACAAAGAGCAAGAGAGGCAATTAAACCATCATTATGAGAAAACATGCAAGCAAGCAATCAAACAAGAACAATGAAACAATCATTTATGAGCAAGAGCAATATAGCCTTTGAACAAATTAGCAAACAAGCAATCGATCAATATATCAAGGAAACGAACAAACAAGCAAACAAACAAACACCTAAGAACAAAAACAAAATCCCCGGCAGCGGCGCCAAAAACTTGATGCGCTCCATCGAAGCTTTAAATTTATAAACAAGAATTACCGATTAACTAAGAACACATTCGGGCAAGTATACCCTAGTCATATGTAGTATTGGGGTTGGTAAGTCAAAGTCATCCAAGAGACTTGGTTGCACTCAAGTGTCGTTTGTTTGTTTAAGCAAGTAACAAGTTGATGGTTATGATTGTCACGGATCAAACCAACAAGAAAAGCAATATAAGAACAATCACACAAAGAACATACATGTTTGGACAAATGATCACATGGATATTAGGATGGTTAGTTTGGAAAACATATTATCAAAAGTAATCCTTACGACCTTTAGAACCAATAATAATTTAGTGTTTTATAAATCAAATATGTATAAGCCTCAATCAAATGGTCATGTCATGAGCCTTATGCCTATAACAAGAAAGAATCATTTCGAACTTTAGACTTTGATGTTATTAATTCGTGAAGTTCTATTTACCTGAAAAATGATTAGAACACATATTCAAAAGATGCGTTTCGACCCTTAATCTAAATTAAAATTACACTTGTTATGTTTATGAAGTTTCTCATACAATCGTCACAATGTACAAGACCAAAACATTCGTCGACTAATGAATTGAAATCAACTACTATTGAGAACCCTTTCGACATTTAGACTCAACAATGATTAATCAAGACAATAAACAAGACAAGTTCCAATTTAACTAAATATGATGTGATCATCATATTCCAAACAAGCACTACAAATATCCAAACATCCCTTTACCACAAGTTATCTTAATATCCAAACAAGTATACAAAACTATTCCATGGTTATTTCAATCAAACACAAAGATTCAACAATCATGGTAATCATAAACATCATGAAATATAAAAGTAACAAGGTTTACCCAAAGTATGAATTACAATAGGCAAAAGTAAAGGATTTATAGCAACCTTCAAGCCTCCAATCAACTATACGCTTTCTACCAAGCCGGAAAATAATACCCAACACCTTCTTCCATGTATTTGAGCCTTCTTTTGAAAATGGCAGAGCTTGGTGGTCTTCTGGCAGAGATAAGTTGGTGAATATTCGTCCTTAAGGGTGGAGGGTAGAATTTCACACTGAAAACCAAGCCTAAGCACTCATATATATAGTAGAAATCAACCCTTAGCCTCTAAGTATGAAACTTGGGCACTAAGTGTCATAAAATACCAGGAAATGGAGTAAATGGAGGTAAGTGATCGGTCTTGGGGCTTAATAACACTTAATAATGCATTAAAAATAATTTGAGAAGGTCAGATTGGTCCATCCGATCGGATACGGGACCATACCGATCGGATGAATGAAAAAGTTAGCTCTATCCAAATCGGTTGTGGGCCAATACCGATCGGATGGAGCATTTTCGCCAGAAATGATAAACACAAAAGTTGTAGATCCTTCTCTCCCGGTTCCGTGGCCGCTTGAATCATCTAAATCCGAGTTCGTATGCTCAAATTATGGCCAAAATGATGGAGGTGTGTCGGGAACAACGAGTCTTCCATTATTTCTTTGTTTTAGCTTCTTTTCTTCATTTCTTTTCTCGTCTTCCCTCTTGTGCTTTATTTTTGAATCTTTGGAATGACAACTTCATGACTTTATCTTCTCGAATATACTCCAAGAGACTCGCTTTTGTCTGGAATTCTTCGTATATGCATAAATCTTCGTTTATTGATCGTTTCTTCGTCTTTTTCTTGGTGTTCTTTGTTTTGGGCTTCCATGAACCTAAAATAGAAATTATACTTCATTAAGTACCATAAGTTCATAAAAGTGATCAATATATATGTATAAAATCTACGATAACGCTCCTAAAAACATGTACAATTTGAGCGTTATCAAGAAGTATATTGAATGTATGTAAAGATATACATGGATGCAAAATAGTGTGTCTACATGGTCAAGCAAACCAGCCAATGTCGTTGACATAATTAAATCCTCAATCAACAACCCATTTCTCTGGAAGATTACATCCTACAGTTACCTGCCGACTTTCATCATCATTACGACTATCTAGCCTGATCAATATCTTTCCTTCCACCTGTCATTCATGGTCAACTGTCACACCCCCAAATTTCGTGACTTGCAGCGGAATGAGTCATTCAGGGACACGACTGGTCATAGCACCAAAGTTGCAGTTATATTGAACGACCTACAGTGTCGTTTAGAAAATACATCGTTTGATTATTTAAAAACATTCAGAGTTTCAAAGCTAGGTCCCAAAAGGTGAAACAAGTTTTCAGAAAACAAGTTCATACAATTCAAACGATGGATAAGTGCATAAAATATAAAGTGAGACGCGTCGACTCCGCGACTCCATGATGTGTCCATATGCAAGCCAACATGCGATACCTTAATTACCTGAAAATACATTGCTAAAAATGGTCAACAAAAATGTTGGTGAGATCATAGGTTTATGTAAATGAAATATTGTACGGATACCACAAGTATAAAGTGTATGACAAAACAATGCCACATAAAAATGATACATTAGCTCTTAAGCTCATGACCCCGAAGCTAGACTGAATGAAATGCCCCAACCGAGTGTTTGCCAATCACTCTAATATGACAGAAATGAAATGCGTTCGTTTGACCAGTTGGTGCTACCAACCCGAACGGAGGAGTCACCCTCAATAGATCTATTCACTCACTCTCGCTTGCTAACAATTAACGGTTCATGATAATAAAGGGGACTTTAATCTGGGCAATGATGTAACTTAAGCAATGTAATGAGTTTGTATACTTTGGTCCGCATATGAAAATGGTGTAAATATGTTGAAACGGTACTCCACGATCCTTGTTTGGTGTTCTATCGGCAAAATGTAGCGTTTTCATCGCAATTTAATATTTTCCTTAACTTGTGAAAATATGCCCAAAATGGCTTCGTGAAACTAGTCGTGAAATATTGCACGTTAAGTGTTAGTTGAAAACCTTGTAACAATGTATAAATGTCGTTTCATTTAACTTTTGATTGTACACGCCTCGATCAATTAGAAAATCGGCTAACAATGTTATGTTTCGCAAAAACACTAGTTTTTATACTTAAAACACTTTCTATTAGTGGCTGTCAAAATAAACATGGTACGTCGGGCTTCAAACGTGAATAACTCGGCCGTTATAAGCTCGTTTTCTACGTTCTTTACATCCACGGCTTCGTATAAACATGAACTAACATAATCTCAGTAGGTCGGGTCGTCTAGATCACGTCTAACGCCTCGTTTTGTCCTTTGAATCTCGGCGATCAACAACTAAATTTTCAGAAAATTAGTTTTCGTCGTCTAACTTTGAAAAATCATATCTCCTTCGTTATAAGTCGGTTTTTAGTGATTCTTGCGGCCACGGTTTCGTTTTTGAAATAAATTTCTGAATATGAAGGCCAAATTATACCAAAAGTTACTGAATTTTCCAGTTTACACGTTTTTGGACAGAACCTATTTTAGATTGTTAAAAACTCACTTCCTTGGTTCTAAACTTGATCATACTAACTCAAATCAACTCCAGAAGTTCACAAATCCTACCATACACCTTCTTTGGGTGTCATGGGGTCCTAAACATCACCAACCTTGGTGGATTTCATGAGATCATTAGTGAAACTTATAGATCTAGTGATTAAGAGAGTTTATGTTCAAAAGTGGTATGAGAAACATAAATAACTTGCATGGATAATTAATATAACTTGAAAATACATGAACATATAAATCAAATGAAAGTAATAGATGATCAAAATGTGTTCTTGAAACTTACTTGATGATTTGAGTTAATTTGGATGAAAATGAGTAAGAAACTTGAGATTTAATCACAAAATCATAACTAGGAAGGTAAATGGAGTGTGATTATGACTTGATCTTGAAAATTTTATGGATTATGCTTGTGTTCTTGGGGTTGGCCGAATAGGGAAGATAGGATGGGAGGGTTTGGATCTTTTTCTTGGCTAATGGTTTATGTGTTGTGTGTTAGAGTTAGTGGAGTTGGAAATAAAAGGCTTAGAAATTCATTAATGATTCTTGGAAGTATTAAGCTAAATGGGGGGGGGGGGGGGGGGTAGGGGGCGGCACATGTGGCTAATGGGGAAGAGATTTGAGGTAATTGTAAGGCTTTGTCTCCCATTTAATTAAGTTTAGCTAGTTTAGTGTATACATTGAGTGTTATCGGGTACCGAGTTAACTAGAAATAACTCGTGATGAGGTGAAATGAGATACGATGAAGTTGTAAAAATTGTAAAATCATGTTCCTTGCAAGAATCGGGTGTTAGAATGATTATCGGATTGAAATTTCGTAAACCGAAGGAGTTATAAGCGTCAAACAAAAAATATAGCGATTGGTTTAAAAACACCGGGTAAAGTAATAATATAATCTCTATATCATTATAATTAGTTTGAAAATGTGTTAGGATCATTGTCGGGAGTATTGGGTATAATGTTAGTAGAAATGACTGAGTGGTAACGTTAATTAAACAATTAAGCATACGTTAATGAAAATCACACAAACTCATGCATGAACTGATATGGAAATGATGTTACTGATAATATGCATACTACTCTAGTCTGTATGATGTGCCTTTACTGATGATGCATGAATACGAAGCTAAACCTAACTGGTTATGCGCATTTGAATACCCGTAAACCTGGTTTACAACATGATGAATGATGCCCATGAATAGTGATTTCCCTCCGGGAATGAATAGTGTCATGTGAATAGTAAAATTTTTGACGACTTCTCAAAGTCTCAAACTGACTTCAAAAACGATAAATAGTGATTGGTGAATAGTGATTGATGAATAGTAACTCATGAATAGTAAATTGTCGGGGTTTGGAAAATGACCTGAAATTACGAGTTGTGACAGTCGACCACCCTAAAAGGAATTCAGTCCCTGAATTCAGCTAATGTTGGTCTCTGGAGTGGTCTTGGTTAAAAGATGTGGGTATTTGAGTCGCATCTGGTCTTCCCATTCCCAAGTAAACTCAGGACCTCTGTGAGAATTCCAGCGAACTTTGACGATCGGAATTCGACTTTGCTTCAACTGTTTGACCTCCCGGTCCATGATTTCTGCTGGTTCTTCCACAAAGTTGAACTTATCATCGATCTGAATTTCTTCCAATGGGATTACAAGCGTTTCGTCTGAAAGACATTTCTTGAGGTTTGAGACATGAAACGTGTTATGTACATTGCTGAGCTCTGACAGAAGCTCCAGTCTGTATGCTACCGGACCGATCCTTTCCAGAATCTTGAACGGACCAATGTATCTCGGGTTCAACTTACCGCGTTTCCCGAATCGTATCACGCCCTTCCAAGGCGAGACCTTCAACATGACTCTGTCTCCAACCTGAAATTCTAATGGTTTGCGTCGAACATCAGCGTAACTTTTCAGTCGACTTCTGGATGTTTGGAGTCTTTCTCGAATCTGAATTATCTTTTCTGTTGTTTCTCTGACCAACTCTGGACCTGTTAGCTGTACATCACCAACTTCGGCCCAACAAACTGGGGACTTGCACTTACGACCGTATAGTGCCTTGAATGGTGTGGCTTTTATGCTCGAGTGATAACTGTTATTGTAAGAGAACTCGATCAATGGGAAATGGTTAGCCCAACCATTTCCAAAGTCAATGACACATGCTCTGAGCATGTCTTCCAATGTCTGAATCATTCTCTCGCTCTGACCATCGGTCTAAGGTTGATAGGCGGTACTCATGTCTAACTTAGACCCAAATGAATCTTGCAATGATTCCCAAAAATTTGAAGTAAAGCGACTATCTCTGTCGGAAATGATGGAAATTGGTGCACCGTGCCTTGAGACAATTTCCTTGACGTAAAGTCTGGTGAGCTGATCCATAGTATAAGTCTCTTTGATTGGAATGAAATGGGCTGACTTGGTGAGGCGATCAACTATTACCCAAATAGCATCGTAACCTCCTGATTTTTTGGGAAGTTTAGTGACAAAGTCCATTGTAATACGTTCCCACTTCCACTGGGGAATCTCTGGTTGCTGAAGTAATCCTGATGGCTTCTGGTACTCGGCTTTTACTTTAGCATAAGTAAGGCATTTACTAACATACGTAGCTATCTCTGCTTTCATATTCGGCCACCAATAAAGCTTCTTGAGATCCTGATACATCTTATCAGAACTTGGATGAATGTAGTACTTCGACTTGTGTGATTCATGCATGATCAACTCTCGTATTCCACCATAGAGAGGTATCCAGCTTCTATCCTTGAAGCATAATGTTCCATCTGATCTCCTTACTAAACCGTTTGCATTATCTTGCATTCCCTTGAGTGTTTCACTTGGTAGATTTTCTTCCTTGAGTGCCTCGACTTGGGCCTCGAGGATCTTTGATGGTAGTGGTGAAATAATAGTCATTCCCAATGATCTAACTCTCAAAGGCTTGAGTCTCTCTTTCCGACTGAGTGCATCTGCCACAACATTGGCTTTTCCCGGGTGATATCTGATTTCACAGTCGTAATCACTAAGTAGTTCCAACCAACGAAGTTGCCTCATGTTAAGTTCCTTCTGATCAAGAATGTACTGTAAGCTTTTGTGGTCTGTAAATACTACACACTTTGTTCCGTAAAGATAATGCCTCCAAATCTTGAGTGCGAAAACCACGACACCCAACTCTAAGTCGTGAGTAGTGTAGTTCTTCTCATGCTTCTTAAGCTGACGAGATGCATAAGCTATCACTTTCTCGTTTTGCATTAACACTGCCCGAAGTCCTTTGTGTGAAGCATCGCAATATAACACGAAGTTTTCAATCCCTTCTGGCAATGACAAAATTGGCGTGCTGCAAAGTTTCTATTTCAATAACTGAAAAGCGGTCTCTTGCTTTTCTCCTCAATCGTACTTCTGGTTCTTTTGTGTCAACTTGGTCAGTGGCTTAGCTATCTTGGAAAACCCTTCAATGAACCTTCTGCAATATCCGGCAAGTCCTAAGAATTGACGAATTTCTATGGGAGTTTTTGGTGTTGCCCAGTCTTTTACTGCCTCAATCTTTGCCGGATCAACCTGTAGTCCCTGAATATCAATGACGTGACCAAAAAATTGTACTCTTGTAATCCAAAAATCTCACTTTGAAAATTTGGCGTACAGTTTCTCTTTCTTGAGCAGTTCTAAGATTGTTCTAAGGTGTTCTCGGTGCTCTTCTTCACTCCTTGAGTAAATCAAGATATCATCAATGAATACGATCACAAACTTATCTAGATATGGCTTGCACACCCTGTTCATGAGATCCATGAATACAGCTGGTGCGTTGGTTAGTCCGAACGGCATTACCTGAAATTCATAATGGCCATAGCGTGTTCTGAATGCTGTCTTCGGGATATCTCCCTCCCGAACCTTAAGCTGATGGTAACCCGATCTCAAGTCGATCTTGGAGTAATAACTGGAACCTTGCAACTGATCAAACAAATCGTCGATCCTGGGAAGTGGATAACGATTCTTCACCGTTAATTTGTTTAGCTCTCGATAATCAATGCACATTCTGAAAGATCCATCTTTCTTCTTTACAAACAAAACTGGTGCTCCCCAAGGCGATGAACTTGGTCTAATGAATCCTTTATCCAAGAGCTCTTGCAATTGGTTCGACAACTCTTGCATTTCTGAAGGTGCAAGTCGATAAGGTGCTCGCGCAACTGGTGCGGCTCCTGGCACTAAGTCAATTTGAAATTTGACTTGGCGAGTAGGTGGAAGTCTTGGTAAGTCTTCTGGAAAGACTTCTGGAAAATCTTTAACTGTTGGTACATCCTCAAGTCGCTTCTCCTCCGACTTCTTTTCTGTGATATGAGCCAAGAATGCATAACAACCCTTCTTTATGTATTTCTCTGTTTTAATGCATGAGATGATGTTGAGTCTAGTCCCACTGCGTTCTCCGCGAACGACCAATGTTTCGCCATCATAAGGAAGATGAACAACTTTTTCATCACAGATGATTCTGGCATGATGTTGAGATAACCAATCCATTCCGATAACAATGTCAAAACTTCCAAGTTCTACTGGCATGAGGTCTATATTGAACGGGTGATTGAGAAAATTTAGAGTGCAACCACGAATGATTGTGTCGGTGCCAACTAAACTACCGTTAGCTAGTTCGATGTGATATGGAGTGTCTAATGAGGTTGGTTCAATGTTGAGTAATGGTGCAAATGCAGTAGAAACAAAACTTCTATCGGCTCCTGAATCAAATAGTATGGATGCATAACGATTATTATTGAGGAACGTACCCGTAACGACATTCGGGTCCTCCCTGACATCTTCTCCTCCAAGGACATAAGCTCTTCCTCTAGCTGTTCCACCTTGGTTATTGTTTCCCTGATTCTTTCCTTTTGAACATTTATTCTTGAAGTGTCCAACTTCTCCACATCCAAAACATGTTACTGGGGGCTTCTGATATTCAACCACAATCGGAGCTTTGCAATCCATGGTCGAATGACCAACCTTCTTACAGTTTCCACACGGATTCGGACAATTTCCAGGATTATGATGGGTTTGACATTTGTTGCACTTGGGTAAAGTACCGTTGTAACCCCTTTTCTCAGCTTGACCTGCAACATAAGCCTTTGTAGTTTCCTGTCTCTTGGGTGGTGGTTGAGTAACATTGCTACTCTGGTTGTTATCCCGATTCCTTTTGTTGTTGTTGTTATTGGAATTGTTTCGGTTGTTGTTATAGTTGTTGTTGTTTCGGTAGTTGTTGTTGGAGTTACGGTTGTTGTAGTTACGGTTACTGTTGGTGTTGTTGTTTGAAGCAGTTTCTTTCTTCACTATCTGAGCCATGAGTTTCTGAGACATTCTGATTGCCTCATCCAATGTTTGCGGGTCAAAAGAAATCACATCACCATGGATGTTGTGAGGTAATCCTCCAATGAAATTCTCTAATAGCTTCTCAGTGTCCGGAACCATTGTCGGACATAACGCTGCCAATTCCTGAAATCTCCTGATATATGTCTCAATATCATTAATACAAACTGTTTCAGATTTTAGTTAAGTAAATCATGTTTACTTATACCAATAGAAAGTGTAAACCATACATGTGTACACTAGTCATAATTACAAAAATAATTGCAAACTACACCACTGGTCTTCTGATTCAACAATATCTATAAATTTGTATAATAACTTAGATAGCAAAAAACGGATAGAATCAACCATTAGGCTCAGATTTTTAAATGGGAAATGGTCAAAAACCTGAGAGTACCGCCATGGCTGCAAATAAAGACGGTTGCACAATAGCAAGCATGCTACCGCGCCATCCGTTCATTGCCTCGCCAAGTTACGGTTCCAACTTCATTTGACCGATATCATATGATTCAGTAATAAACAATTAATCATCACAGCCCATTACTATACTGCATTCAAACAGTGTTTAAAATAGAAAGCACATGTTTAGTATACACATGTATGTTTTGCATTGCGTATCGGTATAAGTAAAGATGTTTTACTTCACTAATTCCAAGGAAGTTTGTTTTAGAAGGGTCATCAGCATTGATTGTACCGCCGTTGCTACAACTAAACTCAGCTGCACAATAGCACATATGCTATCGCGTCATCCTATAATTGCCCCACCAAACAACGGTTCAGACTTCGTACGACCAATACCATTTGATTCAATAAGCAACAGGTCAGCAATAGAATTCACAATGTGCCAATCATAGGCAGCCACAATAGCTTCATACATATTCATATACATATATATATATATATATATATATATATATATATATATATATATATATCTTTTATATTTTTTTCCCTAAACATAACAGATGGCCCAATAGAGTTCAAGTTTATGGCATAAACCAAGATATAATGATCCACCATTATACATAATCATAGATGGTTTTCAGTATATATTATACTAGTAATAGTATTGTCTGGCCGCACACGTAGAGGTTGCTGAGGCAACTGGTTGTTGCACTCTACCATCCTTCCACCTTCCGCAGCAAGACAACATATTTAAAAGATTTTCAGATGAAACCAACGCGCACGACCAACAATTAAAGCATCTATATCTATTATAGATGATGGTAACTGCCATTGTGTCATATATATTTGTGGCCACGGTTTATAGCAACATATAAAATCACTCGACATTACCAAACACTTGGCCTATCTAAAGGCACAATCATGGTATGACTGCCACACAAACATACGGCCTGCAATAAACAATGCATACGCACACCATATAAGTAATTAGACACCATAAGTACGGAAGCAAATAATTTTCACTACCAATAAAATTGGAAAGAAACACCTGAACATGGTTAGCTGCAAACATTATCAGCAACCCCATCTGCAAAACAGATCAACAAAACTCCTGAATTAAAAAAACCCTAATTATAATTCTATTATTATAATTATATTATAATATACACGAAAACTCATTCTTTATTATGCATAATGGTAGATCGTTATGTCGTGTTTTATCCCATAAACTTGAACATCATTGGGCCACCTATTATGTTTAACAAAAAACAAAACAAAAAACCTTATTAGTATAATTATAATCATATTATAATATTTACGAAACTTTTTTTTTTTTAGGGTTAATGGTAGATCATTAAGAAAACCCCCAAATTTTAAAAACCCTAATTGGAAATGAAGATTAAAATTAAAGGAATACGTAAATGTAATTAATTAAGGAAACCCCCAAATTTTAAAAACCCTAACTGGAAAGAAATAGTAAAATGGAAAAATTACGTAAATGAAATAATTAATTAAGGAAAAATAAATGATAATGAATGATAAAGAGTATTCGAGGACAAAGATTGAAGAAATCGCTTACAGGGGTTCGCCGGAAAACATCCCGGAAATCATCCATTCGGGACCGATCGGATTGAACAAAGCTATTGTATTCAAGAAGGTTCATTTTTAGAAGAAGACGATGGTTAATGTACACATGTATGGTTTAGATTGTATATCGACATAAGTAAACATGGCGTACCTCGCTAAAATCTGAAACAGTTTGTATTAAGGAGGTAATTAGCAGGCGAGTGCATGAATAGTAATTTGTGGCCTTGGAACGGACCAATCATCTTCAGCCACAATAGTTGCCTAAATATAAAAATCATTTTTTTTTCTCTTAAACATAGCAGGTGGCCCAATGATCTTCAAGTTTATGTCATAAAAAACATATAATGACCCACCATTAGTGCATAATCAAAAATGGGTTTTAGTATATATTATAATATATCATCTTTTTTTCTTTTGTCCTCCGCCAAAACCAGACAAGGCCCAAGCCTTTTTTTTCTTTGTTCATTTTGCAGCTGCGTCTAAGGCCCAAAATAAATTAAGAAGCCAAATCACGAACTGTCTTTCCAGCAGATAAACTCACAAGCTAACTCCAGATTTTTGAGTATTTTATCACATAAAATGGAGCTCGAACGAAAAAGAATGCAACAACGTCCAAATCTTTCACGTCTTCATTTTAAATTTGTAATATCACCATATTAACTCCTTTTCGCGCATAACCTATATAATCACAAAACACCCTCAAAGTACATGTATAGCAACGAATAACAATGCAACAATGCGTAATTAACATGCTATGAGGTGTATGTAAAATACACCAATCAGTAGCCCTTACTATTCTTTTTGAGACAGCCTCATCTGCTACTGGGGATGAAGTAGGAACTCTATGCTGAGGTACACTAGATTCCTCTCTGGATGTACTCCTATATGGTGATGAGATTGGTTGTGAGGCTGATTGAGATGAACTTGTGGGTGTGTGTTGGGATTCAACTTGAGTAGTTGATCCTTCACCTTTGTACCTGAACAACCATATTTTCAAATAAAGGTACTTCTACCCCATTATAACCCTTTGAGGCCATCCTCATATTACTAAATAATTTTTGAGTAAGGGTTGGAGTTGGATAAACTATTTTATGTGGTAGAAGCAAGCTTTTCCTTATATTCAAAATCATTTGGATAAACCTTGGATACATTAAAAACTTGGATTTGCTATCCACATTTTTTACCATACCATAAAAAATCAGTTTTGGAAAATTATAAGTCCTGTTTGTTGATAAGCATATGAGAGCAGTTGCAATATTACTACTGAATTGCTCCCATGAGGTTTTCTTAGGAATTAAACAATGAAGGATAGTATGGATAAAGAATCTCCATTGTGGGGCAAAACATCCTTTTTGAAAAGTCAGTGTTTGAGAAGTTGTGTCATACCCCATTCTAGAAAGGTTTTGAAAAATTTCAGTGTTAGGCAAAACACTAATACCATTGTCATCTGCTAGATGGAGATGCCTCCTAACAGATGATTCAGTAATAGTGATTGTCTTGCCATCAACTGTTGCAATTAACTATTTGTCTCCATTCTCAAGAGTATTGACAGTAACAGTCTGCCAAAACTGTTTGATTTGAGAGACATAGATAGTAGGGTTGATAGTTAAAGCATACCTGATGTGGGTAGAGTTTAGAAAATCTACTATCTCATGGAAGTCTTTACCTTCCTCTGTTTTCTCCAAGAAAGCGACCTGGTTGTGCTTATCACAAAATTCCAAATTTGCCATTAGTTTGATGAAAGTTTGATTAGTATGCTGGGTTATGATCGATTGTGTATGAAAGTATGTTGAGTAAAGCCAATTGAGATGTTATAGTGAATACTTAGGGTTTTGATTGGACCGACTTCAATAAAAGGTTTCTTTAGATTGAAGAAAGTGTATAAATTAGATAAGAAGTAAAAATTATCCAATTTAGGAAACCCTTAAGTAAGGTAATTGACCAAAATTTTCAACGGCTATAATCAAAAAACGGTTATGACTCAACAGTACAAACGGCTACCCAGTAGTACAAAGTTTTGCCTAGCAGTACTAACTTTTGCCTAGCAGTACTAAGTTTTGGAAAAACTTTTACTTAGCAGTATAAACACAATTTTCATTTAAAACAATAATGCATTCAAACTTTTGAAAGGATTAAGTGTAAAGGAAGGCACTCAATCAAATTCCGGTTGCATTTAACCTCTGGTTGTGTGAGAACCAATAATTTCAGTTATAAAAACTGCCTGTGAGCAGATAAACTCATTCAAAGAGCTTTCTTGACAGGGTTTCCAGCTCGTGGCAGTTGTTGCCTCTAACACAAATGCATTAGATTCACTTTTCTCGCTGTTCTCTATACCAGATGTCCTTGGACTAACTCATTATACTAATGAAAGTATAAAATGGTAAAGAGTGAGTTAGATCAGTTACTATCTAACTAACTATGCCATCAATTCAGGTTCAAAAATACCATCAGTTAAGCATAAAGTGATTTCAAGATTGAGATTTTAAGGAACCTCCCAACTCAGGTGTACAACCCTTGTCAAGTAATCCCAAAATCCTCTTCTATCATGAATCAATTATGACAGCAATCCATCCACCACATTAGCTTCTCACACATCATAAACTCCAGTCATACTGCTTTCTCTTCCTGCAAATGTTAGTCCAAAACCTAGAAAACATAAACCAAAGCATTTTCTATATAACATCATAAAATTTGACTAACAGTATAAAGTTAGCAGTACTAATTTTGCACTAACAGTACAAACTTTATACTACCAATACAAACTGAACATACTAGCAGTAGAAACAATTAGCAGTACAAATCCTTTACAAACCTTTACAAATACACTTAGAGATTAAATCGTTTTATAGATTAAGCATTCCAATACTTGAAACCAAGTACTGAAACCTTCCAACATCAAGACCTTTTATAAGTAAGTCAGCCCAATTGTTATATGTATGTATTTTAACAACTTGAATTAACTTTTTCTCATTACAATCTCTTATAAAATGATGTCTAATCTCTATGTGTTTTGTTTTAGAATGTTGAACAGGATTTTTTATAACACAAATTGTACTGTTATTGTCAATAAATATCATGGTGTTCATAAAATTATACCCATAATCCAGCATTTGATTCTGAATCCAGAGCACCTGTCCACAGCAACTAGCAGCAACCACATATTCAGCCTCAGTTGTAGAATTAGCCACCACAATCTGCTTTTTACATTGCCATGATATCAACCTGTTTCCTAGGAATTAACAACCACCTGTTGTTGACTTCCTATCCAAACTTGCACAAGCATAGTCACTATCACTATAAGCCACTAAATCAAATGAAGACTCCCTATGATACCAAAGGCCCAATTTAGGTTGACCTTTAAGATACCTAAAAATCCTCTTCACAGCATGCAAATGTGAAGCCTTAGGAGTGACTTGAAATCTGGCACATGTACACACAGCAAACATAATATCTGGCCTGGATGATGTAAGATACATCAATGATCCAATCATTGACCTGTATAAGTGAACATCAACATCATCACCATCTGCATCTTTAAGCAAAGGCTTCTCTTTATCAAAAGGAGTACTTGCAATCTTGGCATCTGTGTACCCAAACTTCTGCAAAATCTCTATTACATATTTATCTTGGCTGATAAATATCCCTTCTTCTGACTGCTTGACTTGTAATCCTAAAAAGAAAGTGAGTTCTCCCATTGAACTCATCTGAAATTTGTCATGCATCAGTTTCTAAAATTCAATACACATTTCCTTTTTAGTAGAGCAAAAAATAATGTCATCCACATAAACCTGGACAAGCAAAATGTCTCCTTTTTGCTTTTTGATAAATAAAGTCTTATCTATTTATCCTCTATGAAAACCATTGTCTAAAAGATACTTGGCAAATGTTTCATACCAGGCTCTTGGAGCTTGATATAGACCATATAGTGCCTTTACCACCTTGTAGACCTTATCTGGATGATCAGGATTCTCAAACCCTGTTGGTTGCATAACATACACTTCTTCATCAATTGTACCATACAGAAAGACACTATTCACATACATTTGATATAATGTGAATCCCATAAATGAAGCATAGGCTAAGAACAGCCTTATAGCCTCAATCCAAGCCACAAATGAAAACACTTCATCATAATCTATACCCTCTTCTTGAGTATATCCCTGTGCAACTAGCCTTGCTTTATTCCTGATGACAATGCCTCTCTCATCCTTCTTTTTTCTGAACACCCATTTACTACCAGTTGCCCATTTACCCTTAGACAAATCCACCAAAACCCACACCTTTTGCAGGTTGAACTGTAACAGCTCCTCTTGCATTGCTTCTACCAAGGATGGGTCACTTAGTGCTTTGGCAATCTTCTTGGGTACATCTTGAGAAAGGAAACAAGCAAATAAGCAAGCATTAAGGTCTTTATGTGTCTTCCCTGCATAGATAGCACTGACAAAACCTTGTTCACCTGCCTCCATTTGTATCCTTCTTGTCTTCACACCAGATTGTATATCTCCAATCACAAGATCAAGGGAATGATCCTTGTGAATTCTTGTATAGGGAGTTGTAGCAACCTCATAAGTGTTAGGAACATTACCCAGATCCACTTCATCATCAGAAAATCCAGCATGTGGAGCAGAATTATCTGTTGGATAAACAGTTTCAACATTTTTTCCACCAGTACAAACACTTTGCCCGGCAGTACTAATATCTGTCACAGCAGTACTAACTTCCTACTCAGAAGTACCATCATTATTAGTACTGTTATCATTTCCCTGTTGTTCTTGAGCACCAACTCCACCTTCTTTATTAACATCAACATCATCCTCCTTATTAGAATCACTGTAAGATGGTGGATCATCATTCTTTGAAGTTGGTTGGAACAGAGAATCATCCTTCCAAAGTGGCATGGCATAATAGTCCTTGCTAGATCCAGTCTCCATACTTGTTTGACATGCATCAGAACTATCTTTGGTACCTGCAAAATCATTAGTATTTGTACCTGCAACAGCAGGTACATAATTCATATATTCTGTTAGTTTCTCAAGGTCAAATAGCCACTTAGGTCCTTCACCTGCAACATTAGGCTTATTCTCTACAAACTCTACATGCAGGTTTTCCTCTACCCTCCTGGTTCTTATGTTGTATACCCTAAAAGCTTTACTATGTGTAGAGTAACCACCAAAGAATCCCTCATCTAATTTACCATCAAACTTACCCAGATGATCTAAGGTATTAAGAATAGTAACATGACATCCAAATGGTCTCATAAAGCTTAGAACAGGTGTTCTACCTCTAAAAAGTTCATAAGGAGTCTTGTTGTGAGGTTTAACCACTAAAACCCTGTTTTGTACATAACAAGCAGTATTAACTGCTTCAGCCCAAAATGTAATGGGCAATTTAGAATCCGCCAACATGGTCCTAGCAGCTTCTATCAATGTCCTATTTCTCCTTTCAGCAACCCCATTCTGCTGAGTAGTTCTAGCTACACTAAACTCTCTCTTAATACCTTTTTCCTTACAAAAATCATCCATAATTCTATTTTTAAATTCTGTCCCATTGTCACATCTGATAATTTTAACTTTCTTATCAACTAGGTTTTCTATCTCAGTGATAAAGTTCTTAAGAATGCTACTGGTTTCATCCTTAGTTCCTAAAAGAAAACCCATGTGAATCTGCTATAATCATCAGTGACCACAACACAATACTTTTTATGCATCAAACTACTCACAGATGTAGGACCAAACAAGTCCATATGAAGCATGAATAATGGTTGAGTAATAAAGTTTTGGGTCTTCGGCTTACAAGAAGCTTTGTGTTGTTTGCCCTTAAGACAGGCAACACAAGTTTGGTCATTTTCAAAACGTTTCTGAGGTAAACCTCTTACCAAACCATCTTTTACAATCTTATTAATGGTTTTAAAATTAACATGACCAAGTCTCCTATGCCATAGCATTGATTCATCCAATGTGGCTTTTGCTACAAGACAAGTTAGATTCTCTTTAGGAGCAATTTTCTTCATATCAGCACTGTACATGTTGCCCTTTCTAGGAACTTTAAGTAGTACTTGACTTTCATTAGGTAAGTTAAAGTCTGGAGATAAGACAAGACATCCAGTATCAGTAAAAAGAACTTTGTTCTTTATGTCACACATCTGTGAGACACTAAAGAGATTAAACTTAAGTTCCTGCACAAAATACACATCTTCAAAATCAAGTTTACCAGTCTTTATTGTACCTTTACAAGTAATCTTCCCACCTCTTGCTCCTCCCCCAAAGGCAACATATCCTCCATCAAAAGGTTTAAAATCTGAGAGGTAGGACATGTTTCCAGTCATGTGCCTAGAGCATCCACTATCAGCATATCCTTGATCTTCTTCAGCATCTTGTTGTGGATGTCCCTGCACATAAAATAAAGGAAATTAGTTTCCTTTGGGGACCCAAGCCATTACTGACTTGGATCTGCCTCGTGCATCAATGTAATCATATTTCTTCATTGTAATTGATGCACCATTGGGTTTGATAGGTCTCCATACCCAACATGCTGAGGCCTTAACAACATTGCCCCTGTTTACCCTAACAGCATTTCTTGGCCTAGCAGTCTTAACTGTTTGGCACCATTTCTTGTTTTTAAACACTGTTTTCTCATAATAGGACCTTTTACCAGTTTGTTGTGCTGATTTTGCAAAACATGTTATTGGTCTAGCACTTGAAACTGTTGACTTGGGGTAAGCAGTATTAATGGGTCTAGCAGTACAAAGTGGTTTAAGGCCAGACTTCATCAAAACTGCTCTGGGAGCCATATTTCTGTTAACACAAGGGTGAGTAGATTTAGCAAAGCTATTTGTGTTCAACCTTGTATTCCTATTTACCACCCTTTCCCTTTGGTGGTAGTCACAATAAGCCTGCAAATGATTAAAACTACCACAAGTATAGCAAGCCTTATTGTACATAACAAAATCACAGCCTAATTGTTGGGATTTTAGATTGTTTCAATTTCTCTGGTTACCCCTAGGCCTTTGTGATCTATACATCTCAGCATATTTGACTGTTTTCCTAGCTGGTTTCACTTGCTCTTTAGGTTTAACATTTTTTACCTTAGTATCACTAGGAATAGTATTTTGTTTTTCTACCTCAAGTGTAGACTCAACCTGATCCTCATCATCAGATTCCCAATCTTCAATAATTGGTGCATCTGAATTCTTCTTTTCTTCTGATACCTTCTTCTCAACAGAAGATGTGTCAAAAGTTTCACCAACCTCTTTGAAACTATCCTCACTATCACTCTTAACTTATTTAGATTCAAGTTCCATTTCTTCCTCAAGATGTGACAGATCAAGCTTTGGACCTGGAAAGTTCCCTCTATGTGGTGGTGCAACACTCTTATAACCTAGACCTTTCTTAAAATTTTTTGTAAGTTGACACTCTACAATTTTATCTAATCTTTTAGTTGCTCCTGCATATCTCTCTATATTCATCTCAATGCTATCTTTATCAAGCTTAATCTTTTCTAGCTGATTTTTGAGCTTTTTAATCTCTATATCTTTAAACATGACATCTCTTTTCAACACAGAAATGTCATCAGTGAAAATAGTTTCATTCTTTTTATAGAACACTAGTTGTTCTTCAACAACAGCTAAGCCTCTTTTATGATTTGCTAAATGATAATTGGATTGGTTTAGCTCTATTCTCAAGTTATCATACTATTTTTTAAGTGTTTCATAGTCTTTTAAAGCTAAGCATGATTTTAAAAAAGCTTTAACAGTATGTACCTCAGAGTCAGAGAAATTCATCAGCGCCATCTCTGTTGGTGCTTCTTCCTCAGCCATGAAGCTCCAATCAAGACCAAGTCAATCTATAGCCACCATTGCCTTTGAATAAGACTCCTCTTGACTTACATCTTTCCTATTGCTCTCCTGAGTCCTTGATCCTCTGCTTCTGCTTTCTTGGTTTCTGGGCCCTCTACATTCTCTAGCAAAGTGTCCTAACTTATAGAAGTTATAACACTCTACCTTTGACTTAGCAAATCCAGCAGTATCACTACCATTGATAGTGATCTTCTTCCCTGTCCTCTGAAAGAATCTCTTGGCCCTCATGCTCAGCAAAGCTAATTGCCACTTCAAATCCATCTCTTCCATATCATCTTCATGAATTTGAATTAGGTCTTCATGCACAAGCTGTGACCCATTAGCTTGACGAGCCAGAAAAGCATAAATAATATCAACTCCTATGCTAGCAGTACTAGTTTGAGAACTAGCAGTACTAACTTTAGGGCTAGCAGTACTAACCCCTGAAGCAACATGAACCTCCTCTGGACTACTATTACTGGGAGATGACACAAATGCCATGTTCCCAGTGTTAGAACTTGAGCTTCCAGACTTCTTGATCTCCTGTTTAACAATTTTGAAATTGTTGTACAAATCATCAAAACTCATATTACCAAGATCTGGCTTGTTTCTCCAGACCACTACATGAGTGTTCCATTCAGTAGGTAAGCTTCTCAAGAACTTTAAGTTTATATCCTCCTGTGGGATCTCAGCACCAAACAGAGCCAGTTGGCTAACTATCTTCTGAAGCCTGTTGAAGATATGGTCAAGTGATTCAGTGCTTGAAGCACTAAAGTTTTTATACATCTGCTTGAGCAGAGACTTCTGTGTCTTTTTGGTAGCTTCATTGCCACCAAACCTTGTTGTTATGGCTTGAAACAAGGTTTTGGCATCCTTGTATTTGCTGAAAGTCAGCAGTTGTTCATTAGGGATAGCCATTAATAGCATGCTCCTAGCTTTAACATCATTTTTCTTCTGGAGCTTCTTATTAGCAGTAACTGGACCAGATACAGTTATGGTTTTAACACCATCTTCTCCTGTTGATTCAGTAGTTTTGGGAGTGAAGGAGTTTCCATTCTCAATAATGTCCCAAAGTGCATAATCCTGCACTTGGAAGTACTGCTCAATCCTTAGCCTCCACATCTCGTAGTCATTCTGCTTGAGCAAAGGCAGTTTTGTTGTGGTTGTAGTTTGTGTTGTTTCAAGATCAATCTTCTTAAATGAAAGTAGAGTTCTTCTGGTATGTTTCTTCTAGGGCAAAGTTTCAGAACCTAAAGCTCTGATACCACTTGTGAGTCCTTAAACACGGATCTTGTTGAGCTTGTTAGAAACTTTGTTGCACACCAAAAAGTATGCGGAATCTACTTTTTAGTGATTAGAAGAACATAAACAATGTAGTATGATCAATGAAACAGTAACTTATGAAACAGTTATAACCAAAACGATTCAATATTATTCAGCAAATAAGACGAGTGATCTTAATATCACTTGGGTTTACAACCTTGAATCTTAACAAAAGTATACGGCTAAAAGATTTCTAACACCTTAACCTAGGACCTCCTTTTATAAGCACAAGGAGTCCTTTACAAGATAACTACAATATTCGTATCTTCTAATCTTATAGATATACACTGAATCTATTCTATACTTATCACAAAATGTGTCTTCTATAGCAGTACCATCTTCATAATAAGCAGTCTTCAAGCAAACTAGCAGTACAAACTTTTATACTAGCAGTACTAACTCAGTTAGTACTGTTAGTTATATCTTCAACAGTGCAAACTTTAAACCTGGCAGTACAAACTGTTAGTGAATAATTCCCAACAATTCTTGTCAGTATGTATTTTAACCATTTGAATTAACTTCTTATCATTGCAATCTCTTATAAAATGATGTCTGATCTCTATATGCTTTATTTTTGAATGAAAAACAGGATTTTTAATTATACACATAGTACTGTTATTGTCAATAAAAATCTTTGTACGCATAAAATTGTACCCATAATCCAGTAGTTGATTATGAATCCAGAGCACTTGTCCATAGCAACTTGAAGCAGCCAGCTATTCAGCTTCTGTTGTAGAATTTGCAACCACAGTCTGTTTCTTGTAGTGCCATGAGATCAATCTACACCCCAGGAATTGACAACCTCCTATTGTAGACTTCCTATCCAAGCTTGCTCCAGCAAAATCACCATCAGTGTATGCAACCAAATCAAAAGCAGAATCCTTTGGATACCAAAGGCCTAATTTTGGTTAACCCTTTAAATATCTAAAAATCCTTTTCACAGCATGAATATGTGAAACTTTTGGTGTGACTTGGTATCTTGCACATGCACATACTGCAAACACAGGTCTTAAAGAAGTAAGATAAATCACTGAACCAATCATTGATCTATATAGATGAACATCAACTTCTTCACCATCTTCATCCTTGAGCAGAGGCTTTGAAGTTTCCATTGGTGTACTTGCAGTCTTGACATCAGTATACCCAAACTTCTTTAAAATCTCATCAGCATACTTATCTTGACTGATAAACATGCCTTCCTTGTTCTGCTTTACTTGTAAACCTAGAAAGAAAGTAAGTTCTCCCATAGAACTCATCTGAAACTTTTCATGCATAAGCTTCTCAAATTCAATACACAACTCCTTCCTTGTAGATCCAAAGATGATATCATCTACATAAACCTGAACTAGCAGAAAATCATCCTTGTGTCTTCTGATGAACAAAGTCTTATCAATCTTTCCTCTGTGAAACCCATTGTCTAACAGGTATATTGACAAGGTTTCATACCATGCTCTAGGAGCTTGATGTAAACCATAAAGTGCCTTTTCAACCTTGTAAACTTTATCAGGAAAGTCAGGATCTTCAAACCCTGGTGGTTGACAAACATACACTTCTTCTTCAATATTTCCATACAGAAAAGCACTTTTGACATCCATCTGATACACCACAAAGTCTTTAAATGAAGCATAAGCTAGAAACATCCTAATTGCTTTAATTCTTGCAACAGGGGCAAAGACTTCATCATAGTCAATCCCTTCTTCTTGTGTGTTTCCCTAAGCAACTAATCTTGCTTTATTTCTTAACACAATCCCTCTTTCATCCCTATTGTTTCTGAAAACCCATTTTGTACCTATAGCCCTTTTGCCATTAGGTAAATCTACCAGAGTCTAAACTTCTTGCAGCTTGAATTGTAGAAGTTCTTCTTGCATAGCTTCTACCCAGCTTGAATTAGTCAATGCTTGGATTGTCTTTTTGGGTTCCACTTGTGATAGAAAGCAAGCAAACAAACAATTTTGAAGATCTTTATGACTGTTTCTTTGTTTAATAGTTCTAACAAAGAGCCCTTGATCTGTCAAATTCTTGGTTATCTTCCTTGTTTGTACAGCAGAATGCACATCTCTAATAATTTGTTCATCTGGATGATCTTTGTGAATTCTTGTAGTTGGAATAGGACTGACTTGAATTGTTTCATCCAAATTGCCCATGTCAGCCTCTTTACTAGCATCTTCATCATCAGTTTCAGCCCATACATCTTCCAATATAGGCATGTCTGGATCATCTGAATATTCACTGCTATCTTTTTCACCAATAGCATCATCTTGTATGCCAGCAGCATTAACAATTGAACTAGCAGTATTAACTCTGTTAGTGTTGTTAGTGTTGTTAACACCATCATTCTTCTCCTGATCATCACTCTTGCTGTCTTTTCTAGGATCTTCATCATCCTTCTTGTCATCATCACTTGAATGCTCGACTTCATCATCTTGAGAACTCTTTGAAACTTGGGTTGAGATTAGTGGATCAGCAGTCAATAATGGTTGCAAGATGTACTTCTTAGCATGTTCTGTCTCCTTTCCAGCTTGTCCTGCATCATTATATGCTTTTGTACCTGCAAAACTATTAGACTGTGTACCTGTAGCAACTAGCTCATAATTCATTGTTTTTGTTAGTGCATCTTTATCAAACAGCCGATCTGGTCCACTACCTACAGCATTAGGTGTACTCTCACTAAACTTAATATGTAAGTTCTCTTCCACTATCCTTGTTCTACTATTGAATACTCTAAAGGCTTTGCTATTCAGAGAGTATCCAACAAAGAAACCTTCATCAGCCTTACCATCAAATTTGCCTAAGTGATCTATGGTATTGAGAATAGTAACAGGACACCCAAATGCTCTCATAAAACTTAGATTTGGTGTTCTACCATGAAAAAGCTCATATGATGTCTTGTTATGAGGCTTAACAACTAATACTCTTTTTTGCACATAGCAAGCAGTATTAACTGCTTCTGCCCAAAAGGTAGTTGGCAACTTAGAATCAGCTAGCATAGTCCTAGCAGCCTCAATTAGTGTTCTATTTCTCCTCTTAGCAACTCCATTTTGTTGAGGAGTTCTAGCTACACTATACTGTCTCATAATACCCTTCATCTCACAAACTTATTCATATCCCTATTCTTGAATTCAGTTCCATTGTCACATCTAATCACCTTAACCTTTTTGCCTGATAAATTTTCTACCCTAGTTATAAAGGACTTAAGAATGCCACTAGTCTCATCCTTAGTAGCTAGAAAGAAAACCCAAGTAAACCTACTGTAATCATCTGTAACAACTAGGCAATACATTTTCTTCATTAAACTTTTTACAAAGGTTGGACCAAACAAATCCATATGCAGCAATTGTAAAGGTTGGCTGATAGAGTTCAAAGTTTTGGACTTACTAGAGGCTCTGTGTTGCTTTCCCTTCTGACAAGCAACACATGTTTCATCATGTTCAAAAAGTTTGGAAGGTAAACCTCTTACAAGATTTCCCTTAACCAATTTATTCATTGTTTTAAAATTCAAGTGACCTAGCCTTCTATGCCAAAGTTTAGATTCATCAGATGTGGCTTTTGCAAAGAGACAAATTAATCCTCCTTTGGGAACCATGTTCTCTAAATCAACATTGTATATATTGTCCTTTCTAGGAACTTTAAGTAAAAGTTGACTTTCATCAGTTAACTTAAAATCAGGAGACAAGACAATACATTTTGTGTCATTAAAGAGAACACTATTCTTTTTGTCACACATTTGTGAGACACTAAAGAGATTGAATTTTAACTCCTTTACAAAATACACATTCTCAAAATCTAATTTACCAGTTCTTATTGTACCTTTGCCTGTAATTTTCCCTCCTTTGGGGTTACCTCCAAAGGCAACATATCCTCCATCAATTTCTTCATAATCAGTAAGATAGGACATGTTCCCTGTCATGTGCCTTGAGCATCCACTGTCAATTACTCCTTGATCCTTTAACTCTACTTGTGGATTGCCCTGCACATAAGGTAAGAAATCAGTTTCTTTTGGGGACCCAAGCCATTACAAACTTGGATCTGCCTTGTGCATCAACATAATCAAACTTCTTAAGGATTATTGATGCACTGTCATGTTTGGAAACATGGTCTAAAACTTTAATTTTTGGCTTCCAAACCCAACAAGTTGAGCCCTTAACAGCATAAAAATGATTTCCCTTAAGAGTATTAATTACTGCTTTTGGCTTAGCAGTATTAACTATTGTGTTCTTTTGAATGGGCCTTTTTGCAGTTGAATGTGTTGTTTTGAAAACTGTGACATTGATTTAGCACCATTCACTGTTCTTTTTGTGGGAGCAGTATTAACTGGACTAGCAGCATTAGTATTAAATGATACTAGGCCAAACTTCATTAACACTGTTCTTGGAACCATATTCCTTTTAGCATTGGGGCGAGTATTTTTAGAAAAACTTTGGTGATTCACCCTCTGAGCATAGTTCCACACAGGTTTTTGATAGTAATGACAGCAATGACAATCATACTACAAATGTTCAAAACTACCACACACATAACAAGCTTTGTTAAACATCTCAAAATCACTTCATAAGCTTTGAGACATCATGTTATTCCAGTTTCTTTGGTTTCCTCTAGGCCTGTTAGTGTTCTCCCTAGGTTGCTCAACTTGATTAACAGTTCTCCTAATCAGCTTGCTGCCAAAACTAGGTTTGACAAACTTTATCTTTTCAACACTAGTTCTAACTATTTTACTTTCAACCTTAGGTGTAGACACAACCTGATCTTCATCATCTGACACCCAATCTTCAATAATTGGTGCATCAGTATACTTCCTATCAAATACCATAGACTCTTTCTCTTTCTTAACTACAGGTTTAATAACTAACTCATTTAAACAAGACAATTCAGGTGTAGGAGGCACAAACTTTCCGGTAATGGTAGGGGGAACTTCATTATAGCCTAAACCACTACCTTTCTTTACAATTTGACACTCTATTATCTTGTTCACATTTTCAGATGCATGTTCAAACCTATTCACTCTAAATTGAATGCTTTCTTTTTCCTATTGAACTATATCTTTTTCTTTTTGAGCTTTTTCAAGCCTTTTGCTAAGCTCTGTAATAAGTAATTCTTTTACAAAGAGTTCACCTTCTAAAACATTAACCTTTTCTACATACTCAGCCTCATTCTTCTTATAAAATTCAAGTCTTTGTTCTACAGACTCTAAGCCTACCTTATAGCCTAAAATATGCAACTCAGAATTCTTTAAATCTTCTACTAGTTTATTATTCTGAGCTTTAAGTAACTCAACAATATCTAAACAAAATTTATAAGAACAACCAGAATCATTAGATACCTCAGAATCAGAATTTGAAGATGAAGATGAATAGGCCATAAGAGCATAGTTAGGTCCTTCTTCAGCTTGATCACTCCAATCATAGCCACCAAGACCATCACAAGACACCAAGGCTATTGAAGAAGGTGTTTCCACTGGTACACTCCTTCTTGAGCCTTCTTTACTTCTATTTTCGTGGTTCCTTGGAGCTTTACATTCTCTAGCAAAGTGTTCCTTCCTGTGAAAGTTGTAGCATTCAACCTTGGACTTATCAAATCCCATGTTTTCATTGCTGTTGAATGTGAGCTTCCTTCTAGTATTCTTCAAAAATCTTCTTGCTCTCATAGTCAACATAGCCATCTGCCACTTCAAATCCATCTCTTCTAAGTCATCTGGATGAATTTGTTCCAAGTCCTCATATACAATCTGAGAACTATTAGGTTGACTAGCCAGGAATGCATAGATAACAGCATCACTCAAGTTGTCAATGTTTGTAGAACTAGCAGCATTAACTTGAGTGTTAGTAGTAGTAACTCCATGAGCAGTATTAACTGCTTCATCAGTACTGCTAGTGTTATTGTTTGAGGAGGATACAAAATCCATGTTTTGTGTATTTGAGCTTGAGCTGGACATCCCTTTGACCTCTGGTTCATACACTTTAAGATTGTTGTAAAGGTCATCTATGCTCATTGTGTCCAGATCAGGTTTGTTTCTCCACACAACAACATGTGTGTTCCACTCTGGTGACAAACTCCTCAACAACTTTTGGTTAATGTCTTCTTGGGAAAACTTTCACCCAAAAGCTCTAATTGACTGAAAAACTTCTGAAGCCTGTCAAAGGTTTGGTCAAGCTTCTCTGAACTTGGAGCAGAAAAGTTCTCATACTGTTGCTTCAAGAGATTCTTCTTGGTCTTCTTAGTAGCAGCATTCCCTCCAAATCTCTTCTCAATAGCTTCTAACGATCACTTAGCATCCTTGATAGAATTAAATGTCAACTGATGTTCGTTAGGAATGCCCATCATAAGAGTACTTCTTGCCTTTACCTCCAGTCTTCTTTGTACCTTGTCTTCAGCAATTTAATAGGCAAAATAGTCACAACACCAGCATCAGATGTTGATGTTTTTGGCAAGGTATTACCCGTCTCTATCACCTCCCATAGAGAATAGTCAATCATCTGAATATACTGCTCAATTATCATTCTCCAGATCTCATACTCACCAGGCTTGAGCATTGGTACCTTTGATGCAGCAACCATATGTGCAGACTCTGAATCCATGTCTTCTAGTAAGATCTTAGGTATTAAAGCAGGTTCCTCCTGATCACAGCTTCTAGATCACAAAGCTCTGATACCACTTGTTGATCCCAGTTATATACTTGATCGAATTCATTAGCTTGTAAAGGTTTAGCTACGTTATATAAATCTAACACAACTAGTATAGAAACTGTCTTGGAATATATTAAAGTTTATGCGGAATCTAAACTTTAATCTTAAGTATAACTTTTAATAAAATAGTAAACACAAGATTCACAAACAAACAATGCTTCAATATTATTGACTATAATATGAATACTCTAACAAGTACTAGGGTTATACAACCTTGAAGCTATAACTCTATCAAAATTATATATTGGTATTTCTAACACAATGCCCTAGGACCTCCTTTTATAGACTAAGGAGTCCTAGTCGGCTTATAATTACTTTCTCTATAAGATAAATCTTTTCTATATTTATCTAAACATTCTATAAACATCAAACCGAATTAAACATATAAACAACACTAACAATAACTCTAACAGCATTAACTTTTACTCTGTCAGCTTTAACTCTTTAGGAGTTGTAAGTTTGTACTAGCATTACTAACTTTGTTCTAGCAGCACTAACTACTTAGTGTATTTCCTTGAAGTTCTTCAGCATTACCAGCAGTAGTAAAATACACCAGCGGTCAAATATTTGCATTAGCAGCATTAAACACTTAGAGTATTTTCCATTTAAGTCGAAGAGCAGTCTTATCCTTATAGCAGCAGTACTATCCATATGAGCAGCAGCAACTCAAGAAGCTTTAATTCCCAACAAGAGATGCCTCAGACAAAATCTGGAGACCCACAACCTGACGGCGTCAGGTGTTATTTAGAGTTAAGAGTCACGTGTTAAATTAACAAGATACGGCCCAGACACTTTACAAGAGGACGACGTCAGACTAAATGTGACGGTGTCAGGAGATACAAGGTGACGCCGTCATAACGGCGACTTGCACAAGATGAAACCCTAATCACGGCGTCAGAGTTGTAATCCTATATATTTTCCTTTATTTTTCATTTTAAGTGTGACGTCTTTGGGTAACATCTTGGAGTAGGGTTTAGGGACGAATTTGGCAGCTTTTGTAAGGGTTTTTCAGCCCCCAAAACCTGTGTTTCATTGAAGATAAATTACTCGTTTAATCATTCAATATGTCTATGTGTTGTTTGATTAATTGTTAATCTTCTCTTCTCTTTAACATGCTAGCTTAAGTTTATTTGTGTTTGCTTAGATCTAATGAATCCTAGTTGTTGAATATAGATTTGTCATCTCTTGTTTAGTTGATTGCTTCACGTTAGGCTAAGAAAACTGGCTGACTTCTTATATGTAACTAGCTTGAACGTCTTAGAAACGCAATCGTAGAGTGCACTATTGGTTTTTCTCGTTGTATTTATTGCATGAATTGCGGCTTGTAGATCCTAGAAAACTTAATAGACTTTAAGGTTTTTTGGGGAGACTAAGATTCATAGAGTTGAGGACTTCGGCACCTCCCCACGACCGATATTAAGGAATACAGCGCTTCAACTAAAACAAGGAAGTGACAATTCGACAGATCAATAGGAGATAACTAGGGAGTAATTAAATCTAAGTGAAAACGCTTTTCCCTATCATAAGAAGTCACCAATTGTATTTTCTTTTCTTTTTAATTTGTTTATTTAAATTGAATCATTAGTTTTGGGTTAGTTGACTAGCAACTAATTCCGCCACTCTTCTAAAACCCGAGATTTTTACTGCTTTCATAAAATGTAAAAGAATACAAAAAGAATCATCCCTCACCTCTAGACCTATCTCGTCATACATCTTGACCTAAGAACACTATTCCCCTAGAGAACGATCAATCTCCCGGATTTACCTATACTACACTACAGCGATTAGATACACTGCCTAGAGGATTGTAAAACTTCATTTCGAGGTCTTGCAAATCTCGCATCAGGGAGCTCAATGGTGTTTCGATAGCCTTGATGGCTTGGTTTGGAGTACTCACCTAGAGTACGGACTCGAGTTTGTTCGGGTTAGTCTTGGTTAATTGGTGGGTCTTGGTGTTGGTGTGCGTGGTATGGTTGGTTTGGTTGGCCAATAGGTTCAAAGATATTATCATCCACCATAATGGCAAATGATATGGATTACGAACAAAGGAAACGAAGAAAAGATAGACTACAAGAAAGCTAATAAAAAGAGAATAAAAATCTCACTTGATAGTTAATATTCATATATATCTAACTATCAATATCCAAACCTTAAAAGGATTGACATAAGTCGATCTAAATATTTTAAAACAATGTTGTAATTGGTAAAACTATCCATCCCCCCCCCTTCTGGTTTTCTACAAAGGTCATTGAGACATTTATCAGATCTTAGTGCCTCTGGTGTTGTTTGTAGCTCCTTATACCTCGCTCCTTGACACCGCATCAGTTTACAAAGTGTTTCTTCAGTTGGTCTTCGACTTCCCTGAAGCTTGACTGTTTATTGAGCTTTATACAACTCTCACTAATTTCTTTTATCAGTGAGTTGCTCTTACTGATAACTATCAGTGACCGAAGTTCATGACCAATGTTCACTGATAACTTTTAGTGAGCTCTGCTCTTTGATAACCATCAGGGAGTAACACTCTCTGATAACGAACAGAGAGTAAAACTTTTGATTTCCATCAGGGCGTCTTAATCTTTGATCCTTATCAGTGAGTGTTGTTCTCCCTGATCCGTATAAGATACTTAATGAATTAGGCTATTTTATGTTTAAATACTTGTCAGAGACATTTGGGTCAAAAATTCAGACCCAACAATCTCCCCCTATTTGAATAAACAAATGGCCCATTTTTAATCAGTAGCAAGTGAGCATAACGGCCTCTTCTTACGTACTGAGATACAATAAGGAAAAATAAAGAGGTACAGTGTTATTCGTTATTGTTGACGAACATAAAATAGACTCACAGACCTTGAAGTATCGGCGTCAGAGATCTGAGTCACTAGTGGTTCAGCTTCCTTATAGTAATAGGCTATTCTAAGTAAATCAAAGACTTCTTTCTCAGCTTTTCCTAGACAATAGTCTCCTCCTATTGAAATACAGGAATAACCTAGATTAATTAGTTATAAGTGAGCATAAAAGCTTCTTCTTACAACTAATGTACAACAAAGAATAAAAAAATCAGTAAAGCTTGATTCTTTGTTGTTGATATCTTCTGGTGAAGTTTCTAAAAGATCAGGGACCGTCTTGTTTACTAAACACTCCCTGATGCACTTGATGCGCATTCCCTGAAGAAATCTCCTCTTCCCCGGATGCTCCCTTATTCCGTTTACTTCTGATGCTCTGATGCGAGTTTTGTAGACCTCACAAGAAAGTTTTACAATCTTCTAGGCAGTGTACCTAACTGTTGTAGTGTAGTATAGGTAAGTCCGGGGGATTGATCGTTCTCTATGGGAATAGTCTCGCAATAGTTGTGGAAAGGTCGAAGTGTATATCGAGATAGGTCTAGAGGTGAGGGATGATTCTTTTTGTATTTTTATATTTTTATGAAAGAAGGCAAAATCTCGGGTTTTTGAAGAGTGGGCGGAATTAGTTGCTAGTCAACTAACAAAACACTAATAATTAAACTAAAATAAATTAAATAAAAAGAAAAGTACAATTAGTGGTAACTCTTAGGATAAGAAAAGCAGTGTTTACTTAGACATATTTACTCCCTAGTTATCTGCTACTGATCCGTCGAATGGTCACATCCTTGTTTTAATTGAAGGATTGTACTCCTCAATATTGGTCGTGGGGAGGTGCCGAAGGCCCCAACTTTATGAACATTAGTCTCCCCTAAAACCCTTAAATTCTATTAAGTTTTCTAGGATCTACAAGCCGCAATTCACGCAATAAATACAACGAGGAAAACCAATAGTGCACACTATGGTTGCGTTTTCTAAGACGTTCAAGCTAACACATATAAAAAAATAGCCAATTTTCTTAGCCTAATGCGAGGCAATCAATTAAACAAGAGACTAAAAATAAATTATCAATAACTAGGTTTCATTAGATCTAAGCAAACACTTAATAACTTAAGCTAGCATGTTAAAGTAAAGAGAAGATAAACACATAATCAAACAATACATAGACATATCGAATGATCAAAGGAATAACTTATCTCTATTGAAACATGAAGTTCAAAGGCTGTAAAAGCCTTACTAAAGTAGTAAAAATCGTCTAGGGTTTGCCTCTCCAAAGTGTCACATGAATTAATGAAAACATGTGAAATTATATATAGGTTTACAACTGTGAAGGTGATGAGGCGAAAAGTGTACCGCTTTTAAGGGGTCATTTAAGCCCGAAATCGTATTTATTTGATCAAATATTGCCCTAAATCGTTCCTTTTGTCATTTTAGGTACTTTTGAGGAGAAATCTGGAAAAGGAGGCATTTTGGACGTTTTTGGAGCATTAAAGTGAAGAAAATGGCAAAGTCTCAAGAATCGGCTAAAAGTTACTCTTGACGGCGTCACAATTAACATGGGACGGCGTCATGCCTTGGCAAGAAAAGTTGGATGTGAAATTTACTCATGACGGGCCAGTGAGTTTGCATGAAAATTCTGACGGCGTCACGCTTTAACTAAATCAAGGGCGTCACGGCTTAAATCATAAGGGGACGGCGTCACGTTCAGGATCCGACGGCGTCAAGCCTTGATAAGCCAGAATGGATTTTTGAAGAGCTAAAGAGGGACGGCGTCAAAATGGTCATCCGGGAACCCTAAAAGCGGCGAGGTGACGGCGTCACAATGCATAAGGTGACGCCGTCAGATGTCAAAGTCTATATATAGTTTTCTAATTTTTTGTCATGAGGGAGAGCTTAGTGTGTGGAATTTTGGGATAAAACCCTAAGACGATTTTAGCTACTTTTTCAGGGCTTCTTGCCTTGAGATCTTCCATGTTTCATTGAAAGATAAGTTATCAATTAATCATTCAATATGTCTATGTGTTGTTTGATTCTATCTTATGCTTGTCTTTTGTTTAACATGTTAGGCTAATTTTATCTTGTGTTTGCTTAGATCTAATGAAACCTAGCTATTGATTATTGGTTGTTAGTGTGTTATTAGTTGTATTGGATGATTGTTTATCTATGTTAGGCTTAAGAAAACTGGCTAACTTCCTATTCGGTAACTTGCTTGAACGTCTTAAGAAACATGAACCAAACGCGTACTAAAGGTTTTTATGGTTGTATTTAATGCACAAGCGAATTCTAGTGATCCCATGTTAGGAGCTTCCTAGCCGGCTCGACATAGGAGTGAAGTAGGAGCTTGTAGAGTTTGGGGAAGTAAGTACGCCACCCCACGAATGGTATTAAGGAATACACCCGTCATCCACGCGACTAATACACACTAATTAACCGGTAAAAGATAGTTAGGGAGTAAGGAAATCTAAGTAAACACATTTCTCTACACATAAGTTTCTCACCACTTTTCATTTTTGTTATTTTATTTTATTTGCATTTGTAGTAATTTGGGTTAGTTGACTAGCAACTAATTCCGCCCACTCCTTCAAAACCCGAGATTTTACTTGCTTTTATAAAATATAAAAACATAAAAAAGAATCTTCCTCAACCCTTAGACCTAATTAGAGTAGCCTTTCACACCTAACGAACACTATTCCCTGTGGAGAACGATCAATCCCCCGTACTCACCACTACACTATACTACATCGGTCAGGTACACTGCCTGGTGGGGTTGTAAGCCTCTTGAGATCCCTCGAGAGGTAAAACCTGTTGTAAGGTTGCAAAACCCACGCATCAAGTTTTTGGCGCCGCTGCCGGGGAATAGTTATTGTTTAGGTTGAATTTTTATTTCTATTAGGTCTACTCACTAGATTCCTTTCTAGTGAGATTTTTATTTTATTTTTCTAGGTTTTCTTTAGTCTATCTATTTTCTTTGTGCTTTTGTTCGTAACAAATTCTCATTGACTATTCAGTTTGCCATTATGGAAAACGCGAATCCACCCCTTACACCTGGCGAAGTAGCTTTGTTGCGTAGCCAACTTGAGAATGAGATTAGTGAGCTCAGGGAGCTCAGTAGAGTGATTGATATTGAGCTTGATTATGCCTTGAACAACTTAGGGACCGCCATATACTCAGATAATTACTTAGTACGTAATAATCTTACGGTTGATAAGTTGGTTGAGAAAATTGAGGAAGTAAAGGTAGATCCTAGGTTGGATGATTGTTTCAACGAATACCCCACTAAGGAGGAGATTGCTTACTATAACAACCTAGTTGATAACCCTCGACCACCTTTTGTTAGAATTGACCCAAAGATTAAGAGAGGTGATCCCGGGAATGTGAAGATACCATGTATGATTGGGTACCAATATGTTGAGCATGCTTACATTGACTGTGAATCCCCAATCAACGTTATGTCCTCAGGCCTTTATAGCCAAATCATAAATACACCACTTGAGCCTAGGATGGACCCCAAATGTCCAGGCGGAGTTTGCAACTTCGTTGGAAGGATTAAGGATATACATATCCTTGTTGGGAACTTTACCTTTATCACCAACTTCATGATTTTAGAAGATATGGCAAGTGTTGTTGACTGCCGCCTATCTCGCGTTGTGTTAGGTAAGCCATTTATCGAAGCATCCAATTTAAGGTATGACCGTTCGAAAGGCACGGTTCAGTTTTCTAATCACATAGATAGGATCACATATAGGATGCCTTATCGGGTTAAAGAATTTCATTTTGTGCCTCGATTTGACATGGACAACATTGGTGCGATTGAGGACATCAATGAAGAGGATAAAGAAAAAGGCATGGACCATGTTTGGAATAAGAGAAGCCTTTATTATAAAGATTGCTTAAACCTTGGACCTAAATACAAAATTGATATGGAGGTTGTTAGGATGATTAGAGGGGCAATTGAGAAGCAAAACGGAAAAACGTAGACCCCGTGACTTAGAGTCTAGCTACAAGACTCGTTAATAAAGAAAGGCGCTTCTTGGGAGGCAACCCAAGCTTTATTTGTTTTATTTGCTTTGTGTGTTTATTTATTTGTTTGTTTGATTTTATTTGTTTCCGTATGTGTGTTTAATTTTTATTCTTATTGATTCATGTTCAAAAGTAATTTGTGAAAATGCTTTATTTTGTTTTTAACTTCGTCTTAACTACATATAAAGGTATTTTGCAAAAGATAAGTGTAAGGGAAATCTAAATTGGTTTATTAGAACACATATGAACATGAATCGTAATAATAATAAATTAACATACATATTCGTGTTTGTTTGAGTCAAATGTTTGTATCGAGTCATAATGATGTTTTGCAGAATTTCCAGGAAGTAAGGTAAAGGTTTTTCAAGAAATTTTCCGGAAACTTAAAATGAAAATTTTTGTCAGGTCATTTCTGACGGCGTCAGGGGTTATAACCTGACGGCGTCAGATTTAATTTCCAGAAATTTTTGAAGATTTTGTTTTCATAAAAAGTTTTTATTAAAATCTCCAACTTATAATCTCCAGGAATCTGCAAAATTATCATTCCACAAGCATTATATCCTTATATATAGATTTTTTCCCGCCGATGTTATGCAGGTTTTCGTGTTTGTTTTCTCAGGTTTAACAGGTTATTTTGGACAAGGAGATGTTTTTGGATCAAGCTTGTGGCGATGCATTAGTCATGGAGCTTCTACATTACTTTGGAGGAAGATTTAACCGTGTAATTTCACTATCCACCGAGCGAATCAGGGGAGTATTTGATTTCATTCTTTTACTTTTTTCTTTTACATCTTGTTATTTGAACATTGGGGACAATGTTCATCTTAAGTGTAAGGGGAGGGTAAAAGTACGATTTTTGAGAATACAATTGCGCTTGATTTTTGTTTGTTTAAATGGTAGATGTGTAATAAAACTGAGAGAAATACTTGTTAAGGTAATTTTAGTGCCAAATTTAAAATTTTTTACAACATATAGGAGTGAAACTTTGATCTTAATGAGCGTCTCATGGATAGGAGTTATATGACTAGCACAAAAACCGTACCACTAAAAAATTTTCCACCCCCAAATATGTGAGGTTCGCCCCTAGAATTGGTAGGAAAAGCATTTATGCTATGATGTGTGTACCGGTAGCACTTAGATTCTAGAACTTGCGTTAGGACCATTCCAAGGCCACAAGTGAGACTACATTCGTGTAGTTAGATTTACTACATGAGAAGAGGCATTAGGATTAACCCCTTGTTTTACACCTGTGTTTTTGTTATAATTACATTGGCTACATTGGTCAAGTAATTTTCCCACACCCTTTGCGTTGTACTCATTTTTAGTACACGATACCCCTAGTACACCCCTCAGAGCCTATCTTTTCGTTTCGACCTTTAAGCATTTTACTTAAAGGAAGAATTTGTTACACCCCACTAAAATGTACACCCAAATCGCCTTAGCCTACCTTGTATGCACTCATTTTTAGTGCATTATTGTGACAACATTTGTTTAAACCCAAGTTAATTATCTAGTTGATTACATGGTTGCTAAGTCGAGTCATATCCTTGTACATATTGTTTTGGGACGATTGGGACTCGTGGGTAAAGTACTAGTGTAAAGGAGTAATGGGGAAGAACATCATTTATTACCCCCATATGTGCTAAATGTTTTAAAAGTACTCCAAGTTTTTCAATTATCTTAATTCGAGTCATTAGAATAGTTATTTGTAAAGTTATGTAAAAATTCAAGTGTAAGGGGGATGCAACGCCCCTATGATGTATTATTTTGGATGGTAGGGTAAAAGTGTATGTCAAAAAAAAAAAAAAAAAAAAAAAAAAAAAAAAAAAAAAAAAAAAAAAATCAAGAAAAATACAAAAAAAAATGAGAAAAAGAAAAATAGAAAAAACATACGGACTACCATCCCGTTTCATTTTATGTTTATTTTATGTTTATGTTTTGTTATTTTCTTTCATTAGCTTAAGATCGAGTCTAGTCTTGGCTTAGCAACGTTGTATAGTACATGTGATTGATCAAGATCTTTAACTCGCCACCAGTAAAATATCCTTTATCCAACAAAACCGTGTTTTCCTTTTCCCTACACCTAACGTTATAACCCATTTAAAAGCCCTCTTTGATAGTTTATCTTAGGTGCTTACGCCTAGTGGAGGAGGTTTTCGATCCTTTCCCAAGCCTATGGTAATCTATTTGCTATGACAGGTAGTGAGAGATATTTTCCGTTTTCATTTATGAGATTTATTTTGATGACACTTGAGAGATGTGAGTATCTAAACACTACTTGTGAGGTGCTAGTATGTAATCTCCGTGCTTATTATGATTGAAGTGGAACGAATATTTGTTGTAATTACTTTTATGTTTGCATTAAATGACCCCTAACTTGTATTTTGATTAGAATAAAAGCGCATTTGCTTGAGGACAAGCAAATCTCAAGTGTAAGGGTATTTGATGAGGCGAAAAGTGTACCGCTTTTAAGGGGTCATTTAAGCCCGAAATCGTATTTATTTGATCAAATATTGCCCTAAATCGTTCCTTTTGTCATTTTAGGTACTTTTGAGGAGAAATCTGGAAAAGGAGGCATTTTGGACGTTTTTGGAGCATTAAAGTGAAGAAAACGGCAAAGTCTCAAGAATCGGCTAAAAGTTACTCTTGACGGCGTCACAATTAACATGGGACGGCGTCATGCCTTGGCAAGAAAAGTTGGATGTGAAATTTACTCATGACGGGCCAGTGAGTTTGCTTGAAAATTCTGACGGCGTCACGCTTTAACTAAATCAAGGGCGTCACGGCTTAAATCATAAGGGGACGGCGTCACGTTCAGGATCCGACGGCGTCAAGCCTTGATAAGCCAGAATGGATTTTTGAAGAGCTAAAGAGGGACGGCGTCAAAATGGTCATCCGGGAACCCTAAAAGCGGCGAGGTGACGGCGTCACAATGCATAAGGTGACGCCGTCAGATGTCAAAGTCTATATATAGTTTTCTAATTTTTTGTCATGAGGGAGAGCTTAGTGTGTGGAATTTTGGGATAAAACCCTAAGACGATTTTAGCTACTTTTTCAGGGCTTCTTGCCTTGAGATCTTCCATGTTTCATTGAAAGATAAGTTATCAATTAATCATTCAATATGTCTATGTGTTGTTTGATTCTATCTTATGCTTGTCTTTTGTTTAACATGTTAGGCTAATTTTATCTTGTGTTTGCTTAGATCTAATGAAACCTAGCTATTGATTATTGGTTGTTAGTGTGTTATTAGTTGTATTGGATGATTGTTTATCTATGTTAGGCTTAAGAAAACTGGCTAACTTCCTATTCGGTAACTTGCTTGAACGTCTTAAGAAACATGAACCAAACGCGTACTAAAGGTTTTTATGGTTGTATTTAATGCACAAGCGAATTCTAGTGATCCCATGTTAGGAGCTTCCTAGCCGGCTCGACATAGGAGTGAAGTAGGAGCTTGTAGAGTTTGGGGAAGTAAGTACGCCACCCCACGAATGGTATTAAGGAATACACCCGTCATCCACGCGACTAATACACACTAATTAACCGGTAAAAGATAGTTAGGGAGTAAGGAAATCTAAGTAAACACATTTCTCTACACATAAGTTTCTCACCACTTTTCATTTTTGTTATTTTATTTTATTTGCATTTGTAGTAATTTGGGTTAGTTGACTAGCAACTAATTCCGCCCACTCCTTCAAAACCCGAGATTTTACTTGCTTTTATAAAATATAAAAACATAAAAAAGAATCTTCCTCAACCCTTAGACCTAATTAGAGTAGCCTTTCACACCTAACGAACACTATTCCCTGTGGAGAACGATCAATCCCCCGTACTCACCACTACACTATACTACATCGGTCAGGTACACTGCCTGGTGGGGTTGTAAGCCTCTTGAGATCCCTCGAGAGGTAAAACCTGTTGTAAGGTTGCAAAACCCACGCATCAGAAGGCGTCACTTGCAAAGTGTGACGCCGTCAGCTCGCCTCCAATTAGGGTTTCGTATTCTCCAAGTCGCCGTTGTGACGGCGTCACTTAGGATCTCTGACGCCGTCATGTGATGTTTGATGCCGTCCCTTTGTAAAAGCTCTGGGCCGTCTCTTGTTAACTTTGTACGAAATATTGGTCTTCAAATACACCTGATGCCGTCAGGTTATTAGGTCTTCAGATTTGACTGAGGCATCGCTTGTTAATTTTGAGCCAAGAATCCATCTCCATTTGCAAGTGACGGCGTCACGTTGTAGCTTGTGACCCCGCCAGACCCCCTTCTCTGACAGAATTTGGGACTCCGTCATTTTCTTTACTTTTTCGTCCAAATAAGCCTTAAATGTGCCGAATTCCAGATTTTTCATCCCAAGTACCTAAAATGCAAAAAGAAGCGATTTAGGGCAATATTTGATCATATAAATACGATTTCGAGCTTAAATGAGCCCTTAAAAAAGTACCAAATAATTCCTCATCATGCTCCAACTTGCAATAATGCTTAATGCTTCTTTCTCTCTCTTGGTAGCTCCTGAGAGTAACCATAACCACACTTATTGTTTGTGTGTCTTAATACACATATTTTTATAAGAACTTCCGTACAGATGTTTTCAAGATGAAAATTTTTGCTGAGGACAAGTTGTCCTAGAGAGCTTTATTTCAGAATAGAGGTAGTTGCAAGGAAGTTATACTTTGAAGTGTGGTTGAATAAGCTGGAAAAGAAGCATTTGGCGCTTTTTCCTACACAAAAAGAGTATGGAAGTACTCATTCGTGTAGTTGAGAAGTGAAATGAAGTTATTAGGAGTGTTATTTTCTGACATTCAAGAACGGCTTTTTATTATTAGCAGACATTCAAGAACATATTTGGATAGAGAAAAAGCCACCCGCTCTGATACCACTTGTTGGTCCACGTAGTTTGAGTGTAACAATTCGTATGTTTAGGTTACTATTTATCCTCGTATTTTTACTATTCACTTTTACTATTCATTCCCATATTATTATTATTTTATTTATTCAATCTCGTAATTTAACCCACATTCATAATGACAAGAGAGTTTAATACTCGTCAGGTCACCTTTACAACATACGTTGAATTTACTAAGAACCGGTTTTGCAAACCGTGTCTACGATTTATGTTTTGATCTAAACAACATTTAAACATCCCAATATGTCCATACAACCTTATAAACAATAAAAATATGTGCTTTTCATATGTTACAATATTTTCACAAGTTTTGGATTTTTACGTTTTTCGATTTACGTTTTACGCGTTTTAAACCTACGTTTTTAGGTTTTAACAGCGTTTATGCCCTCCGTTAAAAAATTTTCACAATTTTTACTTAGATAAAATATATTGCTATGTTATAACAATTTTTACAAGTTTCATATTTTTAAGATACCCGGTTTCAAGTTTCGTGATTTAAATACTTACCGTTAGCGATTATCGGGACCAAAGCTCACTCCGTAAATACAAGATAACATCTAAACATCACAAATAACATTCCACCTCCTCTTTTCCAGCCCTGAGTGGAATTTAAAAGAGTCACAAGGGCACTTGGCTTTGTTAGAACAACTATTATCCAAGATCATTACCCCTAATGTAACTTAAGTCATAAGTTTTCTTCATCTAATGACACATACAACCCTTAGCTAGCAAGATAAGTCTTACACTCATCTTGGCACCTCCTTTGACTAACCAAGGCCCTATAAAACCCCTCCCCCTCCCTTTTTGGTCGTCCATCACACAACACAAACACACTTTTCATATTTTGATTTATAACTCCAAGTTTACATATTCAAGTGAAGACTAGAGTAAACTACATCAAGTCCTTTGCAATCTTTGGTGAATTCTCTTGATTTTAAATCCACTCAAGTCACCAAGGGATTATCACAAGTCTTGCAAGATCACAAGAGGTGTAGAAGATCTCTAAAGAGTAAAGAATTGTCCTAGCCTTGTCCTTGTTCATGTTTTCTTTCCAAAACCAATCTTAGTAAGAAAGCACAAATACTCCTCATCATTCCATGATTTCTATTCTTACTATATGTTATCTATACTTGTTATATGCTATATATGTTAATTTATATTGGTCTTATGTTGTACAATATTAAAACACAAGCTAAACATGTGAAACCTTTATGAAAACAAATAGTGAAAACCTTAATTAGCAAAACTAGTAAAACAAGTAGACTTATGCTATAAAATCGACAAAACCATGAACGTAAGACCTTAAATAAATCCATAAAGTTATAAAGGAGTTCAAAACATAACCGTAGAAATTCGAATCAACTAAATCGGACTTGCAGTTTGAAAGATACACCTAGATAAGTTACTAAAAGAAAATATTGGTTTTTGTCAAAAAGCTTGCTGGTCAGATTTTGAATCACGGTTTTGACCCCTTTCTGGTCCGAATCATTAAAAATGTAAAACACGAAAGTTGTCCGGATTGATGTTTTACATTAAAAACCTCAAGAGCTTAGCCCAAAAATGCAAAACAAAGGAAGTTTACTTCCGAGATTTATAAAGACTAATTTTGACGTAAAAATTAGATTTTCACAAGTAAAGTAGTTATAACCATATTGTTTTTCCAAGTCTAGTGACTTACAAAACTTAATATCATTTATGAAAATGTAACATACCACATTAAAATAAACTTCCCTAAGTTTATTTGACAATCGGAAAAGTAGATTTTACAATTGGCGAGAAATATGACCAAAACCAATTTCTAGTTTATTAATATGACTTGTGAAATTTATAACTTGTGTAAATCGTGAACTTTATTTAAAATCCATTAAACAAAATGTAAACCAATTAATTTTAGAAACCATATGACTATTTTAAAACACTTATTTCATATAAACTAGTAAGCAAAATGTACGTTTTACATATTGATTGTACAATAAATTGCACGACCAGACCTTCCGATAATGATCGAAGGGTATAAGGGGTGTTGTGGTTGCGCCAAGCTTGTTGTTAACCTGAAATAAGAAATACGAAGACACTACATTAAGTGACTGCGCAGGCGTTGGACCCTGCGAACCACCTCCAGCGTGCGAATGAGTATGTGATATGATAAGTTGGTAAGTTTGTAGTAAAATGAGAGGGTCGAGTTTGCATACCATTGTTCCCAGCCTGTCCAAGCTATTTATAGGGGAGAAATAACCTTGGAGAGCTCTTGCACGATTTTAGGAGATCATGGGAGCGTCCCATGATTTGTGGTAACCGCTAGGGCTTAATGTCCCACTCTCCCTATCTTGGCGGGAAAGCCAAGGAGAAAGAGAGGACGTGGGTGAGACCAAGTCATGGCTATATTCCGTCCAAATATCATCGGAGCCCATACCCCGAAGGGCTTGGACCTTCGATTGGCGAATTCCCGATTGGTAACCATGTCATAAATGAATGGTTTGACGCCAATGAAGATTTTAGGAGGCTGACCTAGGCCTTCGAGATGAAGGTTGCGACCAGGTCCGAAGGGGTGTCCTTCGACCTGTTCGGAGGGTACATCATCAAGCCCCCCAGTCGAAAGTGATGTTCACGTACAAGGGTACATTGCTTTCGACTAAAAAAATGCAACTATACACGGAACCATATCGTAGCATAAAACTTGTACAAAATATGGTTTTGCTTAACTAATTATGCATTAAATGCGCTTAATGATTACTCCAGCCACTTGCAGTAGAGCCACAACGGCATGAATATCGGTAACCCCAAACGTCTTTTCAAATTTTGAAAGAACTTGAAGTCCGGATAGAGAGTATATAGAAGGATACGTGGACAGTGAGCATCAAAGGGGTAGACGGTATTTAAACCTTTTATACCACAAACCCTATTTTACTTTAACACTCCGCCCAAAATTTACACATAGTACTATGCTTCGTTTATCATTCCGATCGAAAGGTAACGTCCTCCTTCATCGATCTTTAATTTCTTGCTTTAATTGTGTACATCCATCATGAGTATGGATGCGAAACGTATCATTAGGCAACCGAAGTGCACATTGTCTAGGAAAGCACTATCTGATTTCCTAGATGAGTACCCCATACCCAAAGAGTTTAAGGTTATGCTTCCTAGAAAACACCAAAATATCTATGATGCACCCGAAGGGTATGTTGGGCTTTACCTACATGCATTTACCCAGTCGAACTTAAGGATACCACTCCACCCATTGTTTTTAGAGTTATTACAGTACTATGAGGTACATATCTCTAGGTTCAACCCATTTTGGCCTAGCCAAACTCACCACATACATAGTAATATGCAAAGCGTATGGGTATGAGCCCACACTTACAGTACTTAGGGGCTTTCAAAACCTCTACCCTGGTGGAGATTGGTTAACCTTAGCCAAAAGGGGTGAACATGATGTTCCATACTTGGTCACAAAACCATTTTCAGACATTAGGAACTGGAAAGGTCAATTCTTTTATGTGCAAAACACCAATGTACCTCCACAATACCCTACTCTGTCGAATGAAGCCTTCCAATATGATAAGAAGCATTTCAATGATCCACTTTCATACACAATACGAAGAAGTCCCATCTACCAATGTCTTGCTCGCTATCCTTTTGATGTCCAAACATTCCCTGAGCCCATTCTCTTCATGGCTGGCATTGTTGATCATCGGGAAGGATCTCCCATGAAGCCTAAAATAGAGTATAATGGAAAAAGTATGTATGCTCCTATTTAATTAAAGTAAATAACTTATCTGATTATATTTATCTTTTTCTCTTCTTGTTGCAGAAATGGCATTCCGAAACTTCGTTGTATCTGGCGGTGCTAAAGAAGTTAGCTTCATTCCAAGGGACCCCAAAGACGCCAGCTATGGTGTTGGTTCTCCGTCTGTTTCGGTGAATAACAATGATGTGGATGCCCAGATGATAGAGCCCATAGCAACAACTCAACCTACTAAGCCTGTGAACACGGAAAAAACTCCGCAAATGGTGGAGAATGTTGCAGACTCTGATGATCCTTCCTCCGAGGGTGAGCAGGTTATGATCGTGGGGTCCTCCGACATTGTTGACAGGGCACGAAACAGGAAGGGGACCATTTCAAAAGCGATGAAAGCCACTCCCAAAAGGAAACTCACCTTACCAACCCCTCCTTCCAGAACCACAAGGCAGAAGGATTCGCATGGTAAGGCAATCATTCAGGTGACTGCAGAGACTCCAGATGATGATGACATCCATGGTAAGTATATATCTTCTTAACTTAATGATCTGTAATACTTCATATATCTGATTAATGTATTTTGTGCAGGTTTGCCTAATACCAAGGAGCTTCCAAACTCCCTTGCTTGCCATCGACTAGTTAAGAACGTGACCCCAGCTAGTTGGAGGGGGACTCTGGACAATATGTCCTTTGAGAGGCTATGCGACCTGCATGACAAAAGCTACACAAGGCAAGCTATCCTAGACAATCATCTCAACACCCGAATAAGGGAGCTGATTCAAACTGTTAAGAATGCTAAAGAAGAGATGGGTATTATCTTGGCCAGAGAGAAAAACAGAGAACTCCAGTATGCCGAGCTAGAAGCCAAATTTGATGAAGCCATGGAGGAGTTCGAAAAGAAACCTCTTGTTCAAGACCTTCGATCCAAGATCCAAAGTCTCGAAGAGCAGCTTAAAGAAACCCAAGCCAAGTGTGGGAGGCTAAGACTGGAAGAGGCGAAGATAGCTGGCTACAAAGCGAAGGTTACCACCCTTGAATCTAAGTGTGCAGGTCTTGAGCCTGAGAGGACAAGGCTTGGAGAGCAGGAGATCAAACTACGGGAGGTGGTAGATGGGTTGAACCTCCATTGCAAGGGTTTGAAAAAAGACAGAGCTGATGTGGTGTCGAAGGTTGTTCCCTACATAGCCATGGAGCTATACCATAGTGATGAGGTGGGAGAGATTATGGGAAACCTAGTGAATGCTGCCATCTTTTATAGGAAATGCACAATGTTGGAGGAGATTGAAGAGACAAAGAAGCCTGTAATCCTATCAGAAGTGCCCTACTACCGTCCAACATCAGAAAAAGAATACGATGATGCTGATAATGCATACACTACGGCAGAGTACCCCTTTCTCACAGAAGCAACCAAGAATCCATCAGCACCCTTAGAAGAACTCCTATCCATGAAGCCTCGCAAGATTCAGCCACCCTCATTAAGCAAAAAGACTCCGTCTGTGAAGCCTCCATCTCCTATTCAGCAAGAAGACCCTATGTCCTCCAAGAATGCATGAAGGCTGCCCTGTTGGCAGTTATTTAACCCCAAGGGTGGTGCGTACCCTAAGACATTTTTAGTTAATGCTTTTTAGGCTGTTGCTTATTGTTAAACAATTTAACTTTTATGCTTATTGGGCTTTGGCCTGTCGCCTAGAAAATATTTTGATGTATCTGTTGGCTTCGGCCATATGCTACCTATGTTAGCTTATCTACAAATGCAGGTTAGGGGACGGTGTCCCACTTTTGCTAGCATGATGTTCTTCTTTTACGTTATTTATCAACGTTAGTATACAACCTATGACTATAGTAGATAGATAGCCTTATTGTGTGTATTTTGAACCAAGATTTTAGCAATCGTATAATTTAATTGCTAACAGAGGGTCGCGACCCACTCCATCTTTGTCCTTAAGGTACAAAGGGCTTGGAATACCCTAAGACTTTTAGGAAAGTTAATGTGAATTGTAATGGATGTTATTTTTATACAAGACATATGTGTCTTGAATCATCCTTCGACATTGAAACTTGTAAACCACTTGGCTGAACAAATCTTTGTTGTATAGAAAGAAACAAAAGATTTGAGGGAAATACGTTATATCATTAATTGGGTAGGGAGGATTACATCATTTGAAGAAATGAAAACTAGGACGCCTACCATTAATGCTTCTTTCCCCAAATGAGAAGAATGCGATACATGGATTTGAAAACAAACTAAATGTTTTGAAAGCGGTAAGTCTTATATGTAAAACTTACGAAGGTTAGTACCATTCCAAGTCCTATCCATGGCATCTCCGAAGAGTGTTTCGAGCTTGTAGGCTCCATTGCCGTAGGCTTCAGATATGACATAGGGTCCTTCCCATGTAGGCCCTAGCTTTCCTTGATACTCAGCTTTGCTTGCGTTGTTTAGTCGAAGGATATATTCACCCGGCTTGAACGTTGAAGGTCTAACTCTGTTGTTGTAGTACTTCTCGAACTTCTATTTGTAGATAGCTTCTCTAATTGAGGCTATTTCTCTTCGTTATTCAAGTAGATCAAGGTTTTTATGAAGCCTTTCTTCGTTCTCTAATGTCTCGAAGTTCATGATACGTTCTGTTTCAACACTTATTTCCGAAGGTATGACGGTGATGCGTTCCACCAGGTTTTAAATTTATAAACAAGAATTTCCGATTAACTAGGAACACATACGAGCAAGTATACTCGTCCGTGTGTAGCAAGAGGGTTGGTAAGTCAAGGTCGTCCCACGAGACTTGGTTGTACTCAAATGTTGTTTAATTGTTTAAGCAAGTAACAAATTGATGGTTATGATTGTCACGGATCAAACCAACAAGAAAAGCAATTATAAAGGCATGCTTTAAGCACACAAACACTTGTTTAGGAATAATAACCAATCGTGATAGAATGTTGAAAATGTTTTGGTGAAACATAGAAGGCACATATCAATTTTCACAAGGTTTTCTAGTCAATGGGTAATATCAAGAAAATCCATGTTTCTACTAGTTTCACGGGTGAGTCCTTTCGGCCTACACATCATCCCATTACGCTAGCTCTTTGTGTTATCAAATGTATGAAAAAGATGATTAGTTACATTAGTTCCTACGAGTCCTTTCGACCCAATCTCGTGATTAAATATTTCTGAATTCATTTAAAAACTTGCATACTTAATAGTTGTCAATTATCAAATACCAATCCATTTTGGCCATCAACTTCTTGGAATTAAACAATATTAGAAATCCTTTCGACCTTTAAATCCAACAATGTTTAATCAACAAGTTTTAGAACTCGAATTATATTTAAACAAACTTATGAGAACAATCACTTTTTCTAACCAACTAATCATTCAATCATTCACACGAAAGTCTACATAATTCCCAAGCAAGTATAAAGAGATAATATTAATCGAGCAAGTAACAGAACACACAAAGGAATTCTCATGATCAATATAAGCAAAGACATTAATATGATTGAATTTAAATAGAAACAATACCAAACATTAGAGTCAAGGCATCAAGTGCTACAATTCCAACCATGTGATTCCAACCAAAAGAAACTACCAAAATACAAATCATCCATCCCTAAACCTTCCTGGAAATCGACCTCATGTTGTGAGTATATGACTTAGGGGTGTTTGGTAATAAGGATTGTTGGTGATGTATGTGGTGTTTAATTGGTGTGAACTATAATCAAACCTTATGGTGTAGGGATGATCAAGCCATATGTCTTGCAAATGTAGACTAAACCAACTCCCCAACACATCTAGAAAGGTTCTAAGGTGTGTGTTTATGCATAACCAAGCACTCCTATTTGTAGTTGAATAATCCTTGGTCACCAAGCATATTTCTTGGGCACAAAGGGTCATAAAGTGGCTGAAATATTAGTTATGAGAAGTATATGATCGGACTTTGGAGTAATGGCACTTAATTCTTCACTTAAATGCAACTTTGGAAGACTTTAAGTGGCTGAACCCACGGTTTGGATCTGAACCTTGGCGGTTGGGACACTCTGACCACTTCAACCCACGGTTTGGACCTTGAACCTGCGGCTGGAATGTCTGCTGAACCTCGGGTTGGGCTTTTGAACCTTGGGTTTGGAAATGACTGCTCAACCTTGGGTTTGAATTTCAGCTTCAACCTTGGGTTGAGAATTATGAACCTTGGGTTGAGATTGATTCTTGCACATAAATTTTAACCATATAACTGTTGGAGTATGCTCGTGTCATAATTACTAATTATATGGCTAGACATATGTGAGCCTATAGGGTCACACACATATACACTGAGGTGCCACTTTATATGTCGTATTTATTGTATTTACGATGTATAAATAACCGTAAGTAACCAGGAACCGCTATTGGGCTTCTAATGAATAAGTAATGGACTTATTACATTGGACTAGAAAAACAAATGGGAAGCCCATTTTGAGCCCAATAGGGGTCGGCCTATGGATGACTTCCAAGGGAAGTTTTAGTTTGAATTTTTTGGTTAATATACTTGATTATCTCCTAATCAATGTGAATAACAATTTACCAAAAATTTCTCCTCCTCTCCCTCTCCATGGTGTATGGCACAATGCAAACCACAACCTAGGGTTTTGGTTTTCTTTATCTCTTCTTTGTATCTTGCTTATTCAAAGAAGACTAGAAGGGTTGCGGTGGTTATGGGACTAGCATCCATTGGCATACGGTGAAGTGTAGTGTAGACACATCATAGAGGTGATCTCTCTTGGTCACTTTTGGTTCTTATTCCATTCGATTGGTAGTACTTGGTGGTGACTCCCGGATCACGCTACAAAGGTATAAAACATGTTTGTTTAATTTGTTTTCCATTTAGATTGATCATATGGCTATATGGATCCTTGTATGGTGATGTTTTCCGCTGCGTTTATATATTTGATATGTTATTTTATTGCTACATCACCTATAGTGGTATCACGAGCCATCATATGTTGTCATATGATCATCTTGTATGCGTAAAAATGGCTAAAAACGCGTGTTTTAAATGGATTTAAGAGGATGATTTTAAAACAGCCCTAGGGCTTATATATTCTGAATATGTCAACCTTTATGAGGTCTTAAGATCTGGACTTTTTGATCCTATGGCCATTTGTTATGCATACATCAATTGTTTACTTGATCGGTACCCGTAAAATGGCCTAAAAACGTGTTTTTTAAGAGATTTTTAACCCGATTTCAAATCAGCCCATGAGGCTTATTTTTCTGTGGTAAAATGGTGTTAAGAAGGTCCTAATATCAGTGGGTTATGAGTCTATGGCCATTTGTCACGCGTACCATTCGGGGTTTTAATTCTTGTTAATTATTTCTTCGATTCGTTGGCTAACAATTTAATTCTTGTTATTTATTTTATTATCCATGGCAAATACATGCATGTTTTTCCATGGAGTTAGCCAACACCTTGTTATGATCATAATCTTAATGTATTATTATGTGTATATGCAAAGCCGATGAAAACCTAGACCACTTGTGCGTTGTGATGTTGTGAATGTTGGTTGTTTTTCTTGTTTTGGGGTTTGCCATTGTTTCGGAACTTTTGTAATGTATTTCAATTTTGGTTTTGCCATTTTTTGGGCATTTTATAGTAGATAAAAAGTAGATTAGATGTATTTTACTTTATATGTATTGTAAACAAGAGCTTGGAAGCAAATGGCGAAAGAATGAAGACTTGTAGACCGAAAGTAGCTGTTGGACACCTGTTGGGAAAATGTGATTTCCCGCTGATCGGTATGGTATTTTTCACTAATATTTCTCGTGCAGGTCCACAAGACATAGGGCTACAACTTTGTCAACTGGGCCAAAGCATGAGGAGGTGGTCTTCAATGACTTATTGGCCTCGCAAAACAGAAAAACTGGGCTGGCAGATTCAAAGTTTCATGTGCATTATGGGCCTTTACTTGCCCAATATTGTCTTGGGGCAAGTGGGAGCCCTCCGTGTGGTTGTGCTATATGTCCCTAGTTGAATCTTGGTTCTTGTGATGGCTCACAAGACCAAGCATAGGATTTTCATCGGTTGAGGCTTTGCATATTGTGGTTGTATGTTTGGTTGGTTGTTTTTATGTATGTTGTGACTACATGTAAAACGAAAAATGTTTTCTTAAAACTTGAAACTAAACATAAACCATTTTGAACTAAGTCTTATGATTTAGTTTAACTAAGTTTAAATATGATTTGAAACTTAAAAAATCATTGCTTTCTAAATAAACACTTAAACTAGTTAAGATTGTTTATTCATTTATTGTATTGTCCAAACTTAATAATCCACTTAGGATTTATATTAGTCTAGAAAATGGACAACTTGACACACATAAATTAAAACAATGATTAGACTTAAGTTAAGAAATGTTTTTAACTTGTGCTACGAAGGATGAATGCATGCTTCTTTCGTACACGTTTTGTAACACCCCAACCCGACAAGGGTAAAGATATCACAAAAATGGATTCATATCAGATCAAAACAAAGCATACATCTACAGTAATACAAAAAAATCTCAAAGGATTACAAATGAAATACTGAATCTACATGGTTACAAATGAAAACTTCCAAAAACACTACTTCTAAAATATGTTATCTTCTAGTCAACTCTAATCTAGAGTAGCTATCAAATCTTCTAAGTCCAAAGATACACTCTCCACTCATTCCCAGCTTCATACTAAAACCTGCCGCAGGAAAAGAAATGCGGCTGAGCTACGAGAGCTCAGTGAACAGATATGACGATAACAAAAGCAGTAACAGATAGCAGTACAAAGAAAATCCGGAATACAGATCATACAGATATAATCAGGGTGAAGGAATAAGAGTCAGGAATAAATAAGGAATACGGTTAAGGAAAAAGGAAAAGGGACAAATATAAGGAAATAAATAAGGTTTATAAAATAAGGAAAACAGAAATCTATCACGAGCCCAGATAACAGATATCATCATAACAGTGTAGTCATACACACATTCTAGAGGGGATACCTCTCAAGTAACCAGATAATATGAGGGGTGACCTCATGTATCAAATTGGAGTGATCAGCTCCCAAATATATGTGAAAGACGTGTATCGCACACACCATCAGTCACCAGATAAATATAAACAAATAACATATAAACAATTTCAGATAACAGATCAAATCTAGGATGCATCCATACGCCCCTGCAGACAAATCATAATCATAATGGCCATAGCAGATAACAAATAAGGGACGGAACAGGTCATCACTCTCCTGCCCTAGAGTCATGTCAAAGGTGCATCAATGACATGGACATGAAACCCTCATGCCTAGTGATTGGCTTGGATATCAGACTGTAGGTCAAAGGCCAGATGTACTATCACAATAATCAAAAAGTCATATCTTAAAGGTACATGGCAAAAGGTTCATGTCAAACAATTCAGAAATAAATATCAAAGGTTCAAATCAGAGTTTATCAGATTAAGTTTTATATCAAAGTTTAAGTTCAGATTAAAAGGACTATATCAAATGGTTCAGAAAAGAATTTCACAGGTTCATAATTAAAGTTCGTAGCAAAAGTTCATTTTAGAGATTCTTGTCAAAAGTTCATTTAAAGCATTCCTTTAACAACGGATTTTCAATAAAAATGATCTTTCTGAATAGTTTTCGTAAAATAATCTTTCAAAACAGTTTTATTTTTTTCATAAAAATATTCCTTAAACTAATTTCCACAAAAGTTAATAAAGTATCATATCACTACTCATAAACATCCTTTTTAAAACAACTGATTTTTCTCAAAACATTTCCTAGTCATAATTAAAAAGGTTTTCACATAACAGATTTTTATATCAGAGGTCGTAACAAAAGGGAATCATGAAAAAGGTTCAAGGCAAAGAGGATTATAATAAGGACATCAACTCAGAAGTAAAACAGATCAGAACATGAGAGAGATCATAAAAGGCTCACAAAACAAAGAGATCACATGAAAGGTTCACAAACAGAAGGGAACATAGCAATGGTATAGGGAATCCTAATATGGAACAAGATTAAATCAGAAGGAAGGGAGAGAAAACACCCTTACTGAAAAAGGGCAGAATATCTGTACCTTGTTAGCAAAGCAGATAAACAAGAAAGCAAACAAACACTGAACAGATCAAGGCTTCTCCTTCTTCACACCTAAAGGAGTAGAAGACGGAATTACAAAATATTCTAACTCAGATTATTACTTTTAGTTTACCTTTCCATTTTAAGTAACTTTCCAGATTTAACAGATTTCCATATTTAGCAAGATATTAATATCTCATAATAAGTTAAGTCCTTATTTAAGGATTATTATGGGTATAAGGTATATTTTAATAAGTTACAAAAGTTTAAGGTTAATTATGACAAGTTTACATAGTTTAGGGTTTTAATTGTAAATTCATTAAATTCAAAGGTCTAACATGAAAATACTTTAAGTTACTGATTTAAATACACACTTTATTCAGAATGACATTTTAATCCCTTTAGTTTCACAATTTACTGTTTATACCCCTCTAGTTATATAATTTACAAAACAAACCCTAAATTTACATAATTCATGATTTAATCCCTATAATATTCATATTTACCAACCAAGCACCTTATTTTACAAAATTACAGAACATAATCTCAGAATTATATGTAGTACAAATCAGATCCCTCATAATTCAGAAATTACACATTTGGTCCCTTAACTTTACAAAACTTATAATTTAAACCTTAATTTATTAACAATTTTATATTAAGCCCATAAATCATCAAAATTACACATTACACCCTTAATATCATTATTTACACAGAATAACATCAAGTTTTCAGAATTTACACTTTTAGTCCCTCTATTTAAATTAAATACAATTCGACATGTATAATTACAAATTTAATCCTTTCTTGCAAATTTTACACTTAGGACGCTTGTATTATATTTTTCCTACATTACCACAGACCTATATAACACTACAAAAATATCCCACAAGTTTTAAAAATTACAAAACACACCCTATTAATTTAAAACTCAATCGGTAATACTTTTTAATCAACAAACCCTAACCAAAATTCATCCAATCATTACATCATCATCCAACAACCTTAAAATTCATTAAATGATCAGATCCATCCAGAAAACCCTAACCCTAAATCGTTAGTTAGGTTTTTATATTTTTTCCTTTTATTTTCTAAAAATTCGATAAACAAAATAACTAACCACGATTCATACAAGCATCAAAAAATCAAAAAGTCATTTTTCCAGAGTGATATGATGATAATAGAACCCAGAAAAATTATGTATAAGACCCATAAAAATCGCATGATCATATTTGGATTTTATGTGTGTTTTTGTTCTCAAAAATTCGTACGATCAATTAAACTTGCATGAATCGATTCTATCAATTTATATGAGTCATATATGATATAAATAACATTAGAAAAATACTAAACTGAATTTAGGACATGTGGATTAGGCGTAGTAATTTGTACCTTTCGTATGAATTAAACCGACACAAAGAAAAAGCCCACGTTCGAATCAAGCTTCCTACGACCCAAGGATTGTTTTTCCTAGCTTCTTCTAACTCCAAGGAACCCAGGAAAAATACTAAGAATCGTGTGAAAATGTTGTGGAGGCCGGATGGAGTTTTTGTGTGTGTTTATGGTAAAAATAAAACTAAAAAGGGAGTAAATAATTAAGGAAAACCGTGTGATGGAGGAGGGGGAGGCAAATTTCGGGATTTGATGGTGATTACAATCAATTACTAATTTTGACATGGTTTCCTTATTTGTTGTGATGATTATCTCTTTTAAATTTGTTTTATTTAAATTATAATAAACCGAAATTAATTAAATTTGTATAAATTTGGCCTATGTAAATGTAACAAGTATTTTTAGGACATTTAAGATGTTAAAGTGTCCATGCAAAAATTATCATATATCATATGTTGCTAATTTCCAAGAGTTTGGGATTTATTTGGTATTTTATTTAACTTTAAATTGAAATTTAAGGTCACAGGGGTATTTTGGTAATTTTGCATGTTCTCACATTTTGGGTTTTACAACTTCTTCCCCTCTAAAAGAAAATTTTCGTCCTCGAAATTTGAGGTGAAACGAAACGGAAACACAACTGACTGTGAACAGAAATATGAAGAACTTGTTTCTCATGACTCTATTGTTGAACAAAACTTCGATTTCCTCAGAAAAGAAAATTGATACTGAATCCAGATCAAAATAACAATATACCAAACGTTATAGATGATAATCAGATTCTCTCGAAAGAGACGCAGGAAATACATAGGATTTTGACGGATATGCCGTCCACCGAATTTGATTAAACAAATCAGATGAGATCGTACAGAAAATAGATTATCGATAACATCAATTGGCAGAAAGTTCTACAACAGAACCTAAGATTCTTATCGGAAGTTCAAAGGTCAGCAAAATGCATGACGAGAATCGAGACGTATCAATTTGCATAACGGTGAAAGCAGATTACGCGCATAGGTAGAATGAACTTAAAGTTTCACTAACGTAGATAATCTCAAACAGTTATGAGAATTTATAAAGCTCTAAGGCACTCCTCGAAATATCCTATGCCCACAATAAGTGCACGTCATATGATGTAAGTATTATCACGTTGGCCAGACGTCATAATACTGGCATCATATACATATGCCCTCATGATGGTCATACTTTATCTCAAGTCGTGGACAAAATAACTTATCTTAATCCACCTAATCCAACTACAGTTTCAGAGGTCGTTAAAATCAAACACCATAACTAAGAGGAGAACTAACTACTCGAAAGATTTAACGGAACTGATCCAGAATGTCTGTCAGAATAGGATACGTCGCCAATAGCGTCAATCCTTCATCACTCACCAGAATCAACTCAGGCAATATCAGTGGTTGCTTCAAAATTCTCATAACAAACCATCATCCAACATACGCAAAATCTACACAAAACGGAATTACTAGCAGGGAGCCTAAATCGCTCAGAGGATCTTATTATCAGGTAACGGAATTTAAGTAGGTCAAGAGGAAAATGAAATACGTCATCCATAGCTTCATCCTTCACAGAAATCAACTCTTCCCAAACACAACCTTTCGCTTCAGAATTTTCATCCATTCAAATACATGGTCCCAATTCCAAGTAATCTGTCAACGTCTGTCCATATGATCATAGAGTGAAAAGGGATTATAAACTCGAGTCTGGTCCCTCAAGCCTTCGGCACTTTTTTCTGGACACTGAGGTGTAGTGACGTGAATCTCTTGACATGGTCACTGTGCATCTTCCATTCGTGAGTCTGCTTCTGCTCTCAATTCATCTTAGTACAACTAAGATGAATAGAGAAGCAAGACTGCGTGTCTTAGACAGGTCTTCCAGCACAGTTCGAAAATTCGACAACTCAAACTGCTGTCGTTACCGGATACATGGAATCTTCTTTAGTCCTTCAAACCTTAAATGAGGTTGTCTGATACGGAGTTTACAAGGATAGAACAAATCAATCAGTGACACGTGGAAATGAAAATGATTACGGTAGTGATACGGTTGGGTTTACGATAGTTGATACGCTGACGCATAATTTTCTCTTTCTCCTTCATAAACTAATAGGGTATTCAAAGGGAACACTGAGGTGAACAAAATCACATTCCATCAGCTTCTTCAATCTCTCAACTCCTATAGCATCATGGTTCGTCAACTGAGGTTGGTTTAAAGTCAATTCTACTTCGCAAACAGGAGGGAAACTCAAGAGTTTCATCAGAGAACACCAGAAAATTTTGTACAACAAAACTTCCAATGCCAAAGCTTTCTAAGGCTGGACACTAATAAGTCTCATGGGAAATTGACAATCAAATGAGATCGAAGTAAATGTTTCCATAGCAGTATTAATCTTAGCAGATTTAAGTAGTTAAAGGTTATCATAACAAAAGTAGGATGAAATGAAATTCTAAAAATCACATATCAGATACGGAAATCCCTGGCAGCTTATGAGGGCCAGCCAATCCAAGACCTCAAAATTTAATATATCAAAAGTAAACGGATTCGTAGGATGAGTACAGTCGTCAAGACAGATGGTTAGTTTATATATCAAGGTTGAGTTGAGGTAGATAAATGAACAGTTCAAGGTGCCGGAATTTTTGTTTAGTTATTTAGCACAAGTGGCAGGTAGGTTGTGAATCATCGGTAATACAAACATCGTATAACTGTCAAAAGTGAGGCGTATGGAATATCTGTTATCAGCATCATCATTCTTAGTTAACAATTTTTATATCGAGACAATATCTTCGTCATATCCTTCCAAAAGAAAATAGTTGGCGGCAAGATTCATCATTCAAAGGGAGGGAATAAACTTCCTATGTCTATGGTTAATAATCACCAGAGTCCTCATAGGAGTAGTAATGGATTTTGCAAGACAGAGTAGTATCAGATGATACATTTATATCCAGCACTGGAAATGAATTAATAGGACGTGTCAAAACACATTGGGGTTAAATGACCTTTGGGATGGTCGGAGAGGTATCAAACTGTTTGTCTAACAGATCGAAAGTGAAAATCACAATCAGGTAGTGGAACACTCCCAGAAGATATACTTAAGCAAACTCACTTCCTGGTCTTCGGTTGCTGCTCTTTCTGGTCGCTCAAATCAACTGGTATGATCCGAAAGACATCTTCGCCTGGCGGCTAGACAATCTCTCGGTATCATGTCAAATCCTACTTCACATTCCGGTGGAACACTTGGTGATTCAACCAGGAATCATATTCGGAAAACTCAGGGTGCCAATTAATTCTCAAGATAAGGTTCATTTATTGGTGTACGAAATGGTTTCTAGGAAAACTTCATAACCGCGAAAGTAACACACTAGTCTCCAAAGTAATAGTGATAGCAAGGAGTTTAACAATCGGTAATCATGGTAGGAAGTTCAAAATTGTTTCAAACGCCAAAGGCGAGTCATAGGAGGATAGTCGTCCATATGTTGAATTTTCAATCAATCAATCTCTTATCAGAATAAAAAATCATAGTTAACTATCAAAGAAAGACGGATCAACAAAGCAAATCTTATTGTTCAAAATGAGAGGGAAACATTTTTATACTCGTGGTTAAAACATCCCAAGACTTCTCATGGGAACAGAGATGGTTAAGACGAGATCAATTTGTGTCAGAAAATTCATAGATGATTATCAAAAGCAAGAGAGAAATAATAGAATGTATCAAGTATGTCATCGTCATGGAGATTCTCATAATGCCCGAAGAGGCATCAAAATGGTTAACAAAAGAATCAGAGGTCGGAGTCAGAATCTGAAGACAAGGATCAGATAGTGCCAGGCAGTTACTATGCAATTCTCAATGCTCTCAAGATTTATTTAGGTTTCGAATCTTAGGTGGTGCAAAGCGTAAGCTCTAATTTTCCCATGTGATTTCAATAGTCTTTAACCAAAAGCGAGACACGAATCAGAGTGATGCGGAAGCAATGCTACTTAAACATATGACTTATAGTCTACACATTCCTCACTGGTCAGAATTTAAGTTCCTATAGGGAAATCCTAAAGCAAATTCTCAAAGGTTATCCTACGAGCGCCTACAGTGGAAACTTAGTGGTCCAGACTTCACAAGTCAAGGGTAAATGTATTACGAGTCGCAGCCTGTTTCTCTGATACCATAAATTGTAACACCTCAACCCGACAAGGGTAAAGATATCACAATAATGGATTCATATCAGATCAAAACAAAGCATACATCTACAGTAATACAAAAAAATCTCAAAGGATTACAAATGAAATACTGAATCTACATGGTTACAAATGAAAACTTCCAAAAACACTACTTCTAAAATATGTTATCTTCTAGTCAACTCTAATCCAGAGTAGCTATCAAATCTTCTAAGTCCAAAGATACACTCTCCACTCATTCCCAGCTTCATACTAAAACCTGCCGCAGGAAAAGAAATGCGGCTGAGCTACGAGAGCTCAGTGAACAGATATGACGATAACAAAAGCAGTAACAGATAGCAGTACAAAGAAAATCCGGAATACAGATCATACAGATATAATCAGGGTGAAGGAATAAGAGTCAGGAATAAATAAGGAATAAGGTTAAGGAAAAAGGAAAAGGGACAAATAAAAGGAAATAAATAAGGTTTATAAAATAAGGAAAACAGAAATCTATCACGAGCCCAGATAACAGATATCATCATAACAGTGTAGTCATATACACAATCTAGAGGGGATACCTCTCAAGTAACCAGATAATATGAGGGGTGACCTCATGTATCAAATTGGAGTGATCAGCTCCCAAATATATGTGAAAGACGTGTATCGCACACACCATCAGTCACCAGATAAATATAAACAAATAACATCTAAACAATTTCAGATAACAGATCAAATCTAGGATGCATCCATACGCCCCTGCAGACAAATCATAATCATAATGGCCATAGCAGATAACAAATAAGGGACGGAGCAGGTCATCACTCTCCTGCCCTAGAGTCATGTCAAAGGTGCATCAATGACATGGACATGAAACCCTCATGCCTAGTGATTGGCTCGGATATCAGACTGTAGGTCAAAGGTTAGATGTACTATCAAAATAATCAAAAAGTCATATCTTAAGGGTACATGGCAAAAGGTTCATGTCAAACAGTTCAGAAATAAATATCAAAGGTTCAAATCAGAGTTTATCAGATTAAGTTTTATATCAAAGTTTAAGTTCAGATTAAAAGGACTATATCAAATGGTTCAGAAAAGAATTTCACAGGTTCATAATTAAAGTTCGTAGCAAAAGTTCATTTTAGAGATTCTTGTCAAAAGTTCATTTAAAGCATTCCTTTAACAACGGATTTTCAATAAAAATGATCTTTCAAAATAGTTTTCGTAAAATAATCTTTCAAAACAGTTTTTTTTTCATAAAAATATTCCTTAAACTAATTTCCACAAAAGTTAATAAAGTATCATATCACTACTCATAAACATCCTTTTTAAAACAACTGATTTTTCTCAAAACATTTCCAAGTCATAATTAAAAAGGTTTTCACATAACAGATTTTTATATCAGAGGTCGTAACAAAAGGGAATCATGAAAAAGGTTCAAGGCAAAGAGGATTATAATAAGGACATCAACTCAGAAGTAAAACAGATCAGAACATGAGATACATCATAGAAGGCTCACAAAACAAAGAGATCACATGAAAGGTTCACAAACAGAAGGGAACATAGCAATGGTATGGGGAATCCTAATATGGAACAAGATTAAATCAGAAGGAAGGGAGAGAAAACACCCTTACTGAAAAAGGGCAGAATATCTGTACCTTGTTAGCAAAGCAGATAAACAAGAATGCAAACAAACACTGAACAAATCAAGGCTTCTCCTTCTTCACACCTAAAGGAGTAGAAGACGGAATTACAAAATATTCTAACTCAGATTATTACTTTTAGTTTACCTTTCCATTTTAAGTAACTTTCCAGATTTAAAAGATTTCCATATTTAGCAAGATATTAATATCTCAGATTAAGTTAAGTCCTTATTTAAGGATTATTATGGGTATAAGGTATATTTTAATAAGTTACAAAAGTTTAAGGTTAATTATGACAAGTTTACATAGTTTAGGGTTTTAATTGTAAATTCATTAAATTCAAAGGTCTAACATGAAAATACTTTAAGTTACCGATTCAAATACACACTTTATTTAGAATGACATTTTAATCCCTTTAGTTTCACAATTTACAGTTTATACCCCTCTAGTTATATAATTTACAAAACAAACCCTACATTTACATAATTCATGATTTAATCCCTATAATATTCATATTTACCAACCAAGCACCTTATTTTACAAAATTACAGAACATAATCTCATAATTATATGTAGTACGAATCAGATCCCTCAGAATTCAGAAATTACACATCTGGTCCCTTAACTTTACAAAACTTATAATTTAAACCATAATTTATTAACAATTACATATTAAGCCCATAAATCATCAAAATTACACATTACACCCTTAATATCATTATTTACACAGAATAACATCAAGTTTTCAGAATTTACACTTTTAGTCCCTCTATTTAAATTAAATACAATTCGACATGTATAATTACAAATTTAATCCTTTCTTGAAAATTTTACACTTAGGACCCTTGTATTATATTTTTCCTACATTACCATAGACCTATATAACACTATAAAAATATCCCACAAGTTTTAAAAATTACAAAACACGCCCTTTTAATTTAAAACTCAATCGGTAATACTTTTTAATAAACAAACCCTAACCATAATTCATCCAATCATTACATCATCATCCAACAACCTTAAAATGCATTAAATGATCAGATCCATCCAGAAAACCCTAACCCTAAATCGTTAGTTAGGTTTTTTATTTTTTCCTTTTATTTTCCAAAAATCCGATAAACAAAATAATTAACCACGATTCATACAAGCTTCAACAAATCAAAAAGTCATTTTTCCAGAGTGATATGATGATAATAGAACCCAAAAAAATTGCATGATCATATTTGGATTTTATGTGTGTTTTTGTTCTCAAAAATTCGTACGATCAATTAAGCTTGCATGAATCTATTATATCAATTTATATGAGTCATATATGATCTAAATAATATTATAAAAATACTAAACTGAATTTAGGACATGTGGATTATGCGTAGTAATTTTTACCTTTCGTATGAATTAAACCGACGCAAAGAAAAAGCCCACGTTCGAATCAAGCTTCCTACGACCCAAGGCTTATTTTTCCTAGCTTCTTCTAACTCCAAGGAACCCAGTAAAAATACTAAGAATCGTGTGAAAATGTTGTGGAGGCCGGATGGAGTTTTTGTGTGTGTTTATGGTAAAAATAAAACTAAAAAGGGAGTAAATAATTAAGGAAAACCGTGTGATGGAGGAGGGGGAGGAAATTTTGGGATTTGATGGTAGTTACAATCAATTACTGATTTTGACATGGTTTCCTTATTTGTTGTGATGATTATCTCTTTTAAATTTGTTTTATTTAAATTATAATAAACCGAAATTAATTAAATTTGTATAAATTTGGCCTATGTAAATGTAACAAGTATTTTTAGGACATTTAAGATGTTAAAGTGTCCATGCAAAAATTATCATATATCATATGTTGCTAATTTTCAAGAGTTTGGGATTTATTTGGTATTTTATTTACCTTTAAATTGAAATTTAAGGTCACAGGGGTATTTTGGTAATTTTGCATGTTCTCACATTTTGGGTTTTACACATTTTTTATTCACATCAAAACATTTTACCCGTCAAAATTTAAGTCATGTCGTCCAATTATGAGAACACTTGCAATTACCTTTTAGCATCTGGTCAGACCTAGGCTGAATTGTAACCCAAGGTGACTATTCTCCCTGTGTCAGACCTAGGATTATTCTCACACGTTTTCAAATTGGATGACTTAATCGAGTATTGTGGTCAGACCCTTACCCGAGGCAAAGATGAGACTAAACATGCCTACATGACACTAGTTGTTTGACACTAGATGCCATGAGTCCCATAAGGATCTAAGAGTTGTACTTGTAATACAATTGGTGATCGTCGCCTACCAATTGAATCCACCATTTCTAGTAGATCAACTGCATTAATGGTCGAACCTCAATGAGGATCTTAGCCTTTTCGTAAATTAATTGTTTTAAATTGTAAACATGGGGTAGTTAAATTACAAAAGGATAATTATCGAAAATACTAAATATGAACTTTGTAAATTCAATTAATGAATTAATGCAACACAAACCGTAAACAAAGAGTTTGTTCTTTTCTTGTTAAAAGGACGAACTAAGTCGTTCTTTCCTTGTTAGAAAGAGACTTGCTCCTATCCTTTTTCTTTATGAGGAAAAGCCATAATAGGAATATTTGAATTTTCCTAATTCTAATAAAACTCAATGAACACCTACTCTAGAAATCGTGATGTCTTGTAAAAGTCAAAACGGTTAAGTATGGTTACACATCTTATTCTTTCAAGATTGTTTTATAACCCTAGTTTCGGTTTTGAAACCTTTAAGAAATATAAGATATTTGGATAACTAGAGAACACGTGCATTTGACTTGACCTCTTTGGTCAGACCTTAGGGCCATTTCAACCCATGGCGAATTTTGCTCATTGGTCAGACCTTTGGCGATATTTGCATGTTCTTGCTTGGTCGACTTATTTCGTACTAGCTAACATACCAAAATGAGTTCAAATAATTAGAAGACGAAAATATCAATAAACCGCAAAGTGGTAAAGGCAATTACTAGCATGATAACCTAGCAGTTTATCATAACCCAATAAACCCACTATGGTCCTACATACCCTTGGGGTGAAGTAGACCAATAATGGAGGAAATGCATGCCTATTTTCAAGTTAAAATTGCAATGATGGCTAGCCCATCATCTATATGTTAGAACTTGATGCACTTCCTTGAATACCTAAGTACATGTTTACTAGTCAAAGTGACTCACATTAGCAATAATGTGTAGATATTCAAAGAAATATGGAAAGTATCCAATCGCTACTCACTCTCCACTGGTGACGTAACACTTTTAAATGTTGTCTAATCCAGTGGGAGCTACGTGATTATATTACTGGTGATGAAACACATGTAATGTTATCTAATCCAGTGGGAGCTGCAAGCTCTATTACCCTGCGAGTTGCCCATCTTATTTCTAGATTGTCTTGAAATAATACATTACTTTCCACATGTTAAGCATCATAGTTTATATAAGAACCATTGCATAAATTTTATTAGTTAAATTGTTGCATTCCTGATGTTGCTTCCTGAAATGTTATCTATAAAATCGTTATGCATGATTCATTATTAAAACGATACAGTTCTACATATTTATATTTTGATTTTGACTATAAATCATATGTTATCTTAGACATTGTCATATTGCTCATACAAACACACGAGCGTAGTGATGCTTGTATACTCTCATGATGTTGTGCCATGCACAAGTGGGAGAAATCTCAATTGTGTGCAAGGTACAACATTTAACAATATGACTAATAGTTTCTCTTGAATGAAAGGTAAGAAACAAAGATTCTACTAGGACTTCTACACATAAAACGTAGGTTGCCCTAATTAGAACAAATATCAAGATAACATGAAAAGCTACTTCTACATATTCACTGAATTGTTTAGTAAATATGATTATGTTTTCTTGTAGGGCCATAATCATGAAGTATGAAATTAACTTGAATTCACCATTGAGGCCAAGTGTCGGCGCTCGTAATTACTTTATTTGAATATGTTTAGGTCTCTTGTAAGGACACAAACATAATTTCCGTTAATTGTTGAAAGACTTATAACGTAAATTAAGACGTTGATTTGTTATGTCTTCGTGTTAAGACATGCACACTTACGACGTATAATATTGAATGTTTATGTTTTCTAGTCAAAACATACACATGAAATAAAGTATGCAGTAGGCTAAAATTACTATTGATGTCATCTGGTTTGACTTGGTTGGCAGATATGTAAGCCAAAAAGTATAAGTTCATCTAATGAGTTGTGTGATAGTCTCACAACATCAGTCCTCGTGGAATACCACAACTTTATGGTATGTCCATCATGAAAAATCAAACACTATTGATATTGTTTGATCTTTGATGACATAAACTGTTTTACCTCCAAAGCTATTAAGGTTAGAAGTTGGGTGTGCCATGTGTACACTCAATATGATTCCAACCCAGAAGGAGTTTAAGATACCATTTTATTATGGCATGAGATGAATTTCATTATGTCTTAATTAAAGTTCTAAATTTGTTAACTACATAAGAGTAAGTAATTAACAAACTAGATTCAAGAACTAACGGTGTATTTTGGATGTCCCACTTGAAAACAATTTATTGTTACTCAAGATGTTGAGTATCTAGAGATTAGTCTCTACATACAAAAGCAAGTGGGAGTACCTTTAGACCTTGAAGTTATTCAAGAACTAAATACACAACCTTCTGAGTACACTTGCTAATGTCATACTAAGGTTGAACATGCATATGTTAAACCATAGATTGATATCTCTCATTCATAAATCCGCAAGGATACCTCTTGCACCTGAATGATATAGTTTTTATATCAATGCTGAGGGACATAAGTTAGAGGATCATGGTGAACATGCTAACTACTGAGATGCATTATCAGATATTGTATCTGATGAATAGCTCAAAACTATGAATGTTAAGATGCAGTCCTTGAAAGACAATCACTCATGGAGCTTGACTGATCTCTTACCAATCAGTTAGACTGTGAGGTTAAGAATGAGTTTCTTGATGAGAAGACTCAAAAGGACAAACTTGTACACACATTTAATGCACGTGTAGTAAAAGGAGTTTACTCGTACTCAAGAAATTGACTATGATTAAATCTTCCCATCTACAAACATTAAATGTATAAAGATGATTAATTGTCATACCTGTTTTCATATAAATGAAATATGACAATAGGATATCAAAACACTTTTCTTATTGATTACCTTTGCGAGGACGATGAGTAATCAAAAGGGTTTATGAATCCATATAATCTTTATTATGTATACAAGATAAAAGAATCCATGTGTGGATTAGATCATGCATCTAGGAGCAAAGATCTTGAGTTAATTATAAAATCATTAATTTGATTTTGATTAATAAGATTACTCCTAAGTACACTGAGAGCAAGTTGGAGCACTCTACTTATTTTCTTAAATCTCATATGTCATTAACATATTAGAAACAATATTCCATCTAAGCTAGACTTTAATCCTTAGCTTGGAATAAAGTTTCTCTTGAGGGATTTATAAAATAAGACACACAACCTTGTGATATATATATATATATATATATATATATATATATATATATATATATATATATATATATATATATATATATATATATATATATATATGTTTATTAGAATAAACATAAGCGGTTATTAAAGTCTAAACACAATATGACACATTATTGAGGGGAATCTCAATGATCAATCTCACTTGATGAGATTGAACACATGAAAGGAAATCTTAAGTTTGACTAAAGGATTCATCATGTAAGTCATATTACGCATTGGACTACATTTATCATTTGCATGAATGCAAGATGAGTGAATGACAACAAATATCTAAGTGAATGTCATTAGATAATTGTTAAACGAACATTAATAATGGACCTACAAAGTACCAAAGATATGTTCAAACGTTTACGGATATTTGAGGAACTCTGTTTTGTTTGCATACGCTGATGCTTATTTAACTGAGTTGGCACTCAACCCTAGTCGTGGTAGGATGTCATCATAAATGATGACATTGCTGACTATATGTGCTCGACTGAGAGCATTAATGCATTATACATTAAAAGAATAAGAATACTTTATGGTTTGAGAAACTATTCAGATGACTGTCTAAAGTAGGTGTTCTGCTAGCTTCAAACACTCTATGGAATGTATTGTTGCATTACTCGTCTTTTACTTGAATGCACACATACAAAGGACAATCATCATTCAAACCTTTCATGAGTTTTGGAACAAGTATTCTCAAAGTTTACTCAGATGACTACTTGTTGTCTTGTACAACACAATTTGATCATGGTGGGAACATTGGATTCCGACTTATGTGTAGTCTTATGCATATCTGTTTTTAGTATTTGGATAATGGAACTGTAAACAGTTTATATTTATAATGAATTGATATAATGGTTATGATCGTTTTCATTCATATCAACTGTGTTCTATATTTGCATGTTTAATCCATGAATAATTTATTTATTCTAAAATTATCCATTGTCGGTTGACGATACGGGAGTATCATCAAATTAAGACAAATGTGAGCGTGTTGGTGATTTATTTGCCACACTCACATGTTGTTCATTGTGATGAACATTGGATTGACCCAACCTACGAGAATTCACTACATGGATCGTCGTCAATAGTGAATCTCGCAAGAGGTTTTGTCTCTTATCCTTAGACTTGAGATGCAAGCAGGTCTTGCATATGTGGAATTTCATTCCTTGATATGGTTAAACGCTGTCCTGAATAAGGTAGTTATAAAGGCCATTATCAGGAGTGATATGAAGCATGTGAATGACACGTGTAGTCAAAATAGGATTTGTTCCTCCACTTGTTATGGAGTTAGATACTATTGGGCCCCTCGATGAATTGGACAGATGTTTGTATGGCCATACCCAAATGAGATTAAGATGAATCTTAATCCACTTGGAAATCTTGTTCAATATCTATATCGGGAAACATAATAGTTGAACTATTAGAATGACATTTGATCCATGTCTATTGTTCAACACGGTATCTGTAACAAAAGGATAGATGACATATAAACCATCTTATATAAGACGTTTAAGAAACTAACCTCACATATTTCTTGGGGCATTGGCGTGTTGCTAGACGCTAACCATTGCTTGTATAATTACTTGATTATCATGACGTCGCAAGTGGGAGCTGTTGGAGTATGCTCGTGTCATAATTACTAATTATATGGCTAGACATATGTGAGCCTATGGGGTCACACGCATATACACTGAGGTGCCACTTTATATATCGTATTTATTGTATTTACGATATAGAAATAACCGTAAGTAACCAGGAACCGCTATTGGGCTTCTAATGAATAAGTAATGGACTTATTACATTGGACTAGAAAAACAAATGGGAAGCCCATTTTGAGCCCAATAGGGGCCGGCCTATGGATGACTTCCAAGGGAAGTTTTGGTTTGAATTTTTTGGTTAATATACTTGATTGTCTCCTAATCAATGTGAATAACAATTTACCAAAAATTTCTCCTCCTCTCCCTCTCCATGGTGTACGGCACAATGTAAACCACAACCTAGGGTTTTGGTTTTCTTTATCTCTTCTTTGTATCTTGCTTATTCAAAGAAGACTAAAAGGGTTGCGGTGGTTACGGGACTAGCATCCATTGGCATACGGTGAAGTGTAGTGTGGACACATCATAGAGGTGATCTCTCTTGGTCACTTGTGGTTCTTATTCCATTCGATTGGTAGTACTTGGTGGTGACTCCCGGATCACGCTACAAAGGTATAAAACATGTTTGTTTAATTTGTTTTCCATTTAGATTTATCATATGGCTATATGGATCCTTGTATGGTGATGTTTTCCGCTGCGTTTATATATTTGATATGTTATTTTATTGCTACATCACCTATAATAACTTCATCTTTTAACACACTTTTTGGCACTTAATCTTGACTCCATTTTCACATCTTTCTCTTGAACATCGGAATTAATCGTAGCACGATTCAATATCTTTGAAGACGAACTTTTCTTGAATATTTACTTGATTTCTTAGCTTTTCTTCGTCTTTTTCTCTATTTCCTTCAACATAGTTGTACCTGAACCTGAATACATCTGTTGTACCTTTTAAGCGTAAAACGTTCACAAATACAACCAAATAACATGCAAAAACATACGAATAACGCTAATAAAACATGTTAGATTTGAGCGTTATCATATACCCCCACACTTAAACTTTGCTTGCCCTCAAGCAAATCTAAGAAAAGAAAAATTAAAATGCATATCTAAATGACAAAATGAAAAGAAAATTTTTTTAAAATTTATGAAAAATTAGAAAATATCGAAAAAATCTTTTTGGTTTTTTTTATTAATATAAATAAGCGAAAATTGAGCGCACACTCCCCCACACTTAAGGGTTTGCTTGCCCTCAAGTAAATCTAGCAATTAAGAAAAATATATCCCACATGGTGTATGAAAAATGATTAAGAAAAATATGATGCAAATCTACCAAGTACAAGTACGAGATATGATTCATCGCATTAAGCTTTAGTGGTGAAAAACCGAGATGTTTGACAACACCCTATGGATTCTCTTGCTTGATAACATGGCTAAGCACCTCACGAAAAGAAATGAAAGTATAATTCACTCAACACTCATATATTTTTTGTGGTGGAGTATATAAGAAAATCACACTCATATTGCTCAGTCATGATCCGTTTATTACCATAGGCTTGTACAAGAAACAAAACTCCACAGACGTGGCGTAAGCACCAAGTGTAAACATCTAAAGAGGACTTTTATTCGGGTTGAAGGTTAAAGGTTAAAGGGTTATATAAGACTTATGTGCAACTATCTCATGCAAAACATAATAGCTCGCTAACAACGAATTCTTGCATCACCAAATAACGGATGGTCACTAAGGATAACCTTAGATCGCTAACAACGCTACCTAATTCCTCAAGAAATCGGATGGTCACTACATGTCAATACATTTGATAATTCACAAAGCCAAAAGGGTAAGGATAAGGCATGGGAATTTTCATGAAATTGGTTTTAAAAGAAAAATACAGTCAAGTCTAATACCCATTGTTGCTAGTTACCGAACAAACCGCAAACCCGTAAATGATTATAGTTACAATCTTCTCCTTTTCACATATCGATCACCAAATATATATATGTATATCACGTCTTAGCACATTGGCTAATCGATATCTCAAACATAGTTCATCTTCCTTCATCTTCATAATAATAACATAGCACATTGGCTATAATTGTCATCACATATATTTTTTTCTTTCTCTTATTTTTTTTTCTTTGATGACTTATTCATTTTTTTTTACAACACCTTTCTCCTTCATACATCACATCTCCCCCACACTTTGCATAAGCACACCACAAAAATACAAAACATGAAGCGGGCCCTCTCCATCTTTGTCGGAATGGCACACATGAATGACAAAGTGTGGCTAACTAATAATCATCAAAAACAATCCAATATTCCAAGCAACTAGCAACCAACCATTTAGACTTTGACAAGGGTAAGGCTAAGGTTTAAAGTGTAAAATATTTTTGTATTTTTCTGGATGTAACAAAAATGAAAAGATTGGCTTGGAGGGTGTACTAAGGGTATCTAGCGCTAACAAATGGGTCCATATGGGTGGTTAACTAACCGATGTGGCTAGCTAATATATCATTAGATGTAAAATGGAAGGCCATTTGGTTTAATTCCTAAGGGTGCCTCTTTGTCACACGAATACACTTATATCACATGAGGTGATCTCACTGCGGTCTGGTAATGATTTGCAGGTACAAGTTCTAGAATAAATAAAATCACCGGCACACTCATAGCAAAAAGATCAAGCATAAAAGATGTATGCTATATAAGAATAGGCTCAAATCCTCACATATTTAGTGGTAATGGGCTATAAATGCGCTAGCAAATGTTATCGATCCTAAAAATGGATTGCAATGCCAATCGGGACACATCTCGAATTTTTCAAAAATTTACCGATTTCACCAGTGGAATGATCTAGTTATTTTAATATATTAACCTATATGTTTGTAAACAACTAGAAGATAAGGGCAAACATGTATACAAAATTTTTAAAAATTGGCCCAAAAATATGAAAATTTAAAACTAGTTTCGTTTTTCACTATTTTAGTTTCCCCCCACACTTAAGTTACGCATTATACTCAATATGAAAAATAAACTTCAAAGCATGAAAAAGTAGGGAAAATTAAGATAAGAAAAGACCGAGAGAAACGAAACTTCACGGGCTTAAGAAATCGCGATCGAATCTCCATATGATAAGATGTTAAGTACGCGAGATCAATCGATTTCTCTTCCAACCAAACATGTCCAATCAAGAGAGTAATGCCACAATCATCCAATCTCCAAGAGCTTATTAAATCTGCAAAAATAAACTAAACTACAAAAACACGTAAAATTCTAAAACTCACTTTCGTAGGCATCACGGTTGCATTTAGCGTATGCAACAAGCCTTTTAAACCCCTCGGTGGCCCGAGTGGACGAGTTAAGTCTCGTGAGGGTTTCCAGTGAGCATACCCACAAAGTTCGAAAACATTTGTATATTAAAAACAAGTACTTATTTATTTACGACGTACTAAATTAAAACGCAAAACAAGAGTTTTAGTAGAACGAAAGTGATGTTCAAACATTTTTAGGAATGATTTCATAAAACATTTAAACTTATTAAAGAAAAACTAAATAAAAAATGAATACTAGTAAAGCATATGAGCAAAGCAAATGTTTGATGCTACTGTTTGATGCGCCAGCAAATATACGAGCAAAGCAAAAAAAAAATAATTATTATTATTATTTATTTTTTTTAATTGTTTTTTTTTTTTTTTGAACTGTAAACCGGAAAAAAAATAAACAATTTTTTTTAATGAACAGTAACTGAGAAAAAAAAATAAATAAACATTTTTTATTTTTATTTTTTTGCTACAGTAATGGCGGTTCAAGTGTGAACCGACGGTTTGGTTGGTTCAAAATTTATCGAGAGGTTCAACCGGACGGTTCGGATTTTGAACCGTCGGTTGAGATTTGACTGGGTTTAACGAGAGTTTGAACCGGGCGGTTCGGATTTTGAACCGTCGGTTCGAACCTTTTTTAATTTTACCGAGAAGGTGAACCGCACCGGTGGAGAAATGAACCGGTGGTTTGAAGAATTTTTTTTTTTTAATTATTTTTTTATTTATTATATCTACAGTAAATGAAACAAGCCAAAACACAATTTTTATTTGTATGTTTTGACAACCGATCGCAACATTGTTTTTGACTGGTTATTGGATTGTAGCATTTTTTCTTCAAGACAAACTTTTTTTTTCTCCTTCTTATTTTATTTTATTTATAAACAAGTTTAAACTTTTAAACTTTTTATTAAACTTAAAAATAAAGTTAAACACAAAAGAGCAAATGAAAATTAAGACAAACACAATGGGTGGGTTTTTTTTTCGCAAGCAATTCGAGCACAATTTTTGAAAGCAAACATTGAAATGAGCATTTTTAGAACACATGAAACAAAATCCCAACACCAAAACACTTGATTTTGATGCCAAGATTATTAAGCAAAAGATGAGAATTAAGAGATTTTTGAAACAAAACGCAAGGGAGGCAATTAAGCAAATATCATGAGCAAACAAGCAAGCAAGAGCAATCAAACAAGAGAAAAGAAACAATCATTCATGAGCAAGAGCAAGATCAATTTAGCATTCGAACAAAAATTAGCAAACAAGCAATCAATTCAATTCAACAATAAAACGAGTAAACAAGCAATCAATTCAATATATCAAGCAAGTAATTTCAACAACAAACAAACATATGAATACAAACGCAAGTCCCCGGCATGATGTTCTTCTCTTACGTTATTTATCAACGTTAGTACACAACCTAAGACTATAGTAGATAGATAGCCTTATTGTGTGTAATTTGAACCAAGATTTTAGCAATCGTATAATTTAATTGCTGACAGAGGGTCGCGACCCACTCCATCTTTGTCCTTAAGGTACAAAGGGCTTGGAATACCCTAAGACTTTTAGGAAAGTTAATGTGAATTGTAATGGATGTTATTTTTATACAAGACATATGTGTCTTGAATCATCCTTCGACATTGAAACTTGTAAACCACTTAGTTGAACAAATCTTTGTTGTATAGAACGAAACAAGAGATTTGAGGGAAATGCATTATATCATTAATTGGGTAGGGAGGATTACATCATTTGAAGAAATGAAAACTAGGACGCCTACCATTGATGCTTCTTTCCCCAAATGAGAAGAATGGGATACATGAATTTGAAAACACACTAAATGTTTTGAAAGCGGAAAGTTTTATATGTAAAACTTACGAAGGTTAGTACCGTTCCAAGTCCTATCCATGGCATCTCCGAAGAGTGTTTCGAGATTGTAGGCTCCATTGTCGTAGGCTTCAGATATGACATAGGGTCCTTCCCATGTAGGCCCTAGCTTTCCTTGATACTCAGCTTTGCTTGCGCTGTTTAGTCGAAGGATATATTCACCCGGCTTGAACGTTGAAGGTCTAACTCTGTTGTTGTAGTACTTCTCGAACTTCTATTTGCAGATACCTTCTCTAATTGAGGCTATTTCTCTTCGTTCTTCAAGTAGATCAAGGTTTTTATGAAGCCTTTCTTCGTTCTCTAATGTCTTGAAGTTCATGATACATTCTGTTTCAACACTTATTTCCGAAGGTATGACGGTGATGCGTTCCACCAGGTTTTAAATTTGTAAACAAGAATTACCGGTTAACTAGGAACACATACGAGCAAGTATACTCATCCGTGTGTAGCAAGAGGGTTGGTAAGTCAACGTCGTCCCACGAGACTTGGTTGTACTCAAATGTTGTTTTATTAGTTAAGCAAGTAACAAGTTGATGGTTATGATTGTCACGGATCAAACCAACAAGAAAAGCAATTATAAAGGCATGATTTAAGCACACAAACACTTGTTTAGGAATAGTAACCAATCGTGATAGAATGTTGAAAATGTTTTGGTGAAACATAGAAGGCACATATCAATTTTCACAAGGTTTTCTAGTCAATGGGTAATATCAAGAAAATCCATGTTTCTACTAGTTTCACGGGTGAGTCCTTTCGGCCTACACATCATCCCATTACGCTAGCTCTTTGTGTTATCAAATGTATGAAAAAGATGATTAGTTACATTAGTTCCTACGAGTCCTTTCGACCCAATCTCGTGATTAAATATTTCTGAATTCATTTAAAAACTTGCATACTTAATAGTTGTCAATTATCAAATACCAATCCATTTTGGCCATCAACTTCTTGGAATTAAACAATATTAGAAATCCTTTCGACCTTTAAATCCAACAATGTTTAATCAACAAGTTTTGGAACTCGAATTATATTTAAACAAACTTATGAGAACAATCACTTTTTCTAACCAACTAATCATTCAATCATTCACACGAAATTCTACATAATTCCCAAGCAAGTATAAAGAGATAATAGTAATCGAACAAGTTACACAACACATAAAGGAATTCTCATGATCAACACGATTACCATCCCTGTCTCTCTTATTCCAACCCTCATGCAACAACTCAATGTTACGGGCCGCGTCCGTAACCATAGCAACATCCTCATACTCGGTGTTTACAATACGATCCAACACCCACTTCTTCAACCTCCATTTAAAGTGCCTAGCCTGTCGCTGAGCATTACCCGTAACCTCTGGTCCCACAAAGCTAGCCAATCGCAAGAACCTCTGCATGAACTCCCCAGACGACTCCCGATCCATCTGCTGAATATTACCATACTCACGTTCGTACCTCTGCTGCTCGGAAACTGGAAAATACCGCTTATAGAAAACCCCACGAAAAGTCTCCCACGAACAAGTATCAGTGAAATCCTCTCCCTTAGCCTGAACATAAGCTTTCCACCAGCTCAGTGCATCACCCTCCAATTTAAAAGTAGCCAACCTCGTTTTGAACTCGTCAGCACAGCCCAAAACCTTAAACAATTTCTCAACATGGGTAATCCAATCCTCTGCCTCTGTGGGAGTGGCAGCAGATCGGAAAGAGAGAGGCTTGAGTTTATTGAACCTCTCGATCCAAACATGAATACCAGCAGGTGGAGCACCGCCACCACCACCACCTGATGAACCCGCACCATTACCTCCTGATGAACCCGCACCATTTCTGATGTCATTGGTGATTTGGGTCACCAACTGAGGAAGAGCATTAGCCAAAGCAGCGGCTATCATGGCCTCGAAGTCAGGGCCATCCTCTCCATTTCGGTATTCGGTATTACGCGTATTCACCATCTGAACGATCACGAAAAAGGATTAGCAAAATGGGGAGAATAAGCACGAAAGAAAAGACAAAGCAGAAACCTAATGGTCAAATCCTAGGGTCCATATGATTCACAGGCCATGGCTTATGTACTACAGGTCGCAACCTGGGCTCTGATACCATAATTGTAACACCCCAACCCGGCAAGGGTAGAAGCATCACATTATGGTGACAAATCAAAGCATACATACATACACACACAGCGGAAGCCTTAAACAAATCATTAAAGAAAAATCAAGCCAACACGGCTTAAGCCAAATACATAAGTTCCAAATGATGATAAATAATCCAAAGGAAAACAAACAATGGAACGAAACCAAGTCTAAACAAATGTCATGAACAAAAGGGTGATAACTAAGGTAAACTCCATCTAAGCTCTACTCTCATCCCATAGCAAAACCCAGCTCCTAGCTTAGATACCTGCCGCAGGAAAAGGAAATGCGGCTGAGCTTAAAAAGCCCAGTGAACAGATATATAATAAACGGAAACGAAGAAAATGAAACGAACATGAAATAATATGGTGCATTGGGATAGCATAAGGTATACGCAAAGGATACAAAGTAAGAAATGAAAGTGTAGGTCAGAAATCCACCACGAACCCAAACAAATCAAATAGTAACCATAGAGGGGAGTCCTCTCAAATATATGTGAAGGACGTGTATTGCACACAGCATCAATCACCAAATCAAATCAAATAATAATCATGATATATCCCTCGAAACAAAACAAATCTAGGATGCATCCATACGCCCCCCAAACAAATAATCCTGGCCAATATAAATAATAAAGCGCTCATGTAGTAGCAAATGGGGACGGTGTGTAACATCACTCAAACACACTAGAGTCATGCCATTGGTGCATCAATGACATGGCCATGTTACCTTCATGGCTAGGAAACAAATTTTGGCTCGGGTATCAAACTGAAGGGTCAAAGGTCCAAATCATTACAAAGGTTCAAATAGTCTAAGTCATCAAATCAATATCAAAGTCCAAATATCAAAGGTTCAAATCAAAGGTTCAAATACCAAAGGTTCATATCAAAGGTCCAAATGCCAAAGGTTCATATCAAAGGTTCAAGGTCAAATCGAATCAAATGAACAAATCAAAGTGTAGGGAGCATAGCAATGGCTTAGGAAACCCTAATACGAATCAATGATCAATAGTCCAAAAGAGGGAAAAACACCCTTACTGAAAAAGGGTAGAATATCTGTACCTTATCGCGAATGCAAACAAAGACAAAAGATAGAAAGCACAGAGATGGATCAGGACCTCTCCTTCTTCACACCTAAAGGAGTAGAAGAGTGTTACAATAGGTTCTTAATTACTTTATTTAGCATGCCTTTCCATTTTAAGTAACTTTCTATTTTTAGCAGGTTTCCAAATTTAGTAAGTTTCCTTATCTAGAAGGTTTCCATAGTTAGAAAGATTAAAGCATTATTATTTAGGTTAAGTCATTAAATAAGCATATTATGGACATAGGGTATATTTTACCAAGTTATGATAGGTTAGGGTTTATAATAACAACTTTACATAATTTAGGGTTTTAATTGTAATTATACCAAAGTTGAAGGTCTAAAATGAAAGTATTACAAATAATCCATTTTGAATCCATATTTTATCATGTTAACGATTCTAGTCCCTCAAGTTTACCAATTTTACATTTTATAACCTTTAGTTACATAATTTACAATTTAAACCTTATATTTCATTAAATTACATTTTAACCCTTAACATATTAATATATACATAACGAGCCATCACTTTAACGAAATTACAAAATATATCCTTTAATTTAAATATGGTACGAATATACCTTCATCTTTTCATAAATTACACTTTTAGTCCCTTTAATTATAAAACATAAATCGGCAATATAATTATTATATTTACATATTAGACCTTTAAATATCCAATTTGACACATTAAGCCCCTCATTTCAAATATTATACGTCGCACCCCTAAGTTTCCAGAAATTACATACAAGTCCCTCCATTTATTAAATTTTACAAATCGATAACTATAATAGGCGATTTACATTTTAAATCCATAAGTTACATATCTTACGCGAATGACCCCCAAGTTATATTTTATTCAAATCAGCCTTGATCTAAAGCATATTACAAAAATGACCCACGAGTTCCATAAGTTACAAAACACCCCTTTTTGTTATTAAAATCCGATCGGTAATGTTTTTATTTATCAAACCCTAAACCTGATTTATCAAAACATGTTCCAATCATTCAATCATCATTAACACATCTTTAAATTACCAGATTCAATCCCACATGATCTAAACCCTAATCGCAAACTAGGGTTTTTATCCTTCGTTCGAATTTTCAAAAACACCCGATATGAACAAAATCAACCACGACCAAACCAGGCCTCTAATATTCGAACCACTATTTTTCCCAGGTCATATGATTCATATAAGGTCCAAAATAAATAATTATAACACCTGGAAAAATCGCATTACGTATTTTAGGTTTTTAACGTGTTTTATACATTAATAATTCGAACGACCCATTTTACTTTGCATGAATCGATTTTAACATTTTATATGAGTTGTATATGATGAAAGGATCATGAGAAAAATACCAGATCGATTATGGAACGTATAGATAAATCGAAAAAGAAAATACACCTCTCGGATGGACTTAGCGAATCAAAAATTTCCTAGCGATCAAACCAAAGCTTCCACGATGCCAAGACCAATTTTCCTAGCCTCCTTGGATGAAGAAAAATCCCAGAAAAATACCCCACGAGCTCCAGAAATTCGGATGAAGGCGCTATGGATTTTTGTGTGTGTTTTTCTTTACTCGGTATTCTTAATTAGGGTTAGAATGGTTTGTTAGCATTAAAATAGGATAATACCGTGAATTAGGGGGGGGGGAGATTGGCAAAATACACAGTCCATGATTGACCCAATCAACAATTATGATTTTAGCATCCTTTCCAAATTTTAATTTGCATTTAAATGGATTTTATATAATTATAAAGTTTAATAATAATTATAATAATATACATAATGAATTTTCGGTCCACATTGTGTGCAAAATTAATTTTGGTACTTCACAAAATGTTAAATGTAGTAGTAGAATTAATTTTACTCCATATCTTGATCATCTCCAGAAGTTTGGGATTCATTTGATGCTTTATATGCTTATTAATCAAATTTTAAGATTGTAGGGGCATTTTGGTCTTTTTACATGTTTTAGGATTTTTGGGTATTACAACTTCTTCCCCTCTAAAAGAAAATTTTCGTCCTCGAAATTTGCAAAGAAGTAGAAATGAAAAGGAACGGAAACAAAACAAAGACATACCAGATCAGAATACGAATTGTGGATAACTAGCTCGTATCGATTCCTCAGTTTCCCAGGTAGCCTCGCGCTCTGGGTGATTCTTCCAAAGAATCTTTACGAACGGAATGACTTTATTTCTCATGACCCGCTCTTGCCGGTCCAAAATAGCCTCCGGCTCTTCGGACAAAGACATGTCCGGCTGAATCTGATCAAGTGGGTAAGATACCACATGCAAAGGATGATAATTGTATCCCCTCAGAAGAGATACATGGAAGACGTTATGAACATGCGCTAATTGAGGCGGAAGAGCTAAACGGTAAGAAACCTCGCCAATACTATCAATAATCTCAAATGGTCCGATAAATCGAGGACTAAGCTTGCCCTTGATCCCAAAACGTTTAACCCCACGGAACGGCGAAACTTTAAGGAACACACGATCACCAACACGAAACTCCAAGTCCCGACGATGCTTATCAGCATAACTCTTCTGACGAGCACGAGCCTCCTTCAACTTTTCCCTAGCAACATCCACCTTCTCATTAGTGATCTGAACTAACTCGGGACCCTCAATAATGCGCTCACCTACCTCATTCCACCAAACCGGCGCTCTACACTTGCGCCCATACAACATCTCGAATGGAGCCATGCGGATACTTGCATGCCAACTGTTGTTATACGCAAACTCCACTAAACATAAATACTCGTCCCAACTCCCAGTCCACTCTAAAGCACATGCCCTCAACATGTCCTCCAAAGTCTGGATGGTCCTTTCTGATTGACCATCTGTCTGCGGATGAAAAGCCGTGCTAAACTTAAGACGTGCACCCCAAGCATTATGCAACCCTTTCCAAAAACGAGAAGTAAATTGCGGATCTCTATATGAAACAATAGCTGACGGCATACCATGAAGTCTAACGATCTCCTGCTGAAAGATTTCTGCCAATTTACTAATACCATAGGTCATACGGATCGGTAAGAAATGAGCAGATTTAGTTAGCCGATCAACGACTACCCAGATCGCATCATGTCTTCTACGAGTCAAAGGCAAACCCGATACGAAATCCATAGAAATCTCCTCCTACTTCCATGTCGGAATCTCTAATGGCTGCAACAAACCACTAGCCCTCTGATGCTCGATCTTGACTTGCTGACAAGTCATACACTTAGACACAAAAGAAGCTACATCCTGCTTCATACCACTCCACCAGAAATGTTGCTTAAGGTCCTTGTACATCTTGGTGGAACCAGGATGAATAGTGAACGGGGAACTATGAGCCTCCGATAGAATAGCCTCGCGTAGCTCATGATCATTAGGAACACAAAGACGATCCCCAAACCATACCACACCAAAATCGTCCACAGTGAACTCTGTCTGCTTACCCTCCTCAACATTCTGAACCACAAACCAAAGTTCGCCATCCTCCTTCTGAGCTTCCTTAATCCGTAGGATGAGATTGGACTCAACCTTAAGGCTAGCCCAATATCCGTCACAACCCCGAATACAAAACTCAACATCAAGAATCTCCAAGTCATTAAGAATCCGAGGCTCAAAATTAAGACTCGCTATCATGCCGGACTTCCGACTAAGAGCATCAGCCACTACATTGGCTTTACCCGGATGATACTGAATGTTAGTGTCGTAATCCTTCAGAAGTTCTAACCACCGTCTCTGCCTCATATTAAGTTCTTTCTGAGTGAAGATATACTTGAGGCTCTTGTGGTCAGTGAAGATATCACACGACTCACCATACAAATAATGCCGCCAGATTTTTAACGCGAAAACAACAGCAGCCAACTCTAAATCATGAGTCGGATAGTTCTCCTCATAAGGTTTCAATTGCCTCGAAGCATAGGCAATAACTTTTCCATGCTGCATAAGGACACAACCCAAACCCTTCTTTGACGCGTCGCTATAGATCTGATAACCACCCGAACCAGATGGGAGAGTCAAAATAGGCGCGGATACCAACCTCTTCTTCAGCTCCTCAAAACTATTCTCCCGCTCCTCAGTCCAAAAAAACTTCTCCCCTTTCCTCATCAATTGCGTTAATGGCAAAGCCAAACGCGAGAATCCCTCAACAAACCGTCTATAATAGCCAGCAAGCCCCAGAAAACTCCTCACTTCGATCACAGTGGTAGGTCTCGGCCACTTGGTGATAGCCTCAACCTTCGACGGATCCATGGTGATACCATCAGTAGATACAATGTGACCAAGGAAAGCAACTTGGCTCAACCAAAACTCGCACTTAGAAAATTTGGCATACAATTTCTGCTGCCTAAGAATCTCCAAAACAATCCGAAGATGCTGCTCATGCTCCTCCTTAGATTTCGAATACACAAGGATGTCGTCAATGAAAACAATAACGAACTTACCGAGATACTCGCGGAATACTCGGTTCATAAGGTCCATAAAAATAGCAGGAGCGTTGGTCAAACCGAAAGGCATAACCAGAAATTCATAGTGACCATAACGAGTACGAAAAGCGGTTTTGGAAACATCCTGCTCCCTCACCCGAAGCTGGTGATAACCGGACCTCAAATCAATTTTTGAAAAGTGCTTCGCCCCTTGCAACTGGTCAAACAAATCGTTAATGCGTGGAAGAGGATAACAGTTACGGATCGTGATACGGTTAAGCTCACGATAATCAATACAGAGACGCATGCTTCCATCCTTCTTCTTTACGAACAAAACAGGCGCACCCCAGGGAGAAACACTGGTTCGAATGAAACCATTCTCCAAGAGTTCCTGTAACTGCTCTTTCAACTCTTTTAATTCAATGGGCGCCATACGATAAAGAGCTTTGGAGATAGGTTCGGCACCTGGAATAAGATCAATGCCAAATTCGACTTCCCTAGCAGGAGGAATACCAGGAAGCTCATCGGGAAACACATCGGCAAAATCACGCACAATAGGGAGACTATCAATGCTCGGAGTATCCAAAGAGGTATCTTTAATGGACGCCAGAAAACCAAGGCAACCATGCGAAATCAAAGTTCTGGCTTTCATAGCCGAGATGATCTTAACTGACTTAAGAGGTTGCGAACCATGATAGACAAAGTCAGGATGATGCACATCGCCAAAGATCACATTTATGGCATGACAATCAATGGTAGCTCGATGAGAAGCCAACCAGTCCATGCTTAAAATCACGTCAAATTCAATCATATCAATGGGGAGCAAATTTGCCGGACGAATACGATCATCAAAACGTATGGGACAGTTCACAAATTCATGATCAATGATTACTTGGGTTTTCATGGGTGTAGAGATGGATATAAGGTTAATTAATGGTGTTGGGGTTACATTAAGTTTCTTTGCAAATGAAGTAGATATTATGGAATGTGTGGCATCGGTATCAAATAATACAAAGACAGCATGATCACCAATGTAAAGAAAACCGGTAATGGTACCTGATGTGCTCGCCGCCTTATCACGAGTAGTAGTATAAACCCGACCCATAGTGGGAGCTGGCCTAGCCGGGTTTGCAGGTGTAATATGCCTCCCCTGAGAACGGTCCTTCACCTTATGAGAAAGAGACCTGCACGAGAAACAACCACCAGTGGCCTTGTGACAAACCCCCAGATGAGGCTTTCCACAAGTGAAACAAAGAGGAGGAGGAGGTATATCCTCAATAGGTCTCTTCTGCCCTGAAGAACCCGAATGATGACTCGGCTGAGAACCCCGAGTCTGCTGGTCACGAAACTGACGTGGGTTGCCATTCCCACTCCTACCAGAACCCCGCTGATCATAGCTCCTGAAATCCAGACGCCTCTAATAAGAATCCCGGTCCTGACGACCCTTCTGCTCATGTCCCTGGTCCTGACGATCCCTATGATCCATACTCGGGTCCTGACGACCCTGCTCCCTGAAGTTCACACGATTACCATCCATGTCTCTCTTATTCCAACCCACATGCAACAACTCAATGTTACGGGCCGCGTCCGCAACCATAGCAACATCCTCATACTCGGTGTTTACAATACGATCCAATACCCACTTCTTCAACCTCCATTTAAAGTGCCTAGCCTGTCGCTGAGCATTACCCGTAACCTCTGGTCCCACAAAGCTAGCCAATCGCAAGAACCTCTGCATGAACTCCCCAAACGACTCCCGATCCATCTGCTGAATATTACCATACTCACGTTCGTACCTCTGCTGCTCGGAAACTGGAAAATACCGCTTATAGAAAACCCCACGAAAAGTCTCCCACGAACAAGTATTAGTGAAATCCCCTCCCTTAGCCTGAACATAAGCTTTCCACCAGCTCAGTGCATCACCCTCCAATTTAAAAGTAGCCAACCTCGTTTTGAACTCGTCAGCACAGCCCAAAACCTTAAACAATTTCTCAACATGGGTAATCCAATCCTCTGCCTCTGTGGGAGTGGCAGCAGATCGGAAAGAGAGAGGCTTGAGCTTATTGAACCTCTCGATCCAAACATGAATACCAGCAGGTGGAGCACCGCCACCACCACCTGATGGACCCGCACCATTACCTCCTGATGAACCCGCACCATTTCTGATGTCATTGGTGATTTGGGTCACCAACTGAGGAAGATCATTAGCCAAAGCAGCGGCTATCATGGCCTCAAAGTCAGGGCCATCCTCTCTATTTCGATATTCGGTATTACGCGTATTCACCATCTGAATGATCACGAAAAAGGATTAGCAAAATGGGGAGAATAAGCACGAAAGAAAAGACAAAGCAGAAACCTAATGTCTACCCAAATCCTCACCAGTCGAATCTTAAATCCTAAGGGTCAAATCCTAGGGTCCATATGATTCACAGGCCATGGCTTATGTACTACAGGTCGCAACCTGGGCTCTGATACCATAATTGTAACACCCCAACCCGGAAAGGGTAGAAGCATCACATTATGGTGACAAATCAAAGCATACATACATACACACACAGCGGAAGCCTTAAACAAAACATTAAAGAAAATCAAGCCAACACGGCTTAAGCCAAATACATAAGTTCCAAATGATGATAAATAATCCAAAGGAAAACAAACAATAGAACGAAACCAAGTCTAAACAAATGTCATGAACAAAAGGGTGATAACTAAGGTAAACTCCATCTAAGCTCTACTCTCATCCCATAGCAAAACCCAGCTCCTAGCTTAGATACCTGCCGCAGAAAAAGGAAATGCGGCTGAGCTTAAAAAGCCCAGTGAACAGATATAAAATAAACGGAAACGAAGCAAATGAAACGAACATGAAATAATATGGTGCATTGGGATAACATAAGGTATACGCAAAGGATACAAAGTAAGAAATGAAAGTGTAGGTCAGAAATCCACCACGAGCCCAAACAAATCAAATAGTAACCATAGAGGGGAGTCCTCTCAAATATATGTGAAGGACGTGTATTGCACACAGCATCAATCACCAAATCAAATCAAATAATAATCATGATATATCCCTCGAAACAAAACAAATCTAGGATGCATCCATACGCCCCCCCAAACAAATAATCCTGGCCAATATAAATAATAAAGTGCGCATGTAGTAGCAAATGGGGACGGTGTGTAACATCACTCAAACACACTAGAGTCATGCCATTGGTGCATCAATGACATGGCCATGTTACCTTCATGGCTAGGAAACAAATTTTGGCTCGGGTATCAAACTGAAGGGTCAAAGGTCCAAATCATTACAAAGGTTCAATTAGTCTAAGTCATCAAATCAATATCAAAGTCCAAATATCAAAGGTTCAAATCAAGGTTCAAATACCAAAGGTTCATATCAAAGGTCCAAATGCCAAAGGTTCATATCAAAGGTTCAAGGTCAAATCGAATCAAATGAACAAATCAAAGTGTAGGGAGCATAGCAATGGCTTAGGAAACCCTAATACGAATCAATGATCAATAGTCCAAAAGAGGGAAAAACACCCTTACTGAAAAAGGGTAGAATATCTGTACCTTATCGCGAATGCAAACAAAGACAAAAGATAGAAAGCACAGAGATGGATAAGGACCTCTCCTTCTTCACACCTAAAGGAGTAGAAGAGTATTACAATAGGTTCTTAATTACTTTATTTAGCTTGCCTTTCCATTTTAAGTAACTTTGTATTTTTAGCAGGTTTCCAAATTTAGTAAGTTTCCTTTTTTAGAAAGTTTCCTTATCTAGAAGGTTTCCATAATTAGAAAGATTAAAGCATTATTACTTAGGTTAAGTCATTAAATAAGCATATTATGGACATAGGGTATATTTTACCAAGTTATGATAGGTTAGGGTTTATAATAACAACTTTACATAATTTAGGGTTTTAATTGTAATTATACCAAAGTTGAAGGTCTAAAATGAAAGTATTACAAATAATCCATTTTGAATCCATATTTTTATCATGTTAACGATTCTAGTCCCTCAAGTTTACCAATTTTACATTTTATAACCTTTAGTTACATAATTTACAATTTAAACCTTAAATTTCATTAAATTACATTTTAACCCTTAACATATTAATATATACATAACGAGCCATCACTTTAACGAAATTAAAAAATATATCCTTTAATTTAAATATGGTACGAATATACCTTCATCTTTTCATAAATTACACTTTTAGTCCCTTTAATTATAAAACATAAATCGGCAATATAATTATTATATTTACATATTAGACCTTTAAATATCCAATTTTACACATTAAGCCCCTCATTTCAAATATTATACGTCGCACCCCTAAGTTTCCAGAAATTACATACAAGTCCCTCCATTTATTAAATTTTACAAATCGATAACTATAATAGGCGATTTACATTTTAAATCCATAAGTTACATATCTTACGTGAATGACCCCCAAGTTATATTTTATTCAAATCAGCCTTGATCTAAAGCATATTACAAAAATGACCCACGAGTTCCATAAGTTACAAAACACCCCTTTTTGTTATTAAAATCCGATCGGTAATGTTTTTATTTATCAAACCCTAAACATGATTTATCAAAACATGTTCCAATCATTCAATCATCATTAACACATCTTTAAATTACCAGATTCAATCCCACATGATCTAAACCCTAATCGCAAACTAGGGTTTTTATCCTTAGTTCGAATTTTCAAAAACACCCGATATGAACAAAATCAACCACGACCAAACCAGGCCTCTAATATTCGAACCACTATTTTTCCTAGGTCATATGATTCATATAAGGTCCAAAATAAATAATTATAACACCTGGAAAAATCGCATTACATATTTTAGGTTTTTAACGTGTTTTATACATTAATAATTCGAACGACCCATTTTACTTTGCATGAATCGATTTTAACATTTTATATGAGTTGTATATGATGAAAGGATCATGAGAAAAATACCAGATCGATTATAGAACGTATAGATAAATCGAAAAGAAAATACACCTCTCGGATGGACTTAGCGAATCAAAAATTTCCTAGCGATCAAACCAAAGCTTCCACGACGCCAAGACCAATTTTCCTAGCTTCCTTAGATGAAGAACAATCCCAAAAAAATACCCCACGAGCTCCAAAAATTCGGATGAAGGCGCTATGGATTTTTGTGTATGTTTTTCTTTACTCGGTATTCTTAATTAGGGTTAGAATGGTTTGTTAGCATTAAAATAGGATAATACCGTGAATTAGGGGGGGGGGGGGGAAGATTGGCAAAATACACGGTCCATGATTGACCCAATCAACAATTATGATTTTAGCATCCTTTCCAAATTTTAATTTGCATTTAAATGGATTTTATATAATTATAAAGTTTAATAATAATTATAATAATATACATAATGAATTTTCGGTCCACATTGTGTGCAAAATTAATTTTGGTACTTCAAAAAATGTTAAATGTAGTAGTAGAATTAATTTTACTACGTATCTTGATCATCTCCAGAAGTTTGGGATTCATTTGATGCTTTATATGCTTATTAATCAAATTTTAAGATTGTAGGGGCATTTTGGTCTTTTTACATGCTTTAGGATTTTTTGGGTATTACATATGTGCAACTATCTCATGCAAAACATAATAGCTCGCTAACAACGAGTTCTTGCATCACCAAATAACGGATGGTCACTAAGGATAAACTTAGATCGCTAACAACGCAACCTAATTCTTCAAGAAATCGGATGGTCACTACATGTCAATACACTTGATAATTCACAAAGCCAAAAAGGTAAGGATAAGACATGGGAATTTTCATGAAATTGGTTTTAAAAGAAAAATACAGTCAAGTCTAATACCCATTGTTGCTAGTTACCGAACAAACTGCAAACCCGTAAATGATTATAGTTACAATCTTCTCCTTTTCACATATCGATCACCAAATATATATATGTATATCACGTCTTAGCACATTGGCTAATCGATATCTCAAACATACTTCATCTTCATAATAATAATATAGCACATTGGCTATAATAGTCATCACATATATTTTTTTCTTTCTCTTCTTTTTTTTTTTCTTTGATGACTTATTCATTTTTTTTTATTTTTTTTTTCAACACCTTTCTCCTTCATACATCACATCTCCCCCACACTTTGCATAAGCACACCACAAAAATACAAAACATGAAGCGGGCCCTCTCCATCTTTGTCGGAATGGCACACACGAATGACAAAGTGTGGCTAACTAATAATCATCAAAAACAATCCAACATTCCAAGCAACTAGCAACCAACCATTTAGACTTTGACAAGGGTAAGGCTAAGGTTTAAAGTGTAAAATATTTTTGTATTTTTCTGGATGTAACAAAAATGAAAAGATTGGCTCAGAGGGTGTACTAAGGGTATCTAGCGCTAAAAATGAGCGCTAATAAATGGGTCCATATGGGTGGTTAACTAACCGATATGGCTAGCTAATATATCATTAGATGTAAAATGGAAATCCATTTGGTTTAATTCCTAAGGGTGCCTCTTTGTCACACGAATACACTTATATCACGCGAGGTGATTTCACTGCGGTCTGGTAATGATTTGCATGTACAAGTTCTAGAATAAATAAAATCACCGGCACACTCATAGCAAAAAGATCAAGCATAAAAGTTGTATGCTATATAAGAATAGGCTCAAATCCTCACATATTTAGTGGTAATGGGCTATAAATGCGCTAGCAAATGTTATCGATCCTAAAAATGGATTGCAATGCCAATCGGGACACATCTTGAATTTTTCAAAAATTTACCGATTTCACCAGTGGAATGATCTAGTTATTCTAATATATTAACCTATATGTTTGTAAACAACTAGAAGATAAGGGCAAACAAGTATACAAAATTTTTAAAAATTGGCCCAAAAATATGAAAATTTAAAACTAGTTTCGTTTTTCACTATTTTAGTTTCCCCCTACACTTAAGTTACGCATTATACTCAATATGAAAAATAAACTTCAAGGCATGAAAAAGTAGGGAAAATTAAGATAAGAAAAGACCGAGAGAAACGAAACTTCACGGGCTTAAGAAATCGCGATCGAATCTCCATATGATAAGATGTTAAGTACGCGAGATCAATCGATTTCTCTTCCAACCAAACATGTCCAATCAAGAGAGTAATGCCACAATCATCCAATCTCCAAGAGCTTATTAAATCTGCAAAAATAAACTAAACTACAAAAACACGTAAAATTCTAAAACTCACTTTCGTAGGCATCACGGTTGCATTTAGCGTATGCAACAAGCCTTTTAAACCCCTCGGTGGCCCGATTGGACGAGTTAAGTCTCGTGAGGGTTTCCAGTGAGCATACCCACAAAGTTCGAAAACATTTTTATATTAAAAACAAGTACTTATTTATTTACGACGTACTAAATTAAAATGCAAAACAAGAGTTTTAGTAGAACGAAAGTGATGTTCAAACATTTTTAGGAATGATTTCATAAAACATTTAAACATATTAAAGAAAAACTAAATAAAAAATGAATACTAGTAAAGCATATGAGCAAAGCAACTGTTTTATGCGCCAGCAAGTATACGAGCAAAGCGAAAAAAAATTATTTATTATTATTATTATTTATTTTTTTTTTATTTTTTTTTATGAACAGTAAACCGGAAAAAAAATAAACAATTTTTTTTAATGAACAGTAACTGAGAAAAATAAATAAATAAATAAACAATTTTTTTTTTTTGCTACAGTAATGGCGGTTCAAGTGTGAACCGTCGGTTTGGTTGGTTCAAAATTTACCGAGAGGTTCAACCGGACGTTTCGGATTTTGAACCGTCGGTTGAGATTTGACTAGGTTTAACGAGAGTTTGAACCGGGCGGTTCGGATTTTGAACCGTCGGTTCGGACCTTTTTTAATTTTACCGAGAAGGTGAACCGCACCGGTCGATAAATGAACCGGCGGTTTGCAGAATTTTTTTTCTCCTTCTTATTTTATTTTATTTATAAACAAGTTTAAACTTTTAAACTTTTTATTAAACTTAAAAATAAAGTTAAATACAAAAGAGCAAATGAAAATTAAGACAAACACAATGGGTGGGTTTTTTTTATTTCGCAAGCAATTCGAGCACAATTTTTAAAAGCAAACATTGAAATGAGCATTTTTAGAAAACATGAAACAAAATCCCACCACCAAAACACTTGATTTTGATGCCAAGATTATTAAGCAAAAGATGAGAATTGAGAGATTTTTGAAACAATACACAAGGGAGGCAATTAAGCAAATATCATGAGCAAACAAGCAAGCAAGAGCAATCAAACAAGAGCAAAGAAACAATCATTCATGAGCAAGAGCAAGAGCAATTTAGCATTCGAACAAAAATTAGCAAACAAGCAATCAATTCAATTCAACAATAAAACGAGTAAACAAGCAATCAATTCAATATATCAAGCAAGTAATTTCAACAACAAACAAACATATGAATACAAACGCAAGTCCCCGACATGATGTTCTTCTCTTACGTTATTTATCAACGTTAGTATACAACCTAAGACTATAGTAGATAGATAGCCTTATTGTGTGTATTTTGAACCAAGATTTTAGCAATCGTATAATTTAATTGCTGACAGAGGGTCGCGACCCACTCCATCTTTGTCCTTAAGGTACAAAGGGCTTGGAATACCTTAAGTCTTTTCGGAAAGTTAATGTGAATTGTAATGGATATTATTTTTATACAAGACATATGTGTCTTGAATCATCCTTTGACATTGAAACTTGTAAACCACTTAGCTGAACAAATCTTTGTTGTATAGAACGAAACAAGAGATTTGAGGGAAATACGTTATATCATTAATTGGTTAGGGAGGATTACATCATTTGAAGAAATGAAAACTAGGACGCCTACCATTAATGTTTCTTTCCTTAAATGAGAAGAATGCGATACATGAATTTGAAAACACACTAAATATTTTGAAAGCTGTAAGTCTTATATGTAAAACTTACGAAGGTTAGTACCGTTCCAAGTGCTATCTATGGCATCTCCGAAGAGTGTTTCGAGCTTGTAGGCTCCATTGCCGTAGGCTTCATATATGACATAGGGTCCTTCCCATGTAGGCCCTAGCTTTCCTTGATACTCAGCTTTGCTTGCGCTGTTTAGTTGAAGGATATATTCACCCAGCTTGAATGTTGAAGGTCTAACTCTGTTGTTGTAGTACTTCTCGAACTTCTATTTGTAGATAGCTTCTCTAATTGAGGCTATTTCTCTTCGTTCTTCAAGTAGATCAAGGTTTTTATGAAGCCTTTCTTCGTTCTCTAATGTCTTGAAGTTCATGATACGTTCTGTTTCAACACTTATTTCTGAAGGTATGACGGTGATGCGTTCCACCAGGTTTTAAATTTGTAAACAAGAATTACCGGTTAACTAGGAACACATACGAGCAAGTATACTCGTCCATGTGTAGCAAGAGGGTTGGTAAGTCAAGGTCGTCCCACGAGACTTGGTTGTACTCAAATGTTGTTAAATTGTTTAAGCAAGTAACAAGTTGATGGTTATGATTGTCACGGATCAAACCAACAAGAAAAGCAATTATAAAGGCATGATTTAAGCACACAAACACTTGTTTAAGAATAGTAACCGATCGTGATAGAATGTTGAACATGTTTTGGTGAAACATAGAAGGCACATATCAATTTTCACAAGGTTTTCTAGTCAATGGGTAATATCAAGAAAATCCATGTTTCTACTAGTTTCACGGGTGAGTTCTTTCGGCCTACACATCATCCCATTACGCTAGCTCTTTGTGTTATCAAATGTATGAAAAAGATGATTAGTTACATTAGTTCCTACGAGTCCTTTCGACCCAATCTCGTGATTAAATATTTCCGAATTCATTTAAAAACTTGCATACTTAATAGTTGTCAATTATCAAATACCAATCCATTTTGGCCATCAACTTCTTGGAATTAAACAATATTAGAAATCCTTTCGACCTTTAAATCCAACAATGTTTAATCAACAAGTTTTAGAACACGAATTATATTTAAACAAACTTATGAGAACAATCACTTTTTCTAACCAACTAATCATTCAATCATTCACACGAAAGTTTACATAATTCCCAACAAGTATAAAGAGATAATAGTAATCGAACAAGTAACACAACACACAAAGGAATTCTCATGATCAACATAAGCAAAGACATTAATATGATTGAATTTAAATAGAAACAATACCAAACATTAGAGTTAAGGCATCAAGTGCTACAATTCCAACCATGTGATTCCAACCAAAAGAAACTACCAAAATACAAGTCATTCATCCCTCAACCTTCCTAGAAATCGACCTCATGTTGTGAGTATATGACTTAGGGGTGTTTGGTAATAAGGATTGTTGGTGATGTATGTGGTGTTTAATTGGTGTGAACTATAATCAAACCTTATGGTGTAGGGATGATCAAGCCATATGTCTTGCAAATGTAGACCAAACCAACTCCCCAACACCTCTAGAAAGGGGTGGGGAGTGGTAGGAGAGAATCCTCCAAGTGGTTGTAGATGGTATGATAATTTGATGATAGATAGGTAATAAGGTTAATAAGGTTATATGGTGTGTTTATGCATAACCAAGCACTATTATTTGTAGTTGAATAATCCTTGGTCACCAAGCATGTTTCTTGGGCACAAAGGGTCATAAAGTGGCTGAAATATTAGTTATGAGAAGAAGTATATGATCGGACTTTGGAGTAATGGCACTTAATTCTTCACTTAAATGCAACTTTGGAAGACTTTAAGTGGCTGAACCCACGGTTGGGATCTCAACCTTGGCGGCTGGGACATTCTGACCACTTCAACCCACGGTTTGGACCTTGAACCTGCGGCTGGGATGTCTGCTGAACCTCAGGTTGGGCTTTTGAACCTTGGGTTTGGAAATGACTGCTCAACCTTGGGTTTGAGATATGAACCTTGGGTTTGAATTTCAGCTTCAACCTTGGGTTGAGAATTATGAACCTTGGGTTGAGATTGATTCTTGCACATAAATTTTAACCATATAACTTCATCTTTTAACACACTTTTTGGCACTTAATCTTGACTTCATTTTCACATCTTTCTCTTGAACATCAGAATTAATCGTAGCACGATTCAATATCTTTGAAGACGAAATTTTCTTGAATATTTACTTGATTTCTTAGCTTTTCTTCGTCTTTTTCTCTATTTCCTTCAACATAGTTGTACATGAACCTGAATACATCTGTTGTACCTTTTAAGCATAAAATGTTCACAAATACAACAAAATAACATGCAAAAACATAAGAATAACGCTAATAAAACATGTTAGATTTGAGCGTTATCAGACGGCTTCTGTTCCATAGGTTAGGTTTAAAGGAGTCTCCACATGTCTTGACTTGGGGTGCGTCCTATGTGCCCGCAAAACTTGGGGTAATTAATCTACCCATCCATGGTGGCTTCGACCTAACCTTCTTTCTATTCCTTTGAAAACATCTCTGTTTGTGACTTCTACTTGCCCGTTACCCTGCGGGTGGTACACGCATGTGAACAACTGCTTGATATTTAAACCTTTGCAGAAAGTTGGAAATACGCCTTCGGAAAACTCTTTCCCATTGTCAGAAATGATGATATGGGGGACCTCAAATCGACAGATTATGTATTCCCACACAAACTTTTCCATGTGTCTTCCTGTTACTGATGCCAAAGGTTTGGCTTCGACCCATTTAGTAAAGTAGTCGATGGCTATGACCAAGAATTTTACTCCTCCTGGGGCTACTGGTAAAGGTCCGACTATATCAATTCCCCACAGACAGAAAGGTTATGCGGACATTACGAAGGTCATGTCTTGCTTTGGCAGTCGTGGGACCTTGGAGTAAATCTGACATGCTTCACACTTTTGTATTAATTCTGTTGTGTCCCTATGCATCGACGGCCAGTAATATCCTAGGCTTTTTATCTTTGAAACAATAGAGCGAGGCCCTGCGTGTAAGCGGCAGGATCCCTCATGGATCTCATAGATGATGTTCAAAGCTTGCTTTAGCCCTATACAATGAAGCCATGGAGATAAGAAAGACCTTCTGTAGAGATTATCCCCAATGATCCTGTATTGGGGAGCCTTGATTCTAACCTTTCTTGCTAGCTTTGAATCTTCAGACAAGATACCACTTATCAAGTATTCTCTTATCGGAGTCATCCAGTTGGATCCTTCTTCAAGTATGACATCGGACACCTCACTCCGTGTGATTGACCTTTCGGCCAACACTTCGACCAAGACCTCCTTCATTAGATGAGCAAATGCCATTGAAGCTAGTTTGCTTAATTCATCTTCTTTCTTGCTTTGGTTCGTACAAACATTCTCTATAGCATAGGACTCGAATTCGTTGAGAATTTCCTTAGCTTTTTGCAAATATTGCTTGATGGCAGGTTGCCTTGCTTCGTAAGAGCCTTTGATTTGGTTTGCTACTAATTGTGAATCAACAAAAACAGAGAGATCATGAACCTCCATGTCCCTTGCAAGTCGAAGGCCGGCTAACAGAGCTTCATACTCAGCTTCATTGTTCGTAGCTTCGAACTCAAAACGTAGTGCATAAGTATACTCCTTTCCCTCCGGACTGACCAACATTAGACCTGCTCCCGAACCATCAGAGCTTAAGGCTCCGTTAGTATATAATTTCCACCCTTCTTTCATCTTCGAGGGTTCTTTCTTTGGAATATCTTTGTCGTGACTTGGTCCGGAGGGTGTTTCGGCTAGAAAATCTGCAAGTATCTGGCCTTTGATGGAGTTTCAACCTTTGTACTCTATCTCGTGCTTCCCTAATTAAATAGCCCATTTGGCTATCCTTCCTGACTTCTCAGGCTTCGATAGTATCTGTTTGATTGGCTTATCAGTCAACACCGTAATGGGATGAGCTTTGAAATACATTCGAAGATGCCTTGCCACATGAACTAAATCTAGAATTAACTTTTCCAACTCTAGATAGTTCAATTCAGCTCCTTGCAGGACCCTGCTAACGAAGTAAATGGGGATTTATTTCTTTTCTCTTTCTACCAAGAGCACGACGCTGATGCTTTCGAAGGATGCTGCGATGTACATGAATAACAATTCGCCTTTGATTGGGGCTCTAAGTGTTGGTAACATCTCCATGAATTCTTTCAACTTTTAAAAAGCAGCTTCTGCCTCTGAACTCCATTGAAAGGTCTTCTTATTTACACACCCTTTGAGTGTCTTGAAAAATGGTAAAGATCGGTCTGCACCCTTTGACAGGAACCTGCTAAGTGCTGCGAGCTATCCATTTAGGCTTTGTACGTCCTTCAGCGATTTCAGAGCCTGTAGATCTGTGATGGCTTTGACCTTCGAAGGGTTAGCTTTAATCCCTTTCTTTGTAATTAAATGTCCCAGAAATTGTCCTTCTTCAACACCAAAAGGACATTTCTTTGGGTTTAGCTTCATGTTGATTGCCCTTAATTGATCGAAGGTTTCCTGGATGTCGGAGAGTAAGTCTTCCTCGGTCCTGCTTTTGATAACCATATAATCAACGTAAGCCTCCAATTTTCATCCTATCTGTTTGTTGAAAGCTTTGTCTACCAATCGTTGATATGTTGCTCTTGTGTTCTTTAAGCCGAAGGGCATTTTCTTGTAACAATAGACACCCTTTCCTGTGTAGAAAGTTGTCTTCTCTTCATCTTCCTCTGCTATTTGTATCTGATGATACCCTTTGTAGGCATCTAGAAAACACTTCAGACGGAACCCTAAGAGATATTCGACCTTCCAATCAATTTCTGATAGAGGGTAGCAATCTTTTGGGCAAGCTTTGTTGATGTCGGTGAAGTCGACACACATACGCCACCCTCCGTCATTCTTTTTTACCATAACCGGATTTGCTACCTAGATTTGGTATTTCACTTCTCTAAGTATTCCTGCTCGTACAAGCTCATCCACCTCTTTGCAAGCGGCTGTGTTCCTTTCAGGCGCTAGGCTCCGTCGCTTCTGCTTAATTGGTTCAATGTGTTTGAATTCATTAAGCTTATGCTCTATGCCGAAAGGTTTGCCATCAATCATAAGTGTCCTTGGGACCCCTGTCATGTCTGAGTACGTCCATGCCAAGACGTCTTTGTTGGATTTGAGCAGTTTCTCCAAATCTGTCTTGAAGTTAGTAGGGAATGCTTCCCGATTACCACCGTTTGCTCCGGATAGAGCTCATTTATCACAATGCACTCTTCAGCATCTGCACAACTTAGAATGACTTTCGAAGGCTCTTTAGGACTTTCTTTGATCTTTTTACCAACATCTTTTGCCTTTCCCTGGTTGTAGCTGGAAAGTACGGTTCCTATTCCATACGGTGTTTGGAATTTTACCGCTGAGTGTATGGTGGAGACTACGATACCCATCTTGTACATGCGGTTCTTCCTATCAATAAATTATAAGGAGAATCGGACCTTACGATTGCGAAAGTAAGGGTTTCTGTTCTTGCGAGCTTTCATTCTCCAATCGTTATGTCTAACGGTACTTCTCCCAAATGCCACGAATGCTCACCTGAAAACCCTACCAAAGGTATCTTTGAATTAACGCGCTTTGACCTGATCAAAGGCTTGAGTTTTAAGAAGCAATGCTCATATATGATCTCGCAGGAGCTTCCGCAGTCCATGTAGGCTCTATTTACTTTCCGGTTGGAAATTAAGACTTTGATGACTACTGGATTGTTCGAAGGGCTTGGCCTATAATGGAGGGAAACGTTTGTAGGTCACT